>ML795086.1:86574-179327 GCA_009831015.1 Picea engelmannii
AAAAAAAAAAAAAAAAAAAACAATTTCAAGCTAAAAAAGCAAATTGATTATAGAAACACTAAAACCATGAATGAATTAAATAGTAACTAAAGTCCTAACCCTTGATTGAACTCAAATTTGAATCTCTACCATAATATGTAAGTTCATGAATATATAGTGGTTAAAAAACTTATAACTCCTTAATAGAGTAATATTTGACATAATTTTTCCACCATGACCACAACAAATTAAATTATGGGATGTTATTAAGGTTCATTTGTTAAGTCACTATTCATTTACTTTAGTGTTTTCCTCCAAGACCCATTAATATTAGTTGGTTACATAGGGAAATGAAATAAAGGGATTTATTTTGACATTAATGATATAAAAATTAACATTCACTTAGCCACAATGCCCATATCCATTTATTGAGTGGCTATCCATTATTTTGATTATCTTGGCCTCGTAAATAAATGTAACTCCTTACTTAGTGTGTTTCTTTCATATCATGAATCAAATTTCATTCATTTTATTTGCTTCATTATATTAGGATTATTGATTCTTAATGACTTATTTCGAGGTGTGCTCTCACCAATGTTGTATTGAGTCAAACCACGATAAGAGGTTTTTTTTTTCCTTGCAAAACACCCACCAAGTATGCATTGTGTGCTTCATCGTCCTTAACCTCATTGTAAATTCAAGAACCAATGATGAAATTTTCAATACCCTAATATTTGAAATATATGGAACTTAGAGATTTGAAATTTTCCTAACAGTCCTTTGTCTCAAGCATTTATATACATAGTGAATATATCCTTCTAACAAAAACTCATCTACTTCAGGGTTTGCATGGTAAATTGAATGATTAGATTTTATGTTTTCCACCCAAGGAAATGTAACTCATTGTTTAGGAAATGTAACTCATTGTTTAGTGTGTTTATTTCATGTCTTGATTCAAACTTCATTTGTTTTGTTTTCTCCATTATAACTACCTTTATGGATTGTAGATTAGTATAAATATTATTGAAATCTATAAACTAATCTCTTGATTTCAGTGCATATACTAACTAAAAATATGGTTGATTCTCATTAATGACTTGTGAAAAGTCTAAATGGTTTATGAAGAAGATGTACATTATTGGTTGGGTAACATTTCCTCTTTAAAATCATATTGTCTATTTTAATGTAATTGATATGCCTTTTAATATTGTGGTAAAATAATCATGTGAAGGGATTTGAGCAATCAATTGTTAGAAAAATAGGATCGCGGAGAAATAAAATAAAACAAATGTAGAAATAAAACATAAAAGATACACAATACAATAAAGACACAAATATACATGGTTCACCCAGTGTGGGCTATGTCCACCAGAGAAATTTCCAGGTCCTTCCTTTTTATTATCCAACAAATGAAGGGATACAACCTACAACACACTCATTGTACCTTCTTCTTATTTCTTGCACAGTCTCCTCTCTCAGAATAAAATATTCACAATGATGCATAGCCACAATACATTTCCCTCATAAAAGGGGGTTTCCTTCTAGGGAAAAAACCCTATCATAACTTCTATCGTCAAATATACGACCTTATAATGAATGGTCCAGATTTACTATGAAATTAAAATATAGATTTACAAGGAAATTTTTCCTTCGAGGGCCCGCTTGCTCGCGGACCCCCCATCCAGTGGGATGATCCCCTTGGACCCCAAAAGGGGGTAAATCCCCCCTTGCAACCCCCCGCATGGAGGGGTGTACCGTCTTCATGGGGTGTAATCACGACTGGAAAAAAAATACCTATGAAACATGAAGATAATTAGGCTCCACAACCAACAATCTCCCACTTGGAGACTGATCACAAAAACTCCATTGTTGTTGTACTTGTTGGACTATACTCCACCTTGGACATGGAAAAATTTTCATCTTCACCTTCATGCTTGAATACCAACTGAAACTGAGCAGGAACTCAGTTTCTCCCTGGTTACTCCCTTTGTTAACATGTCTGTAGGATTCTAGCTAGTGTGTATCTTTTCCAACTTCAAATGTCCATCTTCCAAGATGGATCATATGAAATGGTACCTGAGCTATATATGCTTATTCTTTGAATTAAGGTTGATTTCTTTGCAAGATGAATAACACTCTCATTGCCACAGTACAACATGTTATTCTCCTGCTTCTTTCCCAATTCCTCCATAAACCTATGTAACCAAATCATGTCTTTACTAGCCTTTGTAGCAACAACATACTCTGCCTCTATTGTTGAAAGTGCAACAACCTTTTGCAGTTTCGAAATAAAACTTATTTTCGTTCTGCCTGCAGTAAAATCATACCCCATGGTGCTCCTCCTACTATCTTTATCACTTTCCATATCTGAATCAACATATCCCTCTAGAACAATTTCTAAACCTCCAAAACATAATGTATGAGTAGAAGTACCTTTCAAATACCTGAGAATCCACTTTATTGCCTCCCAATTTTGTTTACCTGGATTTTTCATACACCTACTCACAAATCCCACTACATGTGCAATATTTGGTCTTATGCAAACCATCGCATACATCAAGTTGCCAACTGTTGATGAATAAGGGACCCTGGACATGTATTCTATGTCCTCCTGTGTCTTGAGACACATTTATTTGTTTAATTTGAAATGGTTGGCCAAAGGTGTACTAACTGGTTTTGCATTCTGCATTCTGAACCTCTCCAACACATTTTCTATGTACTCACCCTGAGACAATGTCAATTTGCGATTTTTCCTATCTCTTGTTATTCTCATACCAAGGATTTTCTTTGCAGCACCCAAATTATTTATCGCAAATGTATTAGCTAATTTATTCTTGAGCACATTTATATCCTACATATTAGACCATGCAACAAGCATGTCATCTACATACAATAGCAAGATAATATAGCTTCCATTTTCTATCTTTTAAAATAAACATAGTGATTAGAATCACATCTACTATAACCTTGTTTTGTCATAAACCTGTCAAACTTCAAATACCATTGCCAAGGAGATTGCTTTAGTCTATACAAACTCTTCTTCAACCTGCATACCAAATTTTCCTTTCCTTTGACCTCATAGCCCTGTGGTTGTGGTTGTTGCATATAAATCTATTCCTTCAAATCCCCATGGATAAAAGTTTTTTTTACATCTAACTGTTCAATATGTAAATCTTCTACTTCCACAAGACTCAAAATAGTCCTAATTGAAGTCATTTTAACAACAGTATAAAATATTTCATCAAAATCTATATCTTTCTTTTGTGCAAATCCCTTTACAACAAGTTTGGCCTTGTACTGCTTTTTGTCTCCATCTTCCTTCAACTTGTAAACTCATTTATTCTACAATTCTCTTTTTCATGTCGGAAACTGAATCAAATCTCAAGTTTGGTTATTTACCAAGGAATCCATTTCCTCTTTTATGTCTTGCTCCCACTTCTTTTTAGTGTCTACCTACATTGCCACTTCATAACATTCTAGTTCACTAGAATTAGTCAACAATAAATAATACAATGAAGGAGAGTATCGTTCAGGGGATCTACTTAACCTGGTAGATCTTCTAACAACACTTGCATGAGTTTGAGGTACATTTTTCTCCTGTTGTTGTACATTTTGATTTTTGAGTACCTTTAGAAATTATTTTTCAGTGATCTCATCAAGCACTGTGTATTCTTGTTTTTCTTTTTCCTCTTTATTTCCCTGCAACTGATCTTTGTACATGACCTTCTCATTGAATATAACATCTTTAATCCTAATGATTTTTTTATTTTCATAATCCCTTAAGAAATAACCAAAATCATTAACAATGTATCCAATAAAGGTACACTTCTTGGATTTTTCCTCAAGCTTTGCTCTATTTTCTTTATCAATATGGACAAATGCTTCACAACCGAAAGTCTTCAAAAAATAATAGTTTACCTTTTTACCTTTCCATTCCTCCTATGGAATTCTAACATCCAAAGAGCTTGAAGGTCCTTTGTTTATTAAGTAAATAACATTATCTACATCATCTTCCCAGAACTGTAAGGTCAAACCAACATGCAATCTCATTCTCCTTGCACACTCCATGATTGTCTTGTTCATCCTTTCTGACACACCATTTTTTGTGTGGTGTTTTTGGAATTGTGTTCTCTCTACGAATACCATCAATAATCAACAAACTCCTTGCTGCAATATTCACCTCCATTTTCTGATCTGGGACACTTCAACCATTTTCCTGTTTCATTCTCAATCAAAGTTTTCCATTTCTTAAAAGTATCAAAAACATTAGATTTTTGTCGAATGTAATAAACCCAAGTTTTTCTAGTTGCATCATCAATAAAAGTAAAATAATAATGAGAGCCACCAAGAGATGATACCTAAGTTGGTCCCCATACATTTGTATGCACGAGATATAACCTTTTACTCTTCTTTTCTTTTTCGACTCTGAGAAATCTGACTCTTTTATGTTTTCCATAAACACAATTCTCACAAAAATCCAAATCAATTTGTTTAAGATCTGGCAACAAATTTATTTTGTGAAGTATGTGCATCCCCTTCTCACTCATTTTTCCAAGCCTATGATTCAATGGTGTTGTATCCACTCATGTAGAAGCTAAAGAGATAGAAGAGTCAATATTACCAGTACATAAATACAATGTACCTACCTTCTCTCTTTTTGCTATAACTAGTGATCCTTTGGTGACATTCCACACCTTATCTATAAATATCGATATACAACCTTCACTTTCCAACTGACCTATTGAAATTGGATTTTTTCTTAGATCTGTAACATGTCTTACCTATTTCAAAAACCATTAGTTTCCATTCCTTTGCTTTATTTTTACCTTTCCCATTCCAACAATTTTTCATAGTGCATCATCACCCAAATGAACCTGTCGAAAATCACCTTGAACATAATCTAGAAAATGTTTCCTATGGGGTGTGGCATGAAACAAATCCCCTAAATCTACTACCCAAGACTCAGATACAAAAAGAATCATAGCATCTTGTAACACATCACATGTTACATTTGCTTCCTAATTTTTCTCATGTTGTCCATCTCTTTGTTTCTTTGGAGCTCTGCAGTCTTTCTTCAGATGTCCTTTCTTCCCACAATTCCATCACTCTATCTTTCCTAGTCTGGATTTGGATATTCCCTTCCTATAATTCCCGCAATTCCCTTATCACTTTCCTCTATCCTTTTTTATTCCTCTGTTCTCCATGTTTAACACATTACCTGATGTCTTACCTGTGCTTTTCCGTCATATTTCCTAGCTAAGGATAACACCAACAACATCATCAAATTTTAAGTGTTTGAACCAGAGACAGAGTTACTTACAGCCATGACCAAGCCGTTCCAACTTTCTGGCAGTGAGAACAAGATTAGAAGAGCCTTGACCTCATCATCAAAGTCCACTTTTAAATAAATTGGTTGATTAGTAACCGTATTTAAATGATCTGCAATAGACCCACCTTCTGACATCTTCATATTAAATAACATCTTCATTAGAAATACCTTATTGGATGTCGAGGGTTTTTCATACATTTTATCCAAAGCATCCATCAGCTCCTTCGTTGTATTTTCTTTCAAAATACTGAAAGCCACAGACATTTCTAGGCTCAACCATATTGTTCCTAGTGCCTTTTTGTCAAGAACCTCCCATTATTCATCCTTCATGGTCGTCAGCTTCTTTGGTATTCCACCCAATGGTAGGAATAGATCCTTCTGATATAAATAATCTTCCATCTTCATCTTCCATAACTGGTAGTCTTGGTCGTTAAATTTCTCGACCCTAAACTTTCCATCTTCCGCCATTTCTCCCACTCGAACCAGGAACCCTCTTTTCCTACGAGTTACTTTTCACTTTGATACCTGTTGTTAGAAAAATAGGATCGTGGAGTAATAAAATAAAACACAGAATATACACATACAATAGAGACACAGATATATGTGGTTCTCCCAGTGTGGTCTACATCCACCAGAGAAATTGCCATGTCCTTCCTTTTTATTATCCAGCAAATGAAGGGATACAACCTACAACACACCTGATGTAACTTCCTCTTCTTTTTCTCACATTCTCCTCTCTCAGAATACAATATTCACAATGATACATAGCCACAATACATTTCCCTCATAAAAGAGGGTTGCCTTCTAGGGAAAAAAACCATAACATAACTTCTACCATCATACATGAGACCTTATAATGAAAGTTCTATATTTACTATAAAATTACAACATACATTTACTAGGAAAATTTTCCTTCAGGGGCCCGCTTGCCCCCTGACCCCCTAGTTGAGGGGTTGAGCCACTGGGATGAGCCATCAGGACCTCACATGGGGGAAATCCACCCTGCATTGAGGGGTGTACAATATTATGAGGTGTACAGTCTTCATGGGGTATAAACATGGCTGAAAACAAAGACCTATGAAACCGGAAGATAATCAGGCTCCACAACCAACACCAATAGAGGCACCTGCAATATTTTATTTCATTATTTATTTTTATGAGTGTTATAATCAAATTTAAATGTTGTTTTTCGATAGGATTCCACCCATGATCCTGACATGGGTAATGAAAACAACTTGTTTAATGACTCAAACCCATGAGCCACTCTTAAAAAGGCTATCAAAAATACCAACAAAGAATTGATTGCATTATTTAAATATGATTGAGAGAATGTTGTGCTTAAGTGAAAAATTTTGATTGAAAAACTCAACAGATATAAAGTATGCATTAACTTTAACTTTATTAATTTATTGTAATCATTTTTTGGTTTGATCTATTCTTATAATTGCACAAAAAAGGATATTTTTGGTAGGATTATTTGATATTTTTTTAGCCTGCTCCTCATGATGTTAGTTATATCAATATTAATGTGGAACTTGTTCCATTAAATCGACCCACCATGAGTCATATATGCACTATATTATTTCCATCTACGTCTCCTGCTCACGCTCCCTTGTCTCCTCCCTCTGCCACTATGTTACAGGATTTTTTGTTGTGACCTTGGATCATGTCACAACAAAGCTTGATCATATGTAAAATACAGAACCTACCCTCACACACAAAAACTTGCAATGAAATAACTACTATTGAAGAGAGAAGAGAGAAAGTCACACCTTGTATCCTATTGGTTGATGACGTTCCTCGCTCTCAACCCTTAATCTGTTCTTGATCTCTAAACGTACAAATATGCAAAAACAAATCAAGTATATGCCGCAACAAGGTAGTTATAGGGTTAAGTTATATATGTAATATATATGAAATCAAATATTCAAATAAAATTGACACACATAAGAAAATTGAACAATATTACACAAATATGGAGGGAAAGAGAACTCTTTTATTGAAAATTGTATTAGTGGGTAGTTACAACCTGACTCTAACCGTCGGCGCTTCCTCGAAGCCAACTGGCCAGGTTCCTCCACCGGTGCTTCAAGCATCAACTTAGCAAGATGGCCCTTCCTAATGACCCAAAAGGGATAGGAACACACCATATGGTCATATAAGAGAGAGAAAGGAGTGTTGGAAAACAAGTTCCAGATCAGGGGGATGTTACTCAGAGGATCAAGGAAATAGGGAAGCCTGCAATTTCATCAGCATAATCTTGCACCTAAGTTGTCTCCTCATCCATGCCCTCAATAGGTGCTTATATACCATCCTCAATGGTTTAGGGTGGTTTTATTCCATTGTGTATGGGACAAGGGAAGTTTGGGAACGATCCCAACCGAAATCCCCACCTGAAAATGCATAATATTTTTATGTTTTCACAAAATTGAGGGTATACGTGGATTATACATTAGAAAATAGTGTATGTATGCAATTTTCACAAGGGTGAATAGTGTATGCCCAATAGAACATGAATAGAACATGAGAAAAGAAGGAAATATTATGACATATGGCAGAATTATCTGGATTGTATCATTATATTGTTTGTCATCTTTATTTATTCTTTATGGGTGGAAAATTTGGAGGATCAACTTGCATATCCATTTTAACAACTAGTCCAATTTTAGAAAGTTGGGTCCAAAAATCCATATGAAATTATTCAGATCCATTTTGAGGCATCAAACAACACTTTTATTGTCTAAACCTTACTATCAAGACACATTTTATATTCTACACACTGATACCTTTCCAACGATGTGAGAATTGCCTCAATCGGAGTTTGTATGCAAAATTTATGCCTCCCACAAGTTGACCTACCATATTGATCACCATGGTGCGAGTGGATGTCACATCAACCTCCATTACTTAAACATGTAGGGATATCCACATAGTGTATTTTCTAGAACATTCTATAAGTTCCAAACATTATCACTAATTGAGGGTTGAGGAATTCAATTCCCTAACCCTAGATGACTATCAAGAAATGTTAAATATTGAGCCACTAGGAGGAGAAGGGGTTCCATTCTATGTTATTGTATATTATTATATAGCATTTAATAACAAATAGGAGTGGGAAAATTATAAATCATAACATATGGGTTTAATGTTCTGTAGACGCGTGTCATGCCACGGGTCTTAGGATACTCCATAGATAGTGCCTTCTCCTTTGTACTTGAATTATTTCCATACCAGAGAAAAAAGAGCATAGCAGCCTCACTTTCTAGTTGGGTTTTCTCTAGTAAGGGTTTCCTAGAGTAAATCTTTATGTTATTTTGTAGATGGTGTGTGATTTTATTTCACTGTTCTCTATTTTCTGCATTTTATCGATTTCATGCATAAGCATAAAATCAATAACTAAATATTTTGGAATCTAAAGGAATTTAATCTTCATAGGTAGATTTTGGTTTTATTTATCAAATCTATTTTGTCAAACTTTTCCAATGGAATATACATGATATTTTATATATCATATTGATATCATAGTAGTTTTTCTTGGGGTATTTGTAGAAATTTGCAGAGATCCAAGAATCGGTTTAAGAAGAAAGTCACATAACCCTATCCATGGCCGACAAATATGTTCATAACAACCCTTGATATCTAGTAGAGGAGATATTTGTGAGGAATGAAGAGAAATCCATTGAAATATCTTGTAATATGTCCCTCCTCATGGAATCTCTCATAGGAAATCTCGGATCATTCATAGAAGTTGGAGGCTCGAACTCAGAGATCCTATTAGATGGGAAATCGGGAGATAATGAAGACCTAGAAAAGGAGTCATGGAAAGAATTTGAGAAAGAGAAGCCAAGTTCCAGTTCCATAAACCCTACACAGTACCTATTCAAGATGGAATCAAAAGTGGACATAAATCAATACCAAGGTTAGATTGATGCATTACAATTGAATCATTGGTTGAAACAAATAGAATTTTATTTTAGCGTTCACCATATAGATGAAGAGAAAAATATTTCATTTTTTATATTAAAGTTAGAGGTCCATGCTTTAACTAGGTGGGAAATCCATATGGAAACATTTAGACTAGAGGGTGATCCACCAGTAACTAGGTTGGAAGAATTAAAAATCGTCATCAAGTCCTAATTTTACCATATCGAGTATGTATATGACCAATAGATCCAATGGCACTACTTCATGTTGAGGAAGGGGGAAAGTGTACAAGAGTACACCACTAAGCTCAGAAAGATGGTCATCATGCTTGGTATCTCTCCCAAGAACCTAGAAGCAATCCTCAAGTGTCTCGGGGGGTTTACCCAGTCATCTACGAAAGCAGGTGATGCTCTTCAAGCCACGGACAGTGGATTAGGTGTGTGTTGTTGAAATATTGAACTTCGAAGAATATTCTACCTAAAAGGGAGTGTTGAATAATATTATTATATTATATTTATTTTATTTTATTGTTTTCTAGATTGTCTGTGACCTGCGGGACTAGCCTGTGGCTTAAGAAACCGCGACTCAGAGGCATCTAAGCCATAAAAATCACCCATGGATCACACCCAACGTGAGCCACACCAACCCTTAACATGGCTGGATTTTTTGTCCCCATGGGTTTCGAACTGGTGACTTTAACATCACGGAGTGCCTTAATAGCACACTCTGTCACCGATTGTCCTACACCTTGGGGACATATTATATTATATTTATTAATTAGGCCCTATTGTTCCTTTTAAAAGTTGGCCCTTTTTTGCCTTGAAAATAAATGTAAATTAAGAGGGTAAAGTGGTAGGTTGGCCCAGACCTAATTTTAGGCTAGCTAGACCACTACTTACAAGGGATGCCAACGCCTCATTTGCACACTCACCAACCAACTCTGCAGTGTGCAAGTCTTGGAGAAGAACCTACTACAACTAGGGGATACGTCAAGGATGCTTCTTGGTCTATGTATTGGTATCTCTTGGTTAATTAGTGCGCTACTCTTTCCTAGTGAAGGAGTAGAGGAGGATCTTCTACTTTGTTTCTGGTCTATCTATATTGAGGAATTTTTGTTGGGTTTTCTTCCCCGTGAGGGTTTCCTAGGATAATATGTGTGTCTCTATTGTTTCTGTGATTTCATATCTTTCAGTGATCTTATTTATGCAACTAATGTGCTAAATGGTTATAATAATAAAGAAGAACTGTAATTGGTAGTTGCATAAGTAAAAACTTGAACATGTGTATAGGTGCAATACCTGGAAAATATAAGCCAAAAGAAGGGTAAGCCAAGTGGTTTTAAGTATAAATAGCACCAGGAAGCTTCCAAGGAGGGGAAGAAGAAGTGGAAAGGGGGGAAGGATAAGAAGATGATATCCACTGCACATCAATGAAAATATACTAGAAACCATTGCAATCATTTCAATATTGATGGGCACACTAAGGAAAAGTGTTGGAAACTACATCCAAAGTTGAACCCAAAGAACTTCAAGAAGGAAGCAAAGAAAAAGAATATTCTAGCCACAGATTCAAGGAATCAAGTTGAAATAAGATCAAATGTGGATGAGAATATTTTATGCATGTCAATGTAGAATGAGGTGAATCTGAGTAGCCTTCATCACCAGCAAGAGAAGAAGATGACCAATCTCTTCCACATCAAGATTTGGGTAAAGAATACCAAGATATGTGCTCTATCTAACTCTAGTTCAAAGGCTAATCTCATAGTAGTAGATCTTATCAAAAAATTTCAATTAGAGGTTCATGATCATCATATCCCCTATCCATTGGTTTGGGTAAAAAAGGATGAAAATATTAAGGTAACAAAGCAGTGCAAGATTAAATTATTGTGAGTGTTGATTTTATAGATAAAGTAGAACTGGACATATTACCATTGGATGTATGCGGAGTAGTATTTGGAAGCCCCTACATGTATATTATGGATGATATATTCATGCAAAGAGCCAACCAATATTGCATCATCAAGGATGAGAAATCATTCATCATCAACATGCACAAAGGAAAATCAAAATCCACTCGTAATTTCCAATCAAGCTAAGAAATTGATCAGTTGGTGCAAGAAATATGTTTTACTTTTCGTAAGAGAAAATCATTATGATGATGAGTCAATAAGAGTAAAGGCATCTGTAGAGGGGTGTACTAAAGATAAAAACATAAGTTGGATGATTTTCTATGGGTATACAAAGGAGTGTTCTAGGAGCCTAAAGGGATACCACCCAAGAGGGATGTGGAGCATGAGATACAAATATTTCCAGACTCCCCATTTCCAAATATTGGGTTTTATAGACCATTTGTTCTAGAAGTAAATGAAGTGAAGAAGAAGTTGTAGCAGTTTTTGGAGCAGGGTGTGATTCTACCAAGCACCTCACCTTGTGGTTCAACTATAACAATTGTAGCAAAGAAGGATGGGACTTGGTGAATGTGTATCAACTACAAGGCAATGATCAAGATTACACTAAAGAATCGATACCCTCTACCTAGGATCGATGATCTGTTAGACCAATTGTAGCATGCCAAGTACTTCACTAAGATGTATTTGAAATCAGGATATCACCAGGTATGAGTCAAAGAAGAAGATACATGGAAGACTTTCTTCAAGACAAGGAAAGGTTTGTATGAGTGGTTGGTTATGCCATTCAGTTTATGCAATGCACCATCTACATTTATGACATTAGTGAATGATGTTTTACACCCTTATCTAGATTCATTTTTTATTGTCTATTTGGATGATATATCGGTTTATAATGCTACCTGGGAGGAGCGCATATCACATCTTATGCAGGTGTTAGAGACCCTAAACAAGCATTGGATATTGGCCAATATCAATAAATGCAAGTTTTCTTAGCAATATTTGGTGTATCTAGGGTATGTGATTGGTGGAGGCGAGCTCAAGATAGATCTTTCCAAGATGGAGGCCATCATGAAATGGCCAGTTCCTACAAATTGCACAAAATTTAGGATTTGTGTTGGGGTAGAACGGTACTTGCAAAAGTTCATAGCTTTGTTTTCAATAGTAGCAGCACCACTCCATACAATATAGTGGGCATTAAGACTTTTGGTGGGGGCAGAATTGGTAGAAGGCATTTGATGAGATGAAAATAAGGATCATTCAAGAACTAGTGCTCACGCTACCAAACTTGTAGAATCCCTTCGAAGTGGAGACGGATGCAAGTGGGTATGCCATAGGAGTAGTCCTAATGCATGGAGGAATCTGTGTCTGTTATCAATCTGAAGTATTCCATGGTCTGGTCCTTAACCACCCTACCTACGACAAGGATATATATTCCTTAGTACAATCTATCAAAAAGTGGAAGCATTATTTGATGGGAAAGGAGACCATCATTCAATCAAATCACCAATCGTTCTAGTATTTGCAATCTCAAAGTAAGTTACAGCAAACCAGACACTACAAATGGATGGGGTTCTTACAATAATTCCATTTGGTCATAAAATATAAGAAGGGTAGCACAGAAAAGTTGGCATACATGCTTTCACAACCACCCACATCCAATATTACAACTTTGGAACTCTAATTCACATGGATCCTTTTACCCATGATGCATATAGAGAGGCATACATAGAAGATGAGGACTTAAAAAAGGTTTTTCAGCAACTATAGGGGAAAATTCATATAGAATAAGGTGACAACGAGGATGAATTTCATTTCCAGAATGGTATACTCTACAATGTATGAATGTCACAATGTATCAAAGTTGGCTCCAACTCTAGATCAAATATCCCTGCAAGCAACTTCTGAAGGCACATTGCTTCACAGCTTGCCATGCTAGCTGTGGTATATTATGCCTCTAATGTACAAATTTTCATTGATATTCTTTCTACTCAACCATGACATCATACCTAATCCCAAACTAACGCAACATCTATAAGTACTCTTCTGATCCACTTCACTCCCTGTGCAATCAAAGTCTGTATATCCTTGCATCTTCACATCTCCACCTGAGACATATCACAATCCATATCCAATCATACCACGAAGGTACCTCAACATATGTTTTTTTTTCCATCCAATGTACCTATCTAGGTTCAACCATGTGTTGACTCAAGGTATTCACTGCAAAACATATATTTGGCCTGGTTTTAACTAGGTACATCAAGGATCTAATCAGTTTTTTGTAAATCATGGGATCCACCAAATCTAAAGATGAATCACTCAAGAGCTTCATATTTATCATCATAGGTGTGTTCATGGACTTGCAGTCCATTATCCTGAATCTTTGTAGGATCTCAACAATATATTTTCCTTGGCTAAGGAAAATCTCATATGATCTCTACCACACCTCCAACCCCAAGAAGTAATGCATCATACCTAGATCCTTCATCTCGAACTTTGAGGTGAGATCCCTCTTGCACCCAACTACGAGATTCTTGTCTCATGTTAGGAATAGGTCATCCATGTATAATACCAAGATAAGAGGACATCCATTATAAACCTTATAGTAAAGGTTAGTATCTGCATCACTCTTGGTAAATCCCAATCTCATCAGATATCCATCTATCTTGGCATATCATGCCCTGGGTGCCTATTTTATCCCGTACAAATCCTTCTTCAGTTTGCACACATGGTACTCCTTCCCATGAATCATAAACCCTTGTGGTTTCTTTATGTACACTTCTTCTTCAGCTACATCGTTCAAGAAAGAAGTCTTGACATCCATCTGGTGTCATTTCCATCCTAATGTGGAAGCAATGGTAATAATCAATCTGATAGAAGTGTATTTTGATACTGGAGAAAATGTTTCATCATAGTCTTCTCCTTCTTTTTGGGAGAACCCTCTTGCCACAAATCTTGATTTTTACTTCTCTATGTTGTTGTTTGTATCATGCTTGATCTTGTAGATCCACTTGGAAGTCACTGTTGACTTCCCTTCTAGTCTCAGAACCACCTCCCACGCATCATTCTTCATGATGGACTGATACTCCTCCATCATGGCATCCTTCCATTATTTCTTCTTAGTGGCTTTTTCAAAGGTGGAAGGTCCTAAATAAATGATGTTACTCATTAGTGCCACATAGCTAGAAAACTTATGTGGTCTCTTTCTCTCTCTAAAATATTATTTGGGAGTTGTATGTCCTTCAGCTTCCTGCAAGGTGTTCCAGAGCCAAGTTGGTCTCTTTCTACTGACTACATCTTCTTGGGGTGGATCTATAGGTTTCTCTTATTCTACCATCTCATCCTGAACTTATGGAATGGGATCTTCTAGTGTAGATTTTTCCATGACTGCATCCCTTGGGGCCTCCTTCTCCTCTCATTCATCATCCATGTGAGACTCCCTTGATATTTTGAAGGCTTCGTCTTCATCAAATGTTACATCTCGGTTGATCTCAATATGTCTCTTTCCAGGGATGTATATTCTGTAGGCCTTGAAAGTATCAATGTATACAACGAATGTGCCCTTATTTCCTGAAGGTTCCAACTTTGTTATCTTTTCCTTTGGAACATGTACAAACATTGGACAACCAAAAATCCTCAAGTGACTGACTTTTGGTTTCTTTCCAGTGAGTACTTATTCAGCTGTCTTATTTCCCAACATCTTGTGAGGAATTCTATTATGGACGTACACAGTTGTATTGGATGCTTCTGCCCATAAATGCATGTGTAGGCCCTGGTCACGGATCACTGCTTTCATTGCTTCTACAATGGATCTATTATTTCTTTCTGCAACCCCATTCTGTTGGTGGTTGTAGGGAGTAGTTATCTCCCTCCTAATCCCCACTTCTCTGCAAAAGTATTTAAAGGTGTACTGACCTCCATTATCATATCTCAAGACTTTAATCTTCCTTTCAGAGATATTTTAAACTAAATCCTTGAACTCTTGAAACTGTTTAAATATTTCATCTTTTTCTTTCAGGAAATAGATCCATGTCTTTCGAGAATATTCATCTATGAATAAGGCATAGTATACAAATTTTCCCAATGATGGCACTGTCATTATCCACATACATCAGAGTGTACGATGTACAAGATACCCTTGGACCTGTTATCACTGTTGTTGAAGCTTCCCTTGAAATTATTGCCAAGTTCACAACCTTTGCATACTCCATCATGATCTACCTGAATCTGTGGTATACCTTTAACCATCTTGCTCAAAACCGGGAGTGCTCTATAGTTTATGTGAACAAGTATTCAGTTCCATAGCTCACTGGAGATAACTTTGTTGTGTACAAGGGATTGTTCTTGGTGTCCCTTTAATTTGTACAATCCTCCCTCTTGGAAACCAATCACGGTATCTTTATCCATGCCTAGATTCTTAGGCCATAGAAGAACTTGGCCATCCACAAAATCTACCCTAAATCCTTTATCTTCTAAGGCATAAATGGAAAGAAGATTCTTCTTCAAGCCTTGTACAAACTGAATATATTTAATAGAAAGAGGGTTACCTTAATCAAGTTATATGGAGGCTTCTCCAACTCCTTTTATTGCATGCTTGGAGTCATCCCCAAGCACCACCTGAAGAGACGATTCATTTTCCGTCAGGTTGGAGAGAGAGTTTATGAATCCGGTCATGTGCTTGGAAGCACTATTATCAATGATCCAAGTGTCACTCCCTTGAGTGATGGTTCATGTGAGTGCTTAAAAAAATACAAATTATTCATCCTTTGATTTGTCTTCTTCGGCATCAGCTACATGTGCGTGGTGCTTCTTCTTCTTTCCCTTCTCATGTTTTTGATGACATTGTGAGGCATAATGTCCCATCTTCTTGTAGGTGTATCATCAAACCTTTGACGCATCCTTCCTATGATATGGCATCTTAGGCTTCCTTGGGCTACCTTCTTCCCTTTCCTTCATCTTCTTCACTTGGGAAGCAAGGGATTTATTTTCTTCATCATTTGTTTTCTTTGACTTGGATATCAACCTGAATTCCTCTTGGGTGCAATCTGTCCATAGCTTGTCGAATTTGGGAAATCTTCTTCTTGCGCAAATCCCTTGAAAAAATGGGTCCCAATAGAAGGGAAATACATTTATTTTGGTAGTCATGATTTAATCGTCTTCTAATGGATCTCCTATGGCTGTTAATTGGTCCTTGATCTGTGAGATCCTGATAAAATAGTTAGTTATTGTTTCTAACTTGTTCATTGTCATGTTTCTGATATGATGCCTTAAAGTAAGCTTTCCACTGGTATTCTTACTTTCGTGGAATCTGGTTATGGAATCAAACATCTCCTTTGGTGTCTTTGGTTCTGATACATTAGGTATCAGATGATCCTTTATTGAATCTGTCAAGATCATCTTGGCCTTGACCTCATTCTTTATGAACTTCACTTTTTCTTCTTCATCTTCATGTTCTAGAAGATTTTCCATTACATAATATAGTAGATCATTATCTTATAAACTGAGGATAACTATGTTCTTTACGGATCTGAGGTTATCTTCTCCATCCAATCTATCTTCAACTCTCATTTTGGTTGTCATTTTTCGCTAGTAAAAACCCTAGCACTGAAAAAACTTAATTTTTCAAACTTCACCAAACTTCACGCTGAGGGTTTCAGGGGGTGCGTTAGGCTAGGGCACACTACTCTGTGGAGGAATTTTCCTCAATGACCTTGGGATAGTACTCAACAATCTTGACAATGTATTGTAACTGCAAGGTGTTGCAAGGTGTTGTTGTAGCGATCTTCCTTCCAGTGGTCAAATTGTTCTGAAGGTAACCAGCTATGATACCATGTTATATTTTCCTTATTTACAAAGAATTAGTGTTACTAGTGTTGTTTTACTTCATTTCCATTAACATATATATATCATGTACTGAGAAGTTGCAGCATAAACAAGAGATAGAAGGAAAACAATAGATTTATCCTGGGAAAACCCCAAATGGGGGAAAAACCCAGAACAATTTCTTACATAGATTATGTTCACAAAAAAATTCTAACAGACAAACCCTAGCTCAAGGCTAGCACAACCATAAATACCACCAAAACTACAGCAACAACACTGTACCAAGATAGTGCACCTCCTCAAGGAGTAGCGCACAAGAGAGAGATACCAAAAGACTGAACAAGAAGAAACTGAGTCACTACAGCTACTGCATCACCTTATCCAAACTTTCACCTTTCTTCTGGGTGGATGAGAGAGTGTGAGTGAGTGAAAAAATGAGCCAAGACGTCCTCTATTTATAGTCTTCCTGGCCATTAGACTAGGATGACTTCTTCTCTGGAAAGGTGCCACTTCATTATTCTAATTTTCCTGGGTTGACTTCTCTTCTGGGGTGTTTCAACATATGTCCAATAGATCTCTTTCTTTAGGAATATTTTTTGCATCTAAGAAAGGTCATTTAGGAGGGAAATATCCTCTCGCAACTACCAAACATAAACAATAAAAAATACTTATCTCTTCTTATTTCCAAACCCTAGAAAGTGTATACAACTGAGTAGCACCATATAATTGGCACAAGATAAGTGCATCACTAGAGCAAGTGCACCATAGAACTGGAAATTGGTAACTACAATTGCAACTGTAACTACAATTGAAATTGGAACTGCAAATGCAATTGTAAATGGCACGAAGCAACTAGGCAGCACCACACAATATTAGTGCAACTCTTCCAGAGGTAGCGTACAATATAAACCAACAAGATCCACCAAGAATATCCTTCCCAAATAGGGTGCACTCTCCAAGAGAACCAGACCCTAGAAATAGTGAAACTATCACAACTACAGTTGCAACTGCCTAGTGCGCACTGCATAAGGAGAATTGTGTGTTTCTACAAAAGAAATGATTCAGCCCTATATTTATACTAATCTGGGTGCATGTCTAGGGATGACTTCTTATTCTGGGTCTTCAAATTTACTTTATTATTTATGTGGGTCGACTTTTCTTCCTGGAAATTATATTTCCACTTTAATTATTTATTGTGGGTCAACTTCTCTTATGTGGTATTCTATTTCACTTTATTCTTTTTGGGGGTGTTCTTCAACTGTTCAATGGTCTTCCTTAGACTTTTGGAATATTCTTCTTCTCTAATAAAAGTTATCCAGAAGGGAATACCTCACGCAGCTACCAAAACATCAACACTCCCTCTTAGCTAGAAAGGTATTCTTCCAAGATGTTTTCTTCTAGTAGTCCAATGACGACCACTATAGTCCAGTGACTATACTTCAATCATCTAGTATCCCCAAGGATACTAACATGCTTTCTGGTAGCAAAACACTACAATCAACGAGTAGCACATAGCTACTACCATGCAACCCATCAATCAACTAGTAGCACAAAGATACTACCATATTGTCCAGTAGTCTCCATGACTATGTAGCAATCAACTAGTAGCACAAAGCTATGACCATTCTATCCAGCAATCAATTAGTAGCACAAAGATACTACCATGATTTCACGACTATGTAGAAATCAATTATTAGCACCAAGCTACTACCATGCTATCTAGTAGTTTTCATGATTATGCAGCAATCAACTAGTAGCAAAAAGCTACTACCATGCCATCAACCATAGTCATGATCTGCATTCAACTAGTAGCTACAAAAGTTACTACCATGCAGTCCAATGATCTCCATGACTATGCAGCAATCAACTAGTATCACACAGCTACTACCATGCCATCATCCATAGTCATATTGGGCAATCAAGTAGTAGCTAAAAAATCTACTACCATGCAGTCCAATGGTCTACATGACTATGTAGCAATCAACTAGTAGGACATAGATACTACCATGCCATCAACCATAGTCATATCCTACAATCAACTAGTAGCTACAAAATCTACTACCATGCAGTCAACAATCTCCATGACTATGCAGCAATCAACTAGTAGCACACAGCTACTACCATGCCATCAACCATAGTCATAGTCTCATGATGACGAATCTAGTAGCATGAAGCTACTCCTATAGTCTCCACGACTATGCTATGATGTTTCTCCTCTCCTGGTAGTCCTTTTCACACCCATCCACTGAGAAGGACTACCATATCACTTCCTTAGTCACTCTGCATGACTAATCTAGGAATCCATTGTCCAAAGGGAAGTATTGTAGAGGAGAAACATCACACCTTCCTCTCAATGAGGGTGGACATTTTGCATCACACCAAGCTTGTCTCTGAAGTACTCATACTTCACTCTAGACAAAGGCTTGGTGAGAATGTTTGTTATCTTCTCATTTGTAGATATGTATTAGAGCTCCACAACTCCTCTATGTACCATGTCTCCAATGTAATGGTATTTGATATCTATATGATTTGACTTGTCATGGAAGACAAGATTCTCTAAAATATTCACACAACTTTGATTATCACAATATATCAAAGTTGGCTCCAACTCTAGATCAAATAACCCTGCAAGCAATTTTTGAATCCACACTGCTTCATGGCTTGCAACACTAGCTGCAATATACTTTTCCTCTGATGTACTGAGTACCACTTATGTTTTTTTTATTCTTAACCATGAGATCATACCTGATCCCAAACTGAAGCAACATCTTGATGTGATTTTCTTGTCCACTGCAATCTTTGCCCGGTCAGATTCTGCGTAACCTTGCAGCGTTACTTCACCATATGAGATATATTCGAGTCCATATCCAACCATACCATGCAGGTACCTTAACACAAGATTTGCTTATATCCAATGTACATGTATAGGATCAACCATGTATTGACTCAATGTGTTCACTACAAAGCATATATCCGGCCTGGTATTAACTAGGTACATCAAGGATCTGATCAATTGTCTGTACATATTGGGATCAACCAAATATGAAGATGAATCACTCAAGAGCTTCAGATTCATAACCATAGGGGTGGTCATGGACTTGCAGTCCATCATCCTGAATCTCTACAGGATATCAACTGTATATATTTTCCTTGGCTAAGGAAAATCTCATTTGGCCTCTGCCACACCTCTAATCCCATCAAATCCAAATCCTTCATTTCGAACTCTGAAGTGAGATCCCTCTTGCACCCATCTATGAGCTACTCATCCCCTGTAAGACATAGGTCATTCAATATCAAGGGGAAACCCTCCCCAAGCTCATCAAACAACTATTTTTTCTAGCATACCATGCCCTAGGTGCATGCTTAAGCCCATACAAAGCTTTCCTCAATTTGAAGACATGAGACTCCTTCTCATGTATCTTGTGGATGCTCTATATACACTTCTTCTGGATACTGGATCAAGTGTCTCATCATAATCTTATCCCTCTTTTTGGGAGAATATTCTAGCCACAAATATCACTTTATACTTCTCTATGCTTTCATCTACAGCATGATTGATCTTGTAGATTTACTTGGAAGTCACCACTGACTTTCCTTCTGGTCTCGGAACCACTTCCCACACATCATTCTTCATGATGTATTGATACTCTTCCATCATGGAATCCTTCCACACTTGTTTCTTAGCAGCTTCCTCATAAGTGGAAGGTTCTAAATCAATGATCCTCCTCATCAGCGCTACATAGCTAGAAAACTTGTGGGTTCTCTTGCTCTCTCTGGAACTGAGGAAAAATATATTGAAGCAAGGGAATTCTACCAAGAGATCTCACATTTCCTAGAAGCCTCTCAGGATACAATCTAGCCTCCTCAGCTCATGGCACCTAACTATCAGTCATGGAAGATGTCTCTTTCCCACCTAAATCTGAGGGGGGAACCCTTCTGAATGATTAGATCTTCCTCTAATTCAACTAAATATCTCTTAGATTGGGCTCATTATGAGTTTACATTCTCCCTCTGGAGCTTGAATCGCTTTTATTCTATATAATATCTGGAGCCATCTACTAACTTCCTCTAAAGTTTGATCTCATATGAACTGTACTTGGAGGTTTCTCCTCCCTACTAGATCATGAGGGATAATTCCTTCTGAACTATGTGTCCTTTTGAGTTGGTACTTGGTGGGGCCACCTACCTCACCACTGGTGGGGCCACCTACCTCACCACTGGTGGAGCCATTTGCTCCTCCTCGTGATATGGATCATCAATGTCATATAACTGCATGCCCTTTGCATCCTACAAAGTATCACAGGACCATGTAGGTCTCTTCCTGGTCACTGCAATGTTTATGGGTAGGCCCTTCTAACTCTACTGACTCTTCCTAATGATCTGAAGAGTAATCAACTGAACCGGAGGGATCTATACAGTCATCTTCAGAGCCTTCTACTCCTTACAATCAATCTCCATATGAGATAATTTGTATCCTGCAAAAGTACCCTTCTTTCCAAAAGGTTTTAACTTTGTCCTCTTCTCTTTTGGTACATGGATGTGTACGGTCATGTGCACAAATCTATGTCTGGATAGTCTGCTCCATTTCTTAGCTAGATACCATCTAATTTTTTGGCTCCTGCAACTGTCATTATAGCTCTGTCTCAAAGCTATCACCTATGACCTTCCCAGAACAAGAACAACAAAAAGGAGAAATACAAGACACGAGCAATATTCTTATGATAAGAACACTAATAAAAAACAATATCGAGAACAATTGTCACATTAGCTCCTTCTCAGAGCTATCACCTGTGACCTGCTTGAGACAAGGGCCAAAACAAAATACAATAACAAGAAATAATAACAACACTCTTCAACACCCTTCCAGTGTTGTGACCAATCATTCCTCCATAGTAACATGCTCGGAGCAAGAAACAAGAACAACAACATCTCCATGGTAACCTCCATGGGTTTCAACAAGATAACTTGCCTGGGACAAAGTCAACAACCAAGAAAATCTCCTAGAAGAGATCAATTTTATTTTGTAAATAAGTGCATCATTAGTACATGATGATCAATGTACTAACAATATTCAAGCGTCACTAAACATTTGATAGCAATAGTGGTAATAGAATTCTAAAGACTGTTATTCTAGTTACAACACTTACTTAAGCTGCAGCAATATAAAATATCAAACCTAATATGAAAACCTGAAGTCTAGTTGTTGTTGTCCCATTTGAGTTGTTATATATTGTGGAAGACATTGTCATTGCTGCCTCCAACTCTTGGGCTTCCTCTGAGTGCACTAGATCTAAGATCCCTTTGGATCTATTGTCACTGTTTGGACAAAGGTCCTTTTTCCAATTGTACATTTCCTGCAAACCCCCTCATTTATATACAAGTGCACCATCTAGATTTGTCTTCTAATATGAGACATCACATTAACAATAAAAATTTAGAAATCTTAATGAGAAGGTTCAATGTCCAGGAAAATGTCAACAAGCCTAAAACCCTAAAAAATTAACTTTGACAGAAAGTCAATATGAAATATGCAGCAGGTGCGCTAGGGAAAGGTGAGATGATCTATGCTAAAAAAAATCCCAAATGAGTTTATAATAAGTGCTCAATGATCTTGAAAAAATAAAACTGTGTAGAGATAGATTGCATGTGCAGCGGCAAATCTCAACAATGTGGTTAGATTGTTCAAAAGGTAACCAACTATGATCCCATGTTATATTTTCATTGGTTTTGTTAACATTATATTTACCATAGAATTTTGATCTTATTTAAACATTCAATAACCATATACTGAAATATATAAGCATCAGATAAACAAGCACAAGAAGACACAAAGATTTATCCTGGGAAAACCCCAAACTCAAGGAAAAACCCAGCCAACTTGTCTTAGAGAGAATATTCCAATACAACCATGAACAAGCTCTATTTACAAGAGCAAACCAACAATGAAGAAACCCTAATAACAAATAATTATATCTTCTTCTTGTCAAACCCTATTGAGGGTAGACAATTGAGTAGCACCACAGTACTAGCACATGATAGGTGCATCACTAGATAAAGATAGTCACCACAAAACTAGCAAATGGTAACTACAACTGTAACTACAACTGCAACTGGCACTGCATACAACTGTAACTGCAACTGCAACTGTAACTAGCACGAAGCAACAATGCACTAGTAATTTAATAAAATTATATTTCTATATAATAAATAAGGCGTTAGATTTTCATTAGTTTTGTTAACATAAGATTTACCGTAGAATTTTGATCTTCTCTTAACATTCAATAACCATATACTGAAATATATAAGAAGCAGATAAACAAGCACAAGAAGACATGAAGATTTATCTTGGGAAAACCCCAAACTTGGGGAAAAACCCAGTCAACTTTTCTTAGAGAGAATATTCCAATACAACCATGAACAAGCTCTATTCATAAGAGAAAACCAACAATAAAGAAACCATGATAACAAATACTTATCACTTCTTCTTTTCAAACCCTAGTGAGGGTAGACAACTGAGTAGCACCATAGAACTGGCACAAGATAGGTGCATCATTAGAGCAAGATAGCGCACCACATAACTGGAAACTGGTAACTACAACTGTAATTGGCAAAAATAAACAGGGCAACACCACACAATCTTACTGCAACTTTTCCAGAGCTAGCACACAGGATAAACCACCAAGAGACACCAAGAATATCCTTCCCAAATGGGGCGCACTCTCCAAAAGAACAAGAACCCAAAAATAGTGAAATTTTCACAACTGTAGCTGCAACTGCCAAATGCACACTACAGAAGGAGAATTGTGTGTATGTACAAATGAAATGATATAGCCCTGTATTTTAACTAATCTGGGCACATGTCTGGGTCTGACTTATTATTATGGGTCTTCATATTTACTTTATTATTTCTACGGGCCGACTTCTCTTCCTAGAAATTATATTTCCACTTTAATTATTTAATGTGGGTCGAATTCTCTTTTGTGGTCTTCTATTTCACTTTATTCTTTTCCGAGGTGTTCTTCAATTGTTCAATGGTCTTCCTTTGACTTCTAGAATCTTCTTCTTCTCTAAGAAAAGTTGTCCAGGAGGGAATACCTCCCGTAGCTACCAAAACATCAACATAAGGAAGCATTTCAAAGTAGCATAGTCCTTGCATTTCATAATGTTAATTCAATTTCTTAAAAAAAAAATGCACTTGTTTGACATTTTGTAATGGTTAGACCATTTTCTAACCATTGTTAATTTGTTCATTTACTTGGTGCTAAAAACATTGTTTTACATCATTAAAGTAATTTCTCTAATAGTCTAAAGTAGTTCTATAAATAAAACATCATAGTTGCTTTAAAATATAAATCAACATTGGGTGCCCCCACCTACCACTTCAAATTTCCACCACTGAATTGAACTTGTCGTGTCATTTGCAATAGTTGTATAAACCACCACAACTAATAAATAAAACAAAGAAGATAATTAGTTGAGAGGGTTAGTGATTTGTAAATGAGGGACTTATATCCCACTTTCTCACCAACACAGATCCTCTACAAAATTAATGTGTGGTTCTTGTTCTTGATTTGGTGTTGAGTTCTCTTTTCTCATAATGGCTACAAGGCCTTTGTTCTCTATGCAGCGTCAAGTACAAACTACTCTGAAACATCGATCAGAATTGGTGGGATGGCTTACTTTCAGTGTAACCTACACACAAGAAACCACTTGACATGCCAATAAAACCCAAGACTATGCAAATACTCTGCCACTAAGAACCCTATGATCTTTGGTGCAACTCCTTTGCACATTGGAATCCAACTGAACTAGATCTCTCAAGAAATTCGAGTTTGAGACACAGTCATGGTTCAATGTGTGTGTTTAGTTTTGATTGTATTTATCTATTTCTAGGTCGATGCTAATACAAGGAGAATGTATATGATAAATGGTTCTTGAACCCAATACCAAGCTTCTCATCGATTAAATGGAAGAATAATGATGGTTACCCTCTTCTTATTAGAATAACACTACTCCTTCGAGAGAAGTAATATCCAATGCAGTTGGGTGCTTTCCAATTTTAATGTCGCATTGGATTTCCTTGTAATCTATGAACTTTAAAGCTTACTCATTAAAAGGACAAGTCCCAATTCAAGTCTTGCATTAGTTATACTCGAATCTAATTCAACTTGGATATCTTTCAATAAGACACACATGCAATGGCTCTTAACTAGCATATATATAATGTACATTCCTTCAACAAATGAGAAAGGTATGACACTTAACATGTGAGGGGGATTCATTAATTAAACATATATGTTGATTTAGCTTCACCACGGAAAGTAGTAAGACAAAATCACAATGGCCAATGCATTGCCCCAACACTTGTGCAAAATTGAAACAAAATATGCCAATGCCAATGAAAAAGAGGGAAATTGTAGCAAGCTATGACTTAATTAAATAATCTTGACTCTCAACCCAACATACATCCCACCAATCAGCTGACATTCCCAGCCACTAATCCAACGTCCTCGGGGATGAAAGAGACACACCTCGAGCATGCATACGATAATATAGCTCCAAGGAACAAAAGACAGTCTACTTTCACACTATGTATGACCTACGTGTGGGCTCAATGAATATCTAAAGACTGGATATGACCTCTCAGGAGTGAACAGACCTATGTTTAGCATTCCAAGGAGTGTGGATGCAACTTACATTCATGGCTTCAACAATCACAAGGCTTGACAACCATATTGGATATTAACTTGCAATAGTGAATTAATGTCAGCCTTAGCTCTTTAACCTCTTTCAAATTGAATGGTGGACATAACAAAGTTGTGGTTGTTATTCAAATTCTAATGGAGAATGAAACTATGGAATGGAATAACAAAGCTACAAGCATTATATCCATCCACTTAACACAATTGGGGTATTAATACCATCCAACGGCCATTAACACTCTCAAAACAAGAATAAAAATAAATAGGAGCATCAAATTAAATATTTATGAGAGATTCTCACTGGATATAAAATCAACCACATAATGGACACGAAGATTTTACCCTGAAAACCTAAATGGAAAAACCAACTTCAAATGGTTGTTCAACTTTCATTCTAGCAATATTAGGGTACATTGCAGTTCATAGCTCTATGGTCATTCAACAATTCACATAGTGCTTTATCCTTTCCATTCTATCCTCTTTGCCAAAAAATACCCTTTGAGAGGCAAGTCACAAAAATATAGAGAGAGATGGGGGTAAGGGAAAAGCCAAGAGATTGACTTTTCATTTCTCATTTCTCATTTTTCTCCTATTTTTATTTTATTTTTTTATTTCAAGTCACAAGAAGATATAAAGTGATGGGGGTAATGGGAAAGTTAAAAAATGGACCTTTAATTTCTCATTCCTCATTTTTTCACCTATTTTCATTTTTTGTTTTATTTAATTTTTTAATTCACCTCTCTCTTATCTCATTTAATTTCTAACATTTGCATTGTCCTTTATGTTTCCCTATCTTATTAATTGTTGAATTGCACTTAGGCATTGATTTTTACAATTATTATCTTGTTTAGAACCATTTCGGAGTAATTAGCTTAACCGGTTGTCATTGTTGTTGTTGGGCATTCAACTAATTCTAAACTAGCAAGTGCCCAATTCGATTTCCCTAGGTAGAACACGTTAATTACACTGGAAATTTTATCAAAAATGTCATTCATTCATAAATATGAGAAAGCATCCCTTAATTTCATGTAAATTTAACTTTTAATTCTATAAATACTCGAAAATCATCACTACTTACTTGATGAACAATGTAATGACATTAAATCAATCATTTATGTATTAATGAATTAGTGAATTCTTTCTATTTTGGTGGATCATCCATTCTCATAATAGTGGATTATTTTGGTGTCATTATTCATGAAAACAAAACAATTTGTTTCAAAATTTACATTGTATATATAATTTGAGATTGTCGTACTCCAAAACATAGATAATTATTTTGTATAAAATATAACATAATTATTGCCACAAGAGACATACAATAATTACTAAATGCAAAGGAGCAATGGAATGAACATTATCAAAGACAAGATTAAAATAATAGCAAATTATTCGCATTAAGTAGCTTCTTGGAGAATCCATCTCCAATTAAATGTGAATGATAGTATGGACGACACTACCAGAATGTCGAAGTCGATCCATTGAAATGTGAAGTGCTACAAAGCATTACTAACAACGATCTGATAAAGTGCCAAGTGCTACAATGTCATTCAATGGATCACCTTTTCAAGTCAGTGATTTAACTTTCTTTGTTAGCTAACGATACCTTTTGTCAATACTTTCATCAAGTTATATCCATTACATTCAACATCATATAGAACATGGCAGCGTCTCAATTTATAAATTTAATTTATTTTTTCATAATTTTTATTTTTAAGAATTGAAACAACAAAATCAAAGCAATTATTTAGATCCATATATCATTCACCAATTAAAATCAAAATAATGATATTAAAATATTGTAAAAAAAAAATTACTTTTAATATATTAATTTTCAATCATTTTTATATAGATCCCTATATCATTCACGAATTAAAATTAAAATAATGATATTAAAATATTGTAAAAAAAAAAATTTACTTTTAAATATTTAATTTAATATATTAATTTCCAATACCATGGATGGGGTGTTATCAACCCAGATCAATTTGGTGCCACATGGAAAATCCGACGTTGTTTCATCCTCCCTCGATCTTGATGAACAACGGCGCTCATTCAATGAGGATCAATCCATTCTCATGATCCTTGATCCTAGACCTAATCCCAATCATCCTTCACACGTTGGAATCGAAGTGAATGAACCTTATCCAATCACTCCTCTCGCTGCATCATGATGCTCTCACCTACCCCAACTCTTATCGCTTTGGGCTCAGTAGACCATCAATAGATTTTAATTTTTAGTCTCACCTTTCTCTAGTTCGATATCATCATTGTGTTGCCTCCTGAATTTCTACTCAGTCTCCCACTTTGTCTTCCCTGGATTTATCTCATGCATCGGGAGAGAGGTCGTCCCAAATGTGCAAGTGGAAACCGCTCTTTGGTTCCCAACCACGTTGCTCACATCTCGTCCTTCCTTGGTTGCAACTGTGCTTGTCATTCACAAATGGAGTCCTGTCATGCTTTCTCGACCTCCACCGATTTTGAGGAAAAACCCACCCTCACTCTGCCTCCTCCTCCTCCACTCCCACCAATTTTGTTCTTGACCATGTCCAAGCCTCAAGCTCTCATCCCCCTCCGCGACCCGACCTTGTCTTCATAGAGGTGCAATGCAATGTTATTCGAGCTCTCCTTGGAGACTGTTAGCACTCTGTAAATATGTTCGGCTAATAAACAAATGATGAAGGTAACTATTTCAACCAACTTTGAGGCCCGAAACTAGCCTTTCGGACCTAGAGAGCACTCTCTCAGGAGACACGGTCTCAGCGCGGGATATGGCTTTAGAGTTGTGGCTAGATTTAAACACCTTTGAGATAATGGGTTATGGTTATATTGGTGCAATAGAATAAGACCTTGGGCTATGGATTCGGTTCGAGAAAAACGATGGGAACAAATGACTCGGTGACTGAACTTGAGAGGATAAAGGCTAAGCGAGTAACAATGTTCAGTGTAAAATCGTTGTGTGAGGCGGGGATAAAACACAAAAAACAACTCGGAGCACTGCTGAGGATGAATTTAGAGTTCAACTTAGAAGAAAATGTTTTGTCTACATGGTGCGAACAAGAGGCCCCGCGCAGCGAAACCACAGGTTCGAAATTTTGTTCTGATTTAGACAAAAAAAGATATGAATAAATAAAACAGGAAGTGTGTACGCAAAGAGAGGAAAACAATACATCCAACTACTACAATTAGAATCTTTTCATCAAATCTTTAGGACTTTTGCATTAAATTCTGATTGAGCTCAAACTACACACAATAATCATTGTCTATACTAATTTTTCCAACCAACCTGTCTTACATCAAAAAGATAAAAAATATAGGCGAGGGCGTCGCTTGGGCTACCCTGCTCTTCTAACTACTACCTCTAAAAACTAGGAAATTGTTTGTTCTACGTTACAAAACTCTTCGCATGACGCTTTTCAAAAAATAGACAACAATTACATCTATCTACATCATGACTATTTGTAATCCGCCACGGGGATTTGGTTATCGATCAGGTCTCGTCATGAGGGAGTGATGTGTCAATGTTTTCCTTCGATCAGATATCCGAATGGACAAGTGTTTGTCAAAGTCTCATTATCTGTTGTAACGGATTTGATTTTCTGCAGCTCGCTCATTTGCCGGGGGGAAATGTGTGCGGCAAGTGGCTGCAGACAATCATGGTCGTTATCAAAATGTCTTAGGGAGATGTCTCCTTCAAAACTATCAAGATTTGCTTTTTGTCTGTGGATACAGGAACGAACTCAGCTAATATTGTTTCTTATGTTCGTTGGACAGAGCCGCACGGGCTTTCTCCTCGACCAATTCACATTCTCTGGAGTGCTTTGCATACCCTTCTTATGACATCCTCTGTGCTTCGCACAGCCATACTATTGTATCTTGTGCCTCTTCGAGTTGTCTTTTGAGCCATGTCACGTTCCCTTCACGGCCTTGCGCTGCTGAAACTTCCAGGGTCTTTCTCGCTAGTTGTTGTCTCAACTCCCTGTTTTCCTAGTACATTTCGGTGATAGCTAGTTTCGTTTGTTTCAACTGCTGATATGGCTTCTGATCATTGGTGCACATGGCATCCATCCTCCTCGTTCTGCTCCTACTTTCTCGGCTTGTGCCTTCCACAGGCTCTAGACAGACATCGCGCATAAGTAATTTTTCAGCAAACGATCTTGCGCACGGCTCATCTGGGATTCGAGTTTCCCCAGCTTCTGTATTCTTCTTTGGCCTGCCCCTTCTCTGAGGTATCTGTTGTTGGGGATACAAGGCCTTTACTATCCTTCCTTCCTACGCAGGTCCTTCCACTCCAGGTTTTGCGCAATGCGATGTCATCATTCCCGCGAATAAAGGTAGAACTCCCTTTGTATCCTTGGGGATTCCTGTCGCGAGTGAGAACAAATCCCAGTCGCTTTGGAGCTCGAGCCTGGCGATTCTGCCACTTCACGTTCCCTTCCTTACGTTTTGGGAGGTCGCCATGGCATGACCATTATTTATCTTGCGTGAAGTGGATCCGGCGAATGTCGAAGATGGATAATTCGATCGACCTGGGCCTATGAGAAACACTTACATACAGAGCATGAATCTGATTTCGCGAATAAAATGGGTGAAAAACCTCTGGGATTTATAACAGATCGGGCGGAAGGAGGAATCGTGCCAAGGAACATTGAATTCATGGCGATTAGATGTTTTGAATCGAACTGGAGATTTCCCATAACACATCCCCATGTGTAAGGTACATGCGATAAGGGTTGCATGGCATACATGATACGAACGTCGTGATTTTTCATTCCTTCGGCTTTCATAATGAACTGATAATAGTTACGGCACTTGCCGACGTGGCTTCCATTAATTGCTTGACTCGACCTAGGGCACGTACAGACTAACTTTTAACAGGACCCGACTCTCTGGGAACAACATACCCGTACCATTTACACATGTTTCGACTTTGACATCCCTTCCCGTTTCCAAGGGCCAACTGACCACTTTCTTACTTCAACCCCTTCATTGTTACGTATCTGACTTCACATGTTTTGACACATGGGCCATAACTTGACCAAAAACCGACTCTAACTGAAAGAAAAATGGTGGCACTAACAGCTGGCTCCAATAGGGATGCTATCCTCCCCACGAGGCAGCAAAGAACAGTAGACCAGGTGCCTGACCATTGGGCCATATTCTGACTCTTTGACACTGCAATATGAAAAACAAAATGCAACCTAAACCTATCAATGCAGCTTCTAAAAGACTCAGCATAAAATCAGGGCCTTCAATGAATCAGACTTCAATTTTCTGTTGACCTACTGACTCGACATAAAAATAAAATGACTATTTACAATGACATGTGACTTAAACGGAAATTATTTCATTAGGTAATGTTTGAGGAACCTACCATTTATAGGCCCCCAACCAACGCACTCCCCATTTAGTTATTCCAGAAAATAAGCATTATTTCCGCGATGTGCCCCGAATTTGAATGGACCCATCCATAGATTATCGAACTTTCTGTGCTTTCCTTTGTCCTCATTTCTCACGTCCCATCTCAACACCAGATCACCCAACGGAAAATCCTCTGGCTTGGAACGCTTGTCAAAGGATTTCTTCATATTTTCCTAGTGGAGTTGTGATCGATTGTACACATGTTCCCTCATTTGTTGTGTGTGAACCAACTTATTTATTCTTCTCTACATGTCATTTGGCTCGGCCTCCTGCTCTTGCAACAGTTTTATGATGGGAAACCCTGGTGTGGTAGGGAAAATTGTGTCTACACCGTATACAATCTAGAAAGGCGACGTTGAGATGGACTTCATGGTGGTAACCCGATCTATCCACAGCGCATAGATAACCTTTTTATGCCAAGCTTTCTTATTGTTTTGCAGGAGTCTTTTAATGATCTTGGTTAGGCTTTTATTTGAGGATTTTGCTAACCTGGTTCCTTGTGGGTAGTACGTCGTAGAATGCCCCGGGATTATATTGTAATCCTGACAAAACTTTTCCATTCTCTAGGACTTGAACGGGGCCGCATTGTCTGTTATGATCTTCAAGGGACATATGAATCTCGATAAGATGTTTGTCTCCATAAATTTGATGATGACTGTGTCGGTAGCTTGTTTTGTGGGAATCGCTTCTATCCATTTCGTGAAGTAGTCGGTGGCCGTGAGTATCCATTTGTGTTGCGCTGAGGATGGTGGATTTATTTCTCCTATGAAATCCAAACCCCACTGCATGAAAGGTGCTTCGACTGAGATCGGATTTAGTGGCAGGGGTTGCAGCTTTCTTCTCCCATCGAAAATATGACATTCGTGGCAGTTGGAGACTTCTTTGTATATGTCTGCGAAACTTGTATGCCAATAGTAACCCGCTCTTAGGATTTTGTGCGCGGTGGTTTTTCAGTAATGGTGTCCCCTGCAGTCACCCTTGTGAAATTATTTTGTGGCTCGCTTCGCATCATTTTCCAGAAAACAGCTCAGCAACATTCCCCCAAGATCTTTCCAGTAGAGTGAGTTATCAAGGATGCAGAATTTAACCGCTTTAAGATTTAGAAATCGGGCCTGGGTCTTACTTACGCCTGGAGGGTCCTGAATATTCTTCAACACATATATGATGTCTGCATACCACGGTGAATCGATGAACTTTTGGGACACCTGCACATTCGTTTCTTCCTAAGGGCTCTCTGAAAGATCGACAATGAAATTCATTCCCACCACATCGCAATCCGACTACACCATTAGCTTCACAAGTCCCTGACCTTTAATTAGTTGTGTAGGCTTAATTTCCAGGTCATATTCCAGTATGGCCACTATCCACTAACCTCTCCTCCCTTCGGGGTCGAGCTGAGTCAGGATATCCTTTACTGAGTTGTTGGGCACATAAGCAATGGCGTGGGAGTGCAATATGTATGTCCTGAACTCCTTCAAGGATTTCACTAAGGCGTATGCTTGTTTTTCCATAATGTCATACCTTAGTGCAGAATCCTGCTAAAATAGGCTATAGGTTTCTTGAAGTTCTTCTCGTCTTTTTGCAACAACACACCGGAAATCATATGCTCTGAGGCGAATGAAAACAGGAAGAAATCTTTCGTGAAATCTGGACTGGATAGCACAAGAGCTCTAGTCAGCACCACTTTGATATCTTCAAAATAATTCTCGGCTTCCGAATTCAACTTGATCTCATTCCCCTTCTTGAGCATGCAAGTTATGCGCTTTGTAAGTTCTACCAGGTTCGGGATGAATCTTCTCAAGAAGTTTACCTTTCCTAGGAAAGATTGCACTTCCTTCTTACTGCACGGAGTGCCGATTTTTAGGATTCCGTCAACCCTGCTAGGATCTATCTTGATGCCTTCTTTTGATATAATGTGCCCCAACAACTTCCCTTCTTCCATCCCGAAATGTGATTTCTTTGGATTTATCAATATGCTGAACTTCCTGCACTTCTAGAAAATTTTCTTCAGATGTTTGAGGTGTTGTTCATCGGAGGCAGAGTATACTGTGATGTCATCTAGATAGATCACAATGAACTTTTCCCTTTCATCAACAAATGTTATGTCCACTTCCCTCTGGAAAGTGGCACCAACGTTCATCAGGCCGAAAGGCATCTTGGCATACATGAACGTTCCCCATGGAGTCTTGAAATCCATTTTTTCTCTGTCATCTGGGTGGACCATGATTTGATTATACCCCGAAAAACCATCCAGCATGGACATCTTCTGGGACCCCACCACCTTTTGCAGGATATAGTCCATTTTAGGGAGAGGGTAGTTGTCCTTTAGGGACACTTTGTTCAAGTTTTGGAAGTCCACACACAGTCTTATCTCGTCGCTCTTCTTTCTTACAGGTACCAAATTAGCTACCCATTTCGAGAATCTTAAAGAAATGATAATCTTAGCTTTGAACAGTTTATTTACCTCTTTTTCGATCAACGGTAGTAGCAGGGGATTTATCCATCTCATCTTTTGTTTGAAAGGCTTCTGGTCTTCTTTGATAGGGATAACATGTTGGATTAATTTAGTGCCATACACCTTCAAATTGTCATAGCTCCATGTGAAAACGTCGGGGAATTCCTTCATGATCTTGATGTAGTCTTTCTTGATTTATGTACTGAGTGTTTTCGTTAATTTGATTATTTTTGGGTTCTCCTCAGTCTCGATGTTGCAATCTTCGACATCCTCGTTGTTTGCAATGATCCTGGGATTTTTGGCCACATCATTTTCATCGAACAACTTTTCCAGCGGCACTAACCCCTTTGGGATGATGTTACTTTTCAGTTGTACTATGTCCCTTCCCGCTATCTAGTCCTAGAAAGGTTCGTTATTACTGCGTGCATCCACACTCCCATCTTTGTCGCAGCAGCATTCGTCGTCAATGTTTGTATTAGAGAACTTGACGCTCATTTGGAGAAACCTATCCACCTGTTTGTCATCTTCAAACACCTGCCAATGTTTGACATTATCAGGTACTGTCAGCCTATGTCTGACTTCGATCTTGTATTTTCTGTTAGGGAAGATGGAGATTTTGAAAACCGAGGCTGAGGTGGCCAATGCATCAGCGATCTGGTTTTGCTCCCTAGGGATAACTGACATATCGTACTCCGATAATTTCTTGAGGAGATCCAATGCCAAGTTTTTGTATTCTCTTAGCCTGGGGTGTTTTTCCTGATACATGCCTTTGACCTGGTTTATGACCAGTTCGGAGTCTCTGTGCATTGATATCTTCTTTGCGCCTAATTATTTCAACACCTTCAGGCCTAGAATCAGCGCCTCCTACTCGGTCATGTTGTTTGTACATTCGAACACAAGCTTGTATGAGCACAGCTTTGTTCCCACCTCGGGGGGGCTTGCCCATATGTCAGTACCTGCTCCTTCCTTACTAATTGTCCCATCGAAACTCATGTTTCATATCTCATTTTTCATGGGGTCTTTTGAGTCGGTGCACTCTGCTGCTTTCTGCGTGGTTTCCTCATCGGTTGTCATGATGGTTGTCGACTCTTCCTCTTCAAAGCTCAGGTCATTGTATAATATAGAGGAACCAACCTCAGTGTCGATGGAGTATATGGGATGGTTATTTGGTTGCGTCTTGCTACTTACCATGTATTTCAGCAGCACTTCTTTATACAATTGTTTGTCCTAGCCAAAGATAGGAATGGTGACGTATGACATGTCCATTTGCAGGGTCCCTTTTAACTTCGCATCCCACGACCTGGAAAGCAGCATGCCAAACTTAGGGGGTGTTTCTACCACGACCACGTCCATAACCATGGTCTTCGAAGAAATTTGGGCCAAAGACACGACCAATTCCTTGATGAGACCCAAGCACTTGACCTTCCTCGAATCAAAAGAGAAAAGGTCCTTGTAGGGCCTAGTGATATCCAAACCCAATTCATCCATGATCACCTTTGGCATGAGGTTGTGCGACGCACTGGAATCCAACATGACGTTATGCAGGTTCATGTCATGAACCTTTAGACTGACGTAGAACGGGGGGACGTCCTCGGTATCACTTGTCTCTTCAATGTGTGGACCAAACAGGATGGCAGGGTGATCATCTTGGACATTCAAAGTATCGGGGGTCCCTCCCATCTTCATCATTTTAATAATTTTCTCCCGATACTCTCCCTTTCTGATAAGTTCATTGAACAGGACAAAGATTTTGATTTTAGCCATTTCATGCTCAAATTTAAAAGGGGGACAGACTTTCTCTACCTCTTTTCCACACGCTTCACGGCTTGTCTCCAACACTTTCTTCGGGGCCTCCTCCTTCGACTTTGCCTTCTCCATCGCATCCTTGGTCATATTTTCCGGTCTCGTTTGGCTTGTGTAAGGGGTGTCCGTCGGAGATTTCCTTATGGGATTTGTCTTTTGAGCTTCAGTGTGCGCCTCCTTTCTCCTGAGGTTATATTTCTTCTGAAAATGCATGATGGCGTTCTGATAACCCTTTCTGAACTCTTTTGTTTCCCAGGACAGCACATCATCAGTTTCCCCAATCCATGCATCATCCATATCCAGTATCGAATCATCATTTTGTATCATGTATCGATCATGTTCTCTCTTTGTCAAAAACACTCGCGGGTTTTTGTCGTCGCAACAATGCATTTGTTCTTCGAACATCTGATCGAAATCCTAGTCCGCGTAGTTGTTTTGGAATGGAGGCCTTGTCTGTTGGTCTCCTTGATCTCTCTGCTCCCTCTGTTCCCTCTGTCTGATCTGGGGAACTTGACCCCTTTTGAGGTTCTAATTCTTTGTTTGGGGGTCATGTTGTTCTCGGGTAGGGGGTTTGTTTCCCACGGACATTTTCTCCATCAGCTTCTCCATGGTTCTCATCATTAAATAGAATTTTTCGTATGTGGATATCGACATTGATGGTTGCGCATCTCATTGTGGCTTCTTATCGCCTCTGTTGAATCTTTGTTTGATCTTCCCCGACGCCATCATATTTACCTCGACTTTTATTGCATTGCTCATTATCGCATCTAGATTTTTTTATCTTCTTTCTCTCAATAGCAAGGTGAAGTCGTTTTTGAAGGAGTTGACGTATCACAAGTGCGCAGCCTCGGGATGTGGTTGGACTTCTACAGGAATCGATTTATACACCTTTATGAAACGGGCTGAGAATTCTTGCATCGTTTCCTTTGACGTCTTCTTCATATTATTGTACTGCTTTAACAGCTGCAAGGGGTTCTTCTTGTCTCCCCATCTAGTAATGAAAGACGTTTCGAATGCGGCGAAGTCTCGAATGCTTGTAGTCAGAAGGCTTTGAACCACTTCCTCACCTCCACTGCAAAACTCTGCACGAACAACCTCATTTTCGTGTATGCATAGTCTACCTCTTCTAGCTCGACGAAATCGTTGAACCAATTTAGATGCTTCTGGGCCAAAACATTTCCTTCAACTTCATAGAGCTTGATCCTCTGGTTGTAATTTTGGGGCAAATCATGCAGTTGGGCTGGCAGAATGAGGGGGGTGAATCTAACAACCATGGCCCTAGGAGGATTGGGGATTTGAGGGATATTATTAGACACTATGGCTTGGAATCTCTTCTGGTCGAAACCTATCTCGTCCAAGCTGGTTTCTGACATAGACCTAAACAGATTTTGTTCAAAAAATGTGTCAAACTCAAGATCGGCGATGCTTTGTGTGTCGTCTTTTGGTAAGGATAGACTTTTGTCTAGATAATAGAATGGGTATGGTGCTTTCTCTCTAGTCCTGCACAGAATTTTCTTGGGTTTGTACACAGGCTCTGCAGGGTTTGGGTCAGGATTTTCTTTGGTATAGATCGTCTTCGGAGCCAGGGTTCCTGAACTGCGCTACTTGGGGCTACTATTCTTTTTGACTGGAGTCACCAAGGTAAAGGTTTCAGCCGATACAGATGTTTGTCCCTCTGTTACCCTCAGGGGTCAAACTATAAAGTTAGTCATTCTCCCGGGGAAAATCTATTCAATTTCTTACCCGGCAATGGTGCCAGAATGTTAGCACTATGTAAATCTGTTCGGTTGATAAACAAATGACGAAGGTAACTATTTCAACCAACTTTGAGGCCCGAAACTAGCTTTTCAGACCTGGAGAGGGCTCTCTCGTGAGACATGATCTCAACGCAGCATATGGCTTTAGAGTTGTGGCTAGATTTAAACACCTTTGAGATAATGGGTTCTGGTTATATTGGCACAATAGAATAAGACCTTGGGCTATGGAGTCGGTTCGAGAAAAATGATGGGAACAAATGACTCGGTGACTGGACTTGAGAGGATAAAGGCTAAGCGAGAAACAGTCTTTAGTGTAAAATCGTTGTGTGAGGTGGGGAGAAAACATAGAAAGCAACTCGGAGCACCGTTGAGGATGAATTCAGAGTTCAACTTAGAAGAAAACATTTTGTCTAAATGACGTGAACAAGGGGCATCGCGCAACGAATCCACAGGTTCAAAATTTGGTTCTGATTTAGACAGAAAAAGATATGAATAAAGAAAACAGGAAGTATGTATGCAAAGAGAGTAAAACAATACATCCAACTATTACAATTAGAATCTTTTCATCAAAGCTTCAGGAATTTTGCATTAAATTCCGATTGAGCTCAAACTACATACAATAATCATTGTCTATACTAATTTTTCCAACCAACCTGGATTACATCGAAAATATCAAATATATAGGCGAGGGCGCCACTTCGGCTACCCTGCTCTTCTAACTATTATCTCTAAAAACTAGGAAACTGACTGTTCTGCATTACAAAACTCTTTGCATGACGTTTTTCCAAAAATAGACAATAATTACATCTAGCTACATCATGATTGTTTGTAATCCGCCACGGGGATTCGGTTATCGATCAAGTCTCATCATGAGGGAGTGATGTGCCAATGCTTTCCTTCAATCAGATATCTAAATGGACAAGTGTTTGTTAGAGTCCCATCGTCTGCTGTAACGGTTTTGACTTTTTGTTGCGCGCTCATTTGTTGCGGGGAAATGTGTGCGGCAAGTGGCTACAGACAGTCGTGGCCGTTATCAAAATGGAAAAATGTCTTAGGTGAATGTCTCCTTCAAAATTGTCAAGATTTTCTTTATGTTTGCGGATACAGGAATGAACTCAACTAATCTTGTTTCTTCTGTTCGCTGGCGAGAGCCATGCGGGCTTTCTCCTCGGACGCTTCACATTCTCTGGAGTTCTTCGCATACCCTTCTTCTGACAGCCTATGTGCTTCGCGCAGTTGTACGATAGTATCCTGTGCCTCTCTGAGTTGTCTTTTGAGCCACGTCGTGTTCCCTTCGCGGCCTTCCGCTGCTGACACTTCCAGGGTCTTTGTCACTAGTTGTTGTCTCAACTCCTTGTTTTCCTGGTACAGTTTGGAAATAGCTAGTTTCACCTATTTCAACTGTTGATATGGCTCCTGATCATTGGTGCCCGCGACATCCATCCTCCTTGTTCTACTCCTACTTTCTTGGCTTGTGCCTTCCACAAGCTCCAGTCGGACATTGCGCATAAGTAATTTTTCAATAAACGATCTTGCGCGCAGCTCGTCTGGGATTCGGGTTTCCCCAGCTTCCTTATTCTTCTTTGTCCTACCCCTTCTCTGAGGTATCTATTGTTGGGGAGACAGGGCCTCTACTATCCTTCCTTTCTGCTCCAGGTTCCACACAGTGCGATGTCATCGTTCCCGAGAGTAAAGGGAGAACTCCCTTTGTATCCTAGGGGATGCTTGTCGCGAGTGAGAACAAATCCCAGTTGCTTTGGGGCTCGGGCCTGGCGATTCTGCCACTTCGTACACCCTTCCTTATGTGTTGGGAGGTCGTCATGGTGCGACCAGTATTTATCTTGCGCGAAGTGGATCCAGCGAATGTCCAAGATGGAGAATTCGATCGACCTGAGCCTGCGAGAAACACTTACACACAGAGCATGAATCTGATTTCGCAAATAAAATGGGTGAAAAACCTCTGGGATTTATAACAGATCGGGCAGAAGGAGGAATTGTTCCAAGGAACACTAAATTCATGGCGACTAGATGTTTCAAATCGAACTGCAAATTTTCCATAGCACATCCCCACGTGTAAGGTACAGGCGATAAGGGCTGCAGGGCATACATGATATGAACACCATGATTTTTCATTCCTTCGGCTTTCATAATGAATCGATAATAGCTATAGCACTTTCCGACGCAACTTCCATTAACTGCTTGACTCAACCTGGGGCACGTAGAGACTAACTTTTGACAAGACCTAACTCTCTGGGAACAACATACCCATACCATTTACGCATGTTTCCACTCTGACATCCCTTCCCATTTCCAAGGGCCAACCGGCCACTTGCTGACTTCGACCCCTTCATTGTTACGTACCTAACTTCACATGTTTTGACACATGGGCCATAACTTGACCAAAAACCAACTCTAACTGAAATAAAAATGGCGGCGCTAACAAAGACAATGACGAGCACCAATTCCAGCAAGAGTTGATGGAAAAACGTCTAGACTGGCTATTGGACTTTGGAGTTGAAGATCCCAGGAAGCAGTGCAGCGAGGAGGAGATTCTCTAGGCTATCATGGCTCCTAAATGGTCAGATTCTTCTGAGCATCCCTTCCCTTTCAATTATGTTTATAGATAAGTTTTTATGGCCTGTTATTTTTTTGTTTACACAGTCATAGCTTGGTCTACAAGGTTGCAAGTCTACTCTTTTTGTTACAGTCATATATTTAAAACTTTTCATATCAGGCCAAACTTTGTAACTCAATATATATATATATATATATATATATATATATATATATATATATATATATATATATAGCTACTACAATACAATTTGTTGGAACTTCTACACATGGTGGTGGAGCCGGTTTCCTTTCATGACAACTTCAACACCAGTGTTGACATTCTACTCTATAATTTCAGTTTATAATAAGTCATGCAAAAACTAGCTTATATATATATATATATATATATAATCTTTAGACAAATTGTTAATGATATTAAAAAATTATAAAAATATTTTTTATATTTTAAATATTCAATTTAATACATAGATTACTTTTCCATAGCTTTCAAAAAAAAATGATAAATTGTTTTTGGTTGAAGAGAACTAATCGTAAAAGTGTTTTGGATGATTGCATCGCCATCCCATTCACCAATTAATATTTTAAAATTATAAAAATATTTTATTTTTAAAATAAGAAATTTAATAAGTTGTTATTTTATAATTTTCAAAAACATTGGATAAATTATTTAAGTTGTTTTTCCCTAGCTTTCAAAAAAACATTTGGTAAATTGTTTTTCATTTATTGTAAGTCAAAGTGTTTTGACTTTTATTAATTATATATGCATGCTTTGACCAAGAATAATAAAATATGAACAATTTATTAATATTAAATGGATAGTTTTTTTTTAACAATCATATAGGCATGTTTTGAAAAATAATAATAATAATAAAGACAATTTATTAATATTAAATGAATAAAAAAAATTTACAATCATATAGGACAAATGAATGATAACAAAAAGTATAAATATAAAAGTAAATAAAATAAAATATGGACAATTAATTAATATTAAATGGATAGTTTTTTTACAACAAGGTGAGTTGATTATATCTTAGATTGATGTTGATTCAAATTGGGATAAGAGTTACAACAGTGAATTGGATAATGGGACATCCAGTGAATTGGATAATGGGACATGTAAGATGAGTATCTTTTCCAATCTTGATTTATGATTTAATTTTAAAGTTTTTCTTTTCATTAAGAAGTTTTAAGTAAGGTTGTCTTTGTTCATTAGTTGCAGAGGGGTTAAGTAAGATGATCGTAGCAACTGTAGGGAAGGAGATTTAAAAGGTAGAAGAGTAGGGAGTAACATGATTTTGACACATTTGTTATTTGTAAATCGGGTTATTATTTGGGAAAGAATCTTATGGTGAAGCAAAAAAATATAAAGAACTATTGATCTGTGTTGCAAGGAAACAAAGATGAAAATTAATGTTAATAAATTCTTCCTATCATACAATGGGTTGAATGAAAAGTAGGAGAGGTTGTTTTCCCAGTGTTTACCATTTACAATGTAAGGTTTTGAAGAAGGATTAAAATATCTTGGTTTTAATCTTAAACCAAATGATTACAAGGTTAAAGGTTGGAAATGGATGTATGAAAGAATGGAAGGAAGAGTGGGCTATTGGTGCCATAGGTGGTTATTTAGAGGAGGAATATTAATTTTAATCAAATCAGTTTCAGAAGGGATTACAGCATACCAACATTCACTAGCTTACATTTTGAGATGCATGTTGGATAAAATTACGGAAAATGCTTCAATTTTTTATGGACAAGAAAAAGGAAAAGAAGGAATCCCTCTAGTGAAATGGAAAATATTGGCTAAGCCCAAATATCTAGGTGGGTGGAGCTTAAAAAATATCTATTTATTAAGCTAATCTCTTGTTGCAAAGATATTATGGAGAACTATGAATATAAAAGGGTTATGGATGATTAGTAAATGAGGGACTTATAGCCCACTCGCTTCACCAACATGGATATTTGTGGAATAAAATTTCTCGTCTATGTCTCAACTTTGTTCTCAAGCTTGTACAGAGTACTCTATCTTTTGGAGGCTACTAGGCCTTTATCCTCCTCCCTATACAAGGATCTCTACAATCACCTCGTTCTTCAATGGCATGTAAGGTCAACAACATGCCAACTAATGCTCCAGATGAATGGTTGGCTCCTTCTCTACATAACCTATACACAGTACAACTAGCTAAAAAGCAATGGTACATAATAAGTGATACTCTAAGTTGTTTCTATGTTGTTTCTATGTTGTTGAGCATCAACAAGAAAAATGAATTCCTTTGTTGATTGTCTTTGAGGATTGGAAAATTCCCCAAGCCAATGCCTTAAACACGTGTCTATTATGCACATCGTTGGGACTGTGGTTGGAATCTAGATCTCATAATGAATGGCCAAACCTATGACAATATCAAGACAATAGTCAAGTGCATTGGGAATGTTCTACAAGTTGTATTTTCTATCATGAAAAGATAACTAGAATAATGGATGGTCTTAAATACAAGATCCAAAGCCTATTTGTCTAAACAGGGATTGTAACAAAGAAATGCAAGGGCTTACAACACAGTTCCTCATACATAGGTTAATCTCATCACTAGCATTGGATCTTTTGGGTGTTGATCAAAACCCAACCATCTCTCAAACTAGTTCTTCTTGCATAGCTATTTGTATGGTTGTTTTTCCTCACATGATTGGCTCTCAATAGACTTGGAATTATGCCCTTGACTTCAACAACTTGGCTTTGGTTCTATATTTTCTCTACCTTGGCTCAAATTCACCAACTTAATAATAGTCTACAAGGTAAATGAATCAACCAATAGTGAATAGAGTTTCCCAAGCATGAAATAAAATGCTCGAAGGGATGTGGAATCATTTAAGCACAAAGAAATATGCCTAGGGGGATTAGAACTCATCCGTGGATGAAGTAAAACGTTGAAGGGGATGTCAACTCACCTAGGCATGAAGTAAAATGCCCAAGAGAATGTGAACTCGCCCAAGGACAAAGTAAAATGCCTAGGGGAATGTAAATTGGGCCCATGTAAAGAGAAAATGGCCCATGCAATGAGAAAATCAACTCAGGGATAGAGAATGTCCTCCAAGTGAGAGAGAGAAAAACTAACAAATATGAGAATATAGATTTAACAACTTCATGAATATTTGCAACAGACAAATTTTACTAGCCATCGATCTCAAACTTCAAAGGGAATTGGATAGTGGACATTCTGTAGTTGTTGGAGTTCTTCATTTGCACACAAAGAATGATCTCTCACACCATTACATTATAGAATCTAACCTTGTACAATTAATTATTGCAAATGTATTCTTAATAAAAAATAGAAAAGATACAATGGCACACACACACATTACACAAAGATTTTTACCCTAGAAACCCAAACCGAGAAAACCAACAACCTGCTTAGAGTCGCACCTCTAATTCTTTTTGTTCATCATCTTCTTCATTGCTTACAACACAATATATATATGATATCGTTGCATCCAAACCCCTAATCCATTGACCCATATTAGTCAAAAACCCTAATTCTTTAACTAAAATTAGAGAACCATCGGTGAAATTTGTGTGTCGAAAAATCGCCAAAAACGAACACAAAAAATGACTAGAAATTTTTTTTTCGAGCGCCCCCCCCCCCCAAGCCCTCAAGGCTCCCATATCAATGTACAGTACAGGGGACCAATCTTGCAAAGAGTATAACATATAACCAACATACATAACTAGGAAGTAATTTAATTTTAACATGAAGAAGAATAGCATCAAACACAACAATCAATCATAATGAATTCACGAATTTTACCCTGGAACCCCAAATGGGAAAACCAGTGTCGAATGGGGGCTCAATCCATTTCATTCTGGAAAATATTTGGTTACAATGTTGTTCTTACTCTTAGTGATTCCTCCCCTTGGCCAAAAGATCGATTGAGAGTAAATTCATGAGATAAATAGGGAGACTTAGGGGGTAAGGGAAGGGCCAACAACCATGACTATTCATTTCCCCTTCCTCAACCTTATCTCTCTCTTTATTTATCCTTTAATTAATCCATTTTTCCTTCTCACTTTCATTTTCATCTTATTCAACATTTACATTGCATTGATTTACATCGTTTTCTAACCTTTATTATTTGTCAAATTAACTTGTAGGTACTGAGTCTTACACTGATTCATTGGTTTGGATCTATTTCAAATCAATGGGCAAAGGTAATGATTAGAAAATACATTGAACCTGGAATAGTTGAAGATTAAATTATAATGGAACCAAAAATGTACACAAGTGGATTAATGATATGGATCGTTGTCGTCAAATCATATCTTTTATTAGCCTAGGGAGATTGCCAATGTGGAAAATTTGCAGGGAAGATAGGATTAAAATAGGAGAAGACCCTTGGATGCGAAGTATAGGTATTTACAAGCTACCAAAAGAATTAAAATATGTTCTAGCAAGGAAATATATTATTTGGCAAAGGTGGCAAATCCTGAAACAACTTCAATTTGGAATCAAGGTTGGAAGTCAAAAGAATACTTGGGATTACAAGGAGAGGTAGCAAAGGAGTTGAAGCAATGTCTCCAAAACCTCGAGAATAGTGCCATTAGATTGAATACAAAGGAGCACATCAACATTATTCTAACAGGTTATGGTCCCACACTACCTTACGAACAGTGTAACTGCTAGAAGGTATATCGGGAGTTCCTTGTCAAGCTAGTTGTAGCACCAGTTACAGTTGCAACTAGGGTTTTTGATTTTGCAGTTTCAGCAAACCCTAAACCTAATTTCTTGGGAACTTTGAGTGAAGCACTGGACCTAATTTTTGGGTATTCTAGTGCACCCTATCCTAGCACACCCTCTGGTGCCCTCAGTCAGAAAAACGTCAAGTTTGAGTTTTTGGGTCAAAGTCAAAGTTTGACTGGTCAAAGTCAAAGGTTGATTGGTCAAAGTCTAAGTCAAAGGTTTCTAGCTTGTTCTAATCATTGAAAATTTTTTATTCAGTTTCTAACCTCTTCTTGTCAAGATGGTGTCAACTTTCAGGTTAGAAGATAAGTTGAACGACACTACAAATTTCAAAGGTATGCACGTGTATATTATTTTCAAGTTATATCATCCAGCAAAGCATGAGTGCATTTGCAGGGGATATACAAGAGACCTTGTCCAAGTAGTGAATTCAGCACATTCGTAGGAACAAGCGCACCCTCCCTAGCAGTGAAGACTCTAGGTTTGATTATTTAAAAAGATGATATGTCTCTAGTTGTTATGGCATTATTATGATCTTATGTTGCATCTTGATCTATTGAAGTTATGATAATTATACTAACCCCTTAATACTAGAGATACACTTGTTGATCTCCTCTCTAGGAGATATTCTTGTTCTTATGTAAATGCTTATTGTTTACAAGATGAAGTTGATCTTCTTTAGGATATGTTCTTGGTTACTGACCTAGACTCCAGGTAGGATATCTTCCATGGAGAATACCATGGAGATTTTTTTGTTCTTGTTTCTTGTTCTATGCAGGTCATATGAGATAAATCTAAGAGGGATTCAGTGATCAATAAGAATCTAGCATAGTTTTGTGACACTTTGCATAATGAAAAGGGGCATGTAGCAGATGGAAACATGGTTCAAGGATTCTCTCAGATACAGGGAGTTGATTTCAGAGTTTGAGATGAAGGATCTTGACCATATATATTTGGATTGGAAGTGTGGTTGGCATCAGATGAGATCTTCAGTGAGGAGATTTAAGAGGTTTATCATGATGGACAGGAATCCCATGGCCACACCTATGATGAAACATATGAGGAATTTGTGTGACGGGATAGGCATTTGCTTTGCAGAGATCACCTTGTTCCAGTATATGGTTGAGCCATGACCGTATTATTGGGTTACACCACAGCATGCAGGTACCTATGTTGTGGTACAGATAGATATGATTGGTCTTCGATGATGAAGGGATGTCGAGATATACAGTTTTTGGATTGGGAGTGCAGAAGACAGATATAGCACCCGGGGTTCTACTTCAACTTGGGATCAACTAGGATTTCCAGACAAGCAGGGAAGCAGATAGTTGTAGCACTCAGTCATATATCATAGCCAGTGATGCAAGATATGAAGCAGGGTGTCTTTTCGAAGGATATTGCGGAACTTCATCAAAGACATGGTGTAGGAAAGAGAAATGAGGCTCCATCACTTATCCATAGATGAGCAGATCGTTGACATTTTCACTAAGCCTCTATCTGAGACAAGCTTGGCAGGAATGAAAATGTTTCCCTGGGGGAGTATTGATTATTGCAGCATCGTGTCGATATTTCAAGATTGATTAGACGGACTTGATCATGTGGGAATAGGCCCAGATGTAATCTTCGACAGACTGAAGATTTGAGTTCCTACTAGATCTCCTATGTGTGAATTGCATCGGGCCTTGAAACTCTCACGAGTAGGTGAGTAGTTAACTCACGAGTAGGTGAGTAGCCTCGATAAGCATCGGGCCAACTCTATCTCCACAAGAACTGTGTTACAGACTAGGGGAGATATGGAACATCTACATTCGGAGTAGATGTTCCCCGACGTAGTCTTCGATGGACTAAATACTCGAGGTGCTTGAGGTGCAATTCCATGTGTCCGATAGCATCAAGATGAATGCATTCATAGAGTGATCCTATGAGACGATCACCATGAGGTGTTTGTGGCTTCGATGCGGTCATAATTCTTATCATGGGACAAGAACGACCCGAGGTGCTAGACACACATGTCTGATATCATCGAGCTAAATGCATTCACGGAGTGATCCTATGAGAGGATAAACTATAAGGTGAATGTGGCTCTGATGAGGTCATGATTCTTTTCATGGGACAAGAATTACCCGAGGTGCTAGACACATAGTAGTGGAAATGAATCATCAATATAGCTGAGTGAGGCTCATGGATATTTTGATATTGTCTATGACAGAAGAATACCAAGAACAAGTATGACAATATGTTTTGATGCCAGATTTCTACCAGATGATGTTGATAGTGATGATGATACTCGTGACTTGATCTATGATGATGCTACCTATATAACGGTCTACAAGACTATGTGAGTTTTCCCCATGCCATGTGAAGATGGATGGATGTGTTTGATACCATTAATACCTCCCTAGCTAAGAGGAGTGTTGATATTATGGTAGTTGCAGGAGGTATTAACCTCCATGTGTAACCTTTGACTAGAATAGAATGTTCCAGAAGCAAGAGAAACCCTATTAACAGATGTGTGAAAACCATAGAAGACGCGTCGTCTCAAATATATATATAATTTTAAGGTATTATCCTCCAGGAACACAAGTCAGCTTCACAGGAAAAAGATAAACAGAAAATATAATTACCAGGAATTCAGGTCGACCCAGCCAGAAAATTCATTGGACAGATTAATATAAATAGAGGATGTCTTGGCTCATTTTTCCACTCACTCTCACTCAGGAAACTAGAAATAGTGCACAAGTTTGGAGGAGGAGCAACAGCAGCTGTAATCGTACGATTTTGTATTTTTTAGTCTTTCTAATAATTTCTCTTGTGCGCTACCCTTGGAGAAAGTGCGCTCTCTTAGTTATTTTTTGGTTTTGGTGTGGCTTCCTAGAATCATTCTTTATGTCAAAGGTTAAGGTGCTCGGGGGTGGATTTGTGCCTATGGCTGGGTGACAATGGTGTATTATTTTCTATGGTTAAACGAGCACATCAACATTATTCTAACAGGAAATACCCAATCAAATTCATCACTCCCAATCTACTTCTAATCATGTTGATTTTAGTAAATGTTAAGTAGATATATTGGTTTTACCTGTGGTTAATTTGCAATTTGCATCAAGGAATGTGAAAATACTTAAACTCTGATTATGAAGACTAATGAGGAAGAAGAAAAAAGTAGTAATACAGGCTCTATAGTTCTGTTGACTCTAAATTTGTGCTTAAGCCATGGGTGTTTTTTTCTTTTTTGAGTGCTAAAAATCATAAGGTACATGTATATTTGATTTATTCTTGACATAAATATATGTTTTTTTAGGAAAAAAATAGTTTTTTGTAAATTATTATTAACCTAAACAATACTAATGTAAATCTTGAATGGGGTGTGTTATCCCCATTTTGTGGATAACTAAGGAGATGATGTATCAAGGCCCTCAGGTTGCAGATATGGAGTCTTGAGAGACTACATGACCAGCAGTGCCCTTTGCACAAACGGAAAACCCACTCACCACCACATATGGTCACAGGTTTGAAGATGGCGTCCACCACATCATTTGGACTCCGGAAGGCAGTGGGCCTTGATCCATGAGGTACAAGTCAGTATTATGGTGAGCATCATTTCAATATCTAAGCCATTTGATTATGTTATATCTTAGATTTCTCTAGATTTCATGACATGTGCTTGGACATTATGCCTTTTTCCCTGCTTCACCTAGGTGGTTGGCATTGTCCCCTAGTAAGTGGTCTTCTTTGGGAATGGGTTTGTTACTGGGAAATCCCTTAATAATCCATCGTACTATTCCTAACCATAATTACCATTTTACATCATTATTCCCCTATGTTTTCTTATCTCTTAGGATTTTAGGGTGTATTGACCCAACAAGGGGTTGTCCCTCATTCTATGGGAAGAAGACGCTAAAGGCCCAGAGGGGTTGGTGTTGGGTAAAAGATAAAATCCATATATGAACCTTCCACATGTTTCGCTCAGGGATCACCCAAGAAAGCAATAAAATGTTTATCTTTGAATAAAAGGGGACCCATAATATAACAAAGAAATGCCTGAAAGGTAGATTGAAGGATAGGAGGTCTCATCATGAGACAACCTATCACGTCCATGGATATATAGTGGTATGAAATTGTCATTATCTGGTCACCAAACTAGGGATGAGAGAAAGGGGGTCTCATCACGAGCCAACCTTCTCATTTCCATTAGGAATATGTGGGTGACATTGCCACCATCTAGTCACCATGCCAGGGAAGTGACCTTCAACCTCTCCTTGTGATAAAGAAAATATAAAGAAAGAAAGATAAAAGGAAAATGATGGGCTTGGAAAAAGTGCAATGCGGACAAAGGTACCACACACCCTCTACAAAGGCACCCATGAATGAGACACTACGACCCCTAGTATGCCATGAGTCGTATGCCCATTGAGTCTTGACCCCATCCACCTCATACACTCTAGATGGATTAGAGAGGGACCTCTTGGAGGATCTCCTTGACCTAGGGAAAGATCTACCCAATAGGGCACCTCGTCAACCCTCCCATACTTAAGCTTGACAAGTCGCATGGTGTCTTTGAGTTGTTAATTGTTTGATATAGTAATCTTTGATGAACATGCTTAGATGGATTATTTATTGATTGGATCCACTTATCATGATGTTATGACTTGAGATCCTTGGAGGGTGTGTTCATTTGTCTTTGCAGGACCTAGTTGGTGGACAGTTTTGGGAGAACAAGCCTAGCTTGGGATTCCATGGGGCTACAAGCCCACAAGTTGGATGTCAGGGGCCCATGTGCCATATGAGAGGGAGATGACTTGGACGACCTTGATGATGACTTGGATAACCTAGCCCACCCATTCCTTTCCAAAATATTTTCCCAAGAGGGGAAAAACGTCCCACTTTTGAGCATGATGTCATGATATTGGGGGATAGGTCTTGGTGGTGAGGTTCCACTCATTTTCACTTGAAAGTTTTGAGGAGAAGAGGGTTTTCACTATGATGAGATCACTTATATGCTTGACACATGGCCTTGGGAGTCCCTTCCATGCTTCTCCAACACCAACGACCTCCTCAAAGTGGCAAAACGTCCCCTAAAGGGGTGACATCATCCTAGATTAGGGTTTAATTTGTGCAAAAGATGAAATTTTAAGTGAATTGTTTAATATTATTGTGTTAAGGGGGAAAGATTAGGGTTGTTGACCCCTAATCATGTGTTTTACTCCTTATTTTGTGGACAAGCCATGTTGGCTAATTTTTGTATAAATAGAGATCATAAGATCTCATTTTGAATTGTAACTCTCCACTTGTGAGAGATTTTAGTCTGAAATTTACGGCCTCCTTAGCTCTTTTATCTCTTGTGCACTTTTTTATGGTTATTTTCATGAACGGTTGATGGAAGAAGGCATGGTGCTAGCTTTGGATGATGCTTTCTAGCCCTTGTGGTGAATTGTCTTAGCATTTCTCTTGATATTGGTATGGTTTTTACTCTCTTGCTATCATTTATTTCAAGTCAAGTTGTTTTATGCTAGGTGTTAGGTGGGAAGTATAAGGGAATACACCCCCACCATAGTCTTCACCATTTTTTCTTGCTTCATCTCATTAATTAAGGGTTTTCTAAGAGAAGGGCATACACCCTCTTAACTTAAACCCTAGCTTAGAGAAACTTGCCTTGGGAAGTAAATGGGTGTAGACCCCCAAGGAAGTAGCTTCTATAAGATTATTGTGACTCTATTAACCCAATAGTAAAGGCACTAGTCATTGATTTGTTGTATTGGAGATATAAAATTATTGCATTGGGAAACATGAATTTCGGTCATTTTTACTTCTTGCAAAGTGGATTGTTTTCCTTGTGCCTTGGGAACTTCACAACCACTAGGGAATCTCTATCTAGGGCATTCTTATTGATTTTGTTAAAAAATTTCATATTCATCCATTAGGGCTACAGAAACCCTAACTTGCTTAAATAACTCTTTATTCAACCACTGGTTTTTGCTCAAAGTTTGCACACTTACTCAACTTGTCCTAGTGCACTTTTTGGAAAAGTTTGAGGAGATTATTGTGGCTGATTTTCTTGTTGTAATACATTTAATGTTACATCCATAAGGCTGATATAGTTTGTTGCAGACAATTTTTTACAACAGCCTTATCTCTTGTGCTAAGAGTATTGGTTTTTCATCTTGAGTTTAGCTAGTCAATTGCTAGTCTTTCTCTTGCATTTTCTACTTGATCTTGACCACATATTGAGAAGCTTATAGTATATTTTTGTTGCTGATATATAATATCATCCATTTCTGCAAATTAGGGATAGAAATATTAACTTGTTGATCCAACTAACATATATTGTTGCAAGGTGTTTTTTCTTGTGTCTTGGGCAGGTACAATCATCCGAAAAATCACTATACTTGTGGGGCAGCGTTTACTTGACTTATAAGGCATCTATCCCTACCCTTCATTACATTTAGACTTTAACTATAGGGGATTCACTTTCATCCATATCCATCTCCATCTCAATCCCCCTAAGGTAATCGGGATCGCCTCCCTAGAGTGACCTAGTCACCCTTGAAGTACGGGACCTACATCAAGGTGACATTGGGTGTAGGATTCTCAAAGTTATAGCACTTGTTCCTTGGTTGGGTCAAGATTTCCCAACCTATAAATTGTGCCATAACAAGGTGTCAGCTGGATATGATAAAAATTAAGACACAATCAGGAGGACTCACCACATGGAGGTGTGTGATCTTGTCTGAGTTCAAATGTCGATTGTTCCTCCTCTCCCTCATAAGTTTGGCCTCCACTTTGGTTTCAGTATTAATGACAAGGTACTTGTGTGTTGGTGTTTCCGAATGGATGACGCAGGGAGAGTGTGTCCAAAGGACCATCAACTTAAAATCAAAACCACTAACATTCCCACAACAATCTATGGCATCACAAGGGCATTTACATTGGTCATTAATGGTGATAGTGAAAGGGTTCAGATGGTCTATATTCATTTTAATCTCAACAAGCTCCGGTTTGGGAATCTTTCCATTTGCAATTTTATTGTGGTATGGCTTCAGTCTCTCATGATGATGTGTCGACGAGAGCGATCGAGCTCTCGCAGAAGTGGTAGCTCTTGAGCTCCACACACAGGGAAATCCTCTCATGTTGATAATCCAAGTGCCAACTTGGATAACCGACGGCCAAGCACTTCCTCTAAATGGGGTTTCCATATCGAATGGTTTGATGTAGTCGATCACTCTTTGGGATTTGGCCCCATGATTGTCTCTCCCCCAAGAAATACAATCTCTAGTTCGTTGGGTCAGAGTAGTAGCAGCAAGGAAGTTGTGTCTTCAGGATGACCCTCGGTGTAGCCAGATCTCAGTCTGAAAGTGGAATAAATTTAATTAGGCCCTGAACATTCTGCAGTGTCTTATCTTTGAGCTCTGCAATACAATGGCGGACCTCCAATTCCGCATGGAACTTATGGATCAAAGAATGTCTACACTCATGGCCCTGAATGCACAACAAGTCCCTCAACAAACCAAGCCTATTCTTCTGGCACAAGACGTTGTTCTTCTCTAAGTTCCTATTTGTCTTCCTCTAGGTGATCTGAGCACCTCTTCTCCAAGTGCTTCTAAGTGCTTCTATGTTCATGTGTTTAGCTATAATTTTCTTAGCCTTATAGTAGTCAATTTTGTATTGTTCATAGTTTCAGTTAGTTCCTCTTTGTTCACTCATTTTGTTCCTGAGATTTACTCTAGGCTCACAGAATAATGTCAGACATCCAAAATTTTAAGATAATTGTTTTGTAGTGATTTTCTACCTTCAGGTTTTAGATGAAACTTCAATGAGTTTAATGATTAGAAAATACAGACGCAGTATTTCTTTCTTTGAGTATTTTATAGATATTGAATATATGGAAAATAGAATCGAATAACAAAAATGGTAAAAATAAAGTAAGGTATCCAATACTGATAAATCTTACCTTATCCGTAGTAGAAGAATTGCGTCAAATGAATCTTTTAAAGATGAATTTTAAATAAGGAAATTCACACAGATACATGTCTTGTTTTACTCACTGTATAAACACAAGAAAAATTGTAGTTGAACAAACTTCTGATTAAATGGAGCATAGTTGATGTATTACTAAGTTGTATCCTTTCAATCTTTAAGAGTCATAAAATGAAGAAAATAAGAATTGTGAAATGACAATACACAGAAAATGCATAACTCAACAAAATGAAACATAGAATCTTTGTCTTCTCTTTCAAATTGGCATAAAGAAGGTTATCTTTTACATTCGGCCAGAAGAAGCCTGGAATAGATCTTTCTTCTGTTTATTTATACAAAAATTGTCTTAACCAAAAGTGGTTAGACATTCCACTTTCTCAATTCTCAAAATAGAATAGAATCTAAACTAAAAGATATAACAAAGATTTTTAGGCATCCGTTGAGATTTCTTTTGCATTGCTAGCAACTCCTTCACCTTCTATTTGCTCGTGGATGCACTTGGTTTTTTATGATCCTTGAATCGTGCATGTATTTTTATTAATGCAACAATGAACTTGGAAGGTTCGACATTTGCATTTAACTCAAATGAGAAAGCCTTTCTATGAACCAATGGTATTTTTTCTTGAACTTTAGCAACTGCCTGTTGTGTGATCTGTTGTTGTAAACTGGGTTTCACTAGCAGCTCATTTATTATTCATAAATCAACATGATTTACCTGAAGTATATTATTTTGTACATTTTCTCTATTTTTCTTTAGACTTTCTTTGTTCTTTTCGATCTCAATTTGTCCAAATGTATCATGAATACCACTGACATCAATTTCTGCCATTTCCAAATCTACAGCTGAAAGAGCATTAAGACAAGCCTCCTTTGTCTCTTTGGATAGCCTTTTACTTTCTTCAAGATTACTTTCCCAGACCTTTAAATCCATTTCTCCATTTACCTTCTGAAATTGTGAAAAAGGAGCAATTCCGGGTACATTAAGCTTTTGCCTCCAAACTATGAATTCTTTGAATTTGGATCTGGTCGTAAAGGCTTCCCTCTCCTTTTCATAGACATTCTTCATAGAATTATATATTGTTTGATAATGTTTTTGAATAATATCCATATTTTCATACAGATCCTGTTGGGAAACTTGCAATTTTTCATTTACCTCTGATGCTTGTTTCTTGAAAGAAGAAATATCCATTCTTGTCTTCTCGAATGAGGTTATTCGAGTCTGCAATTGTTCTATTAACATATCTCACTAAGAAAGCATCTTATTAGTCAAGTGTTGATTTTTAACACTTACTTTCAATTTGTCTTCTAATTTCTTGATCTGTTGCTCAAAACCTTGTCTGATTTGATCCATATCAAAATTGATTTTATCTATAGGAGTTGCTTCCATCTATTGCATATCATTATGCAATTGTTCAAACAGAATATTATTTTGGTCCAACTGCTTTCTGAGATTATCCACTAACCATGGTTTGGCAGTTGAAAAGGCTCCCAATGAATCTCCAACTTCTTTTGTGAATTCAGGGTCACTCTGTATGTGTCCATCATATATCATTTTATGCTTTTTGGTATTTCCTCCCTCCTTCTATCGAGATTCCCTTCGTATGATAGCCTTCATTTTCTTGTTGAAAAATAAATCTGATGAAGGCATATCTTCAAGTTCAATAGGTTCTAGGTCATCTATGTTAATAACCTCTAAACAAGGTAGATCAAAATCGGTTGTCTGTTAATACTATGGTAGTTGAGGGAGGTATTTACCTCCATGTGTAACCCTGACAAGAATAGAATATTACGAGAAGCAAGAAGAAACCCTACAGCATTAAACCTAACCCTAGAAGACAATTAAGCTCAATGAAATAATTAATATTAAGTATTTATCATCCAGAATGAGAAGTCGGCCCAGACAGCTCAGGAAAACAGTATAAATACAAGTATACAGACCTCATTTTGTACCAGACAGCTCGAAATTTCAGCTGGGAAGAAGTGTGCACTGCAGAAACTGGGAAAGTGCAAAAGTCTAGGGAGCAGTTGCAGCCGAAAGTTGTTGCAATCTGTATTCTTGATTTAGGCTCGGACTTTCTATTGGTTATGGTTGGACTTTCTTATCAGTCTTGGTTATCTTTATGCATTAGTCATGGTTGGCTATTGGTTTACTTCTGAAATCATTCTCTGTCAAGGTTAAGGTGCTCGGGGGTGGCTTCGGCCTATGGTTGGGTGACAATATTGTTATATTGTCTATGGTTAAACGAACATGTCTATTATTTCTAACAGGTTTTGGTCCCACACTATCTTCGGATAGTCTAACCGCTAGAAGATAGATTGGGAGGATTTGCTCAATTGTAGTTGCAGTTGCAGTCAGTTTTTGTTGTATCAACGAAACCCTAACCCTCTTGTTGAGGCACCTTAAGTGAAGAGATTGACCTAATTTCTGGATAGCCTAGTGCACCCTAGCCTAGCGCATCTCCTGGTACTCTCAGCAAGCTAAGATGTCAAGTTTGAGTTTTTGGTCAAAGTCAAAGGTTGACCAAGTCAAAGTAGTTATGACTTACTCTATGAAGTCAGAAAACAAGTTAGAAGGGTCTTCTAACTTTAGAGCATGGAAGACAAGGATTGACCTCATCCTTTCCAAGAATAAAGTGTTGGATTTTGTGAAAGGAAATATCATGGAACCATAGTTCGAAGAAGAAAAAGAGAAGGAACCTCAGAACATTGTAGTTATGGAGAAGTTCAAAGACAATGACATCAATTCCATGAGTATCATAGTGGACTCTATAAAAGACCACTTGATACCCTACATATCCCATCTTGATTCATCTAAGAAGATGTATGATGCCCTAACAAACCTCTTCTCAGTCAGGAACATTGGACAAGTAATGAGTCTGAAAAATGAGCTTCGTGACATGAAAATGAATGATGATGACAGCATAACATCATACCTTGTGAGAATATCACAGTTAAGAGATCAACTACAAGCTATTGAAGAAATCATTTGAGAGAAGGAACTAGTAAATATAGTACTCAATGGTCTTCCCAAGACATGGGATGCATTTGTCACAAGCATGAACACAAGGAAGGAGTATCCCACATTTGAAGAACTTTGGACTTGTTGTGCACAAGAATAATCAAGGATTAGTGCAAAAGAGAAACCTCAAAAGAAATACAATGATCAAGCCTTCATAGCAAGGTTCAAGAACTTCAGGAATAAAAAGAAGTTTGGCTCAAGGAAGAAACCAAATCAAGAAAAAGATATGTCAAAAATACAATGCTTCAATTGTCAAAAATATGGTCACTACAAGAATCATTGTCCCGAGTTAAAGAAAAGGAAGGAAACACACGAAGCATCAGTTGCTGAAGAAAGGGAACCCTCAAAGAAGGTCAAGCAAGATAAAACATACTTCTTCTAAGACAAGGTAACAATATTCTTCATAATTCTTGTACATACCATGTTTACATAGTTTCTGTACATATCTTGCATATCTATGTTAGGGTCCTACCCCACACATAGGTAGAACAATATATTCAGATGTAATAAAGGTCAATATTAATAAGTCCTTGCAATAAAATAGAATAATTCGAATGTAAAAAGACCTAATAGAAGCTTCCACTTCTAGAAGGATCTTCCTCTAAATGCTTCTTTTGATAGACATATTTAGTATAAATAGGAGTCGAGGGTATGAGAACCCTGGCTTGGATATTATTGTAATAGAGATTTTCTCAACTTGAGGTTTCCCCCTCGAAGAGGCCCATGAACATTGCTTTCAGAATCAAAGTGCTATCTATTTTAAGGTGGGTGGAATACCCTATGATCTTAATGAGGTGCGGGGCCCAACCGATCGAAACACTTGTTTAATCAATGAATGGTTGTTCTTTCTCCCTATACCGATTCTTGTTTGACCAAACCCATATCTCTAACTTGAAAGAAACACGTATATAAACGATCTAAAGCGAGCGGTGAGGCACGAAAGTGGCGAAGATCCCTATCTATCTGAACAGGCACAAGGTTTGGGGCTGGCATTCTTATATCATTTCAGTGCAATTGTGGTGATTGTTTTGGTTATATTGTTGTTATTCTGCCATTTCTAGCATTTTATTTATGTTCTGCATACTTTTTATATCTGGTATATTACAAGTGGTATCAGAGCACTTTCCTTGGCAGAAAGTGTGGGTTAAATTTTTTTTCAGGGTAGAGACGTATTATGACATCTTTAAGCCACAGAGATCTGTCGTTACGCGCATAAACCCGCGGTTGAGGGATTCATACATGCAGGAAATACAAGTGGTACTTAAGCGCACATCTGTTGGCCACCCTTGTAACCCCTGTTGGTACCCCTTCGATTGGTAGTGCATCATACAACACCTGTGTACGGATTGGCCTAGATTACCTGAAGCCCTCTTTAGATAAACCAATCGGTTGCCTGACTACTATAGTGTCACCGAGAATAGCACTGGGGAAGATACTCTCTAGTACCTGGGTAATTGAGTAGTACGACTAAGGGTACGGTCTATCCTCCTTAGTTAGTGCCCTGAGATATTGGGCCGAGAACTACTATTGGACCCCACACGTATATCAGAGAGCTATAGCACAGGGCAAACCCTTATCTGTAGAACCCTTGAATACCTAACCCTTGGGGACAGAAACATAAACAAATTAAAACAGAAAAGATTTGTTGTCGCGCAACTGTGTTTGGGTTGTCAAATCACTACAAAGTTCTTCTTGGTTAAGCATTTTGGCATTTCATCACTGTAGTATTCTTCATACTGGAGTATAACTCCGCAAGTGTAAAAAAAAAAAAATCTGAAAATTTTTTCACCATTATTTGAGACCTAATCCATTGGCTTCATCTCTTCGCCTGTATCACATTCATACATATCATTTTTTAGAAAAAAAATTGACCCCACCCACCCCTTTTCAGTTCCCTCGTCCTCATGGCCCATACCCATAGCCAAGACTTAGAATCTCGCTTCAATACCTTGCAATCTAGTCTCACCAAGACCCAACAAGAAGTGAAACACCTTAGTGCCAATGTTGTCGCCATCAATACAACCATGCATTCCTCAATGGGGGCAATCAAACAAGACTTGACCAGCCAGCTTGAATCTGTCTTTTCGTCACTCTACACCAAGCTTCATATCCCTATAGATAACCCTTTCTCTGACTCACCTCCACATATTGACAGTGAACATTCCTCTCATTCCCATAACTTTTAGAACCATCACTTCCGACGTGACCTACGCCTTCTGCGGGTGGATATGACCAAATTTGATGGCTCGGATCCCACTGGTTGGGTAACCCAAATGGAACATTATTTCTCTTTATACGGCATTATAGATGACTTGGCCAAACTTCGGTATGGTGTTCTCCATCTAGATCAAGAATGTTGGCAATGGTGGCAATGGAGAAAAACTTCCCGTCAAGGGTATATTGCTTGGACACACTTTGTGGCAGAGCTTTATGAACGCTTTGACACTGACACCAACCATTTGGGCCATTTGACAAAGTTGAAACAATTAGGAACAGTGGAAGACTTTATAGTTGTCTTTGAGCGCCTGGCTTTTCGGACAGAGGGCATGTCTGATGCCTTTTTTCAAGAGTGTTTTATCAGTGGCCTAAGGGATGAGATTCGAGCCCATGTCCTCATGGCTCGGCCTCAGAGTTGGGTGGAGGCTACTAAAAGAGATAAAGAAGCACAACAGGTTGTATCTTCTCAAAACCGAAAACCCTCATTTATCCCTCGCCCTAAACCAGTAAATCCCACTACTCCCTCTGCTCCACTAAAGATCCAAAAATTGCCCAGAGATGAAATGGTTGAATGCCAACTCAAAGGCATTTGTTATAATTGTGATGACAAATATTTCCCGGGCCACAAGTGTAAGGAACAAAAAAAATTTATGGCCATCTCCGAGGATATTTCGGAAGAGGATGTAGAAACTCCCCTTGTGTCTGAGTCCCCTGATTCCACTGACATAACCCCTCCCTCAGACCCTCCCGAAGTAGAACTAGTCATTTCCCTCAATGCTCTCACTAGCTTCTCCGCTCCCCAAACCCTCAAGATAATCGGTTACATCAAGCATCAGAAGGTCATCATTCTGGTTGATAGTGGCAGCACCCATAATTTTATTCATCATCGCATTGCCCAAGAAACTCATTGCTACATCCATGCCGTCAATAATTTCCAAATCATGTTTGCCAATGGTGGTTCCATGAAATGTGGAGGGCGTTGTGAAAATGTGTGTCTCCAAATTGGTGACTACCACCTGAAATCCCATATGTTTTCTATCGACATGGGAGGTTGTGACATTGTGTTGGGTGCAGACTGGCTAAGGACTTTGGGTCCCATTCTCATGGATTTTAAGGACTTAACCATGCAATTTCACCAGGAGGGCCACCAATATAAGTTCCAAGGCATCATCGTCGGTTCACCTAAGATCATTAGCTCCCATCGCATGGAAAAGATGCTCAAAAAAGGTCATTCTAGTGTTATCACCCAACTCCATGCCATACAAGCAATAGAGACACCCTCGGTGTCACAAGACCTCCAAGATATTATTTCTAAACATCAATTGGTCTTTCCCACTCCCCAAGGACTCCCTCATTCCCGTGGTGTTCATGATCATTCCATTCCCCTTGTACCCGGAAGCCTTCCTCCCAATATCCGTCTGTATCGTCACCCATTTTCTCAAAAAAATGAAATTAAGAAAATGGTCTAGGAAATCCTTAATGCAGGCGTGGATCCTAAAAAGATTGAAGCTACGCAAGATTGGCCTCACCCAAAGACTCTCAAGAGCTTGCATGGATTTATGGGCTTAACAGAGTATTATCGCAATTTTGTTAAGAATTATGGAAAGATTGCAACACCTCTCACTGCTCTCCTAAAAAAGAACTCTTTCACTTGGACTCCAGTCGTTGCTCAAGCTTTTCACACCTTGAAGATGGCCATGTGCACCACTCCAGTCCTGGCCCTTCCTGATTTCACAAAGACCTTTGTTTTGGAATGTGATGCCTCAGGGAAAGGAATTGGTGTTGTCCTTATGCAAGAGGGTCGACCTTTGGCCTTTACCAGCAAGCAACTATCTGAAAGAAATCTAGGCAAATCCATTTATGAAAAGAAAATGTTGGCTATTTTGCATGCCATTGATCTGTGGCGCCCTTATCTATTGGGGCAAAATTTCCAAATTAAGACAGACCATCAAAGCCTCAAGTATTTTCTGGAACAACGCATTTCCTCCCCAGAGCAACAAAAATGGGTGACTAAGCTCTTTGGATATGATTATGAGATCATTTACAAGAAATTCAAAGACAATTGCGGATGCACTTTCCCGAAAATATGAAGATGAAGGATCCCTTTTTTCTCTTTCCTTCATTGTACCAGATTGGCTCCAAGCCGTTCGCCAGGAATGGCTACAAGATCCCAAAAGTTCGCATCCGATCCAACAATTGCAGTCCAATGCTCCAGCTTCCCCAGGGTACTCTTGGCTCCATGATGAGCTTCGATACAAAGGTCGTTTGTATTTATGTAAACAATCAAATCTTAAATCCACGGTACTTTCTGAGCTTCATGCTACACCTACAGTGGGGCACTCAAGGTTCACCAAAACCTATGACAAGGTAAAACGTTCCTTTTTCTGGGATGGTATGAAACAGGGCATTCGTAATTTTGTCACTGAATGTGATGTGTGTCAACGCAACAAGGGAGAAACAGTCAAATCTCCGGGCACACTACAACCGCTCTCAATTCCATCTGCTATTTGGAAGGATATCTCTATGGATTTTATTACCGGCTTACCCAAATCCGGAAATAAATCAGTCATCATGGTGGTTGTTGATCGCCTTTCCAAGTATGCTCATTTCTGTGCTCTTCAACACCCATTTACAGCATCCACGGTGGCTCAAATTTTCATGGATCAGGTCTTCAAGCCTCATGGCATGTTGCACTTTATTGTTTCTGATCGTGACCCAACTTTCATAAGAAATTTTTGGCAAGAATTGTTCAAGCTACAAGGCACCCAATTGCATTTCAGCTCAGCTTATCATCCCCAGACTGATGGTCAAACGGAAGTTTTCAACAATTGTTTGGAAACATATTTGAGGTGTTTTGCCTCAAAAAAGAAAAATTAGTGGGCTCAATGGTTACCCCTAGTTGAATGTTGGTACAACACTTCATACCATACAGCTACATGCATGACTCCTTTTGAACCGGTATATGGACAAAATCCACCTTCAGTTCTCTCATACTTACCTGGTGTCTCGAAGGTCCAAGTGGTTGACCAAACACTTACAGTTCAAGAGGCTATTCTCCATACCCTTAAAGAGAATTTGGTCATGGCGCAGAATCACATGAAGCAACAAGAAGATCAAGGTCGCTCTGAATGTCAATTTGCAGAAGGGGATCAGGTGTTTCTTCGACTGCAACCTTACAAGCAAACTTCCCTCAAGGCCGAGCATTTTCAGAATCTAGTGCCAAAATTTTATGGTCCTTATACCGTTCTCAAGCATGTGGGACAAGTAGCCTATCAGTTAGCTTTTCCTAGTCATTCAAAACTACATCTTGCTTTTCATGTTTCATGCTTAAAGAAGGTGATTGGAACTAAGTGTCAAATTCAAACCAACCTTCCTGAGTTAGCCGAAGAAGGATCCATTTGGCTACAGCCACAAGCAGTTTTGGACCAGCGTAAGCATCGCCTGCATCAGAGAACCCTCAAGGAAGTGTTAGTCCAGTGGAAAGATACAACTCCAGCAGATGCCACTTGGGAACCAGCTACCATTCTGCAGCAATTTCCACATCTCAAGCCTTGAGGACAAGGTTGTTTTTAAGGAGGAGGACATGTTAGGGTACTAACCCGCACATAGGTAGAACAATATATTTGGATGTAATAAAGGTCAATATTAATAAGGCCTTGCAATAAAATAGAATAAGTTGAATGTAAGAAGACCTAATAGAAGCTTCTGCTTCTAGAAGGATCTTCCTCTAGATACTTCTTTTGATAGACATATTTAGTATAAATAGGATTCGAGGGTATGAGAACCCTAGCTTGGATATTATTGTAATAGAGCTCTACTCAACTAGAGGTTTCCCCCTCGAAGAGGCCCATGAACATTGCTTTCAGAATCAAAGTGTTATTTCTGTTGTTATTCTTATATCATTTCAGTGCTATTGTGGTGATTGTTCTGGTTATATTGTTGTTATTCTGCCATTTCTAGCATTTTATTTCTGTTATGCATACTTTTTATATCTGGTATATTACAATCTATTTCTTAGAAGATAAGATGATTCAAAGAGAAACAATACCTATGGAAGAACAACAAGATAAGGACTGCAATCACAATGACTACAAGTCAAGCAATACACATGAAAAGATGAAGTGCATCAACAACCCCTGGTAACAATTCATGTGGAAGCTATTAACATAAGTAACAGCTGCAAGATAAACCGAAATCAGAATCAAACTTGAAGAATCTTAGAAGAAGTAAAAACAGAGAGAAGACAGCAATCAAGAGTGTTACCCATGATTTTGGTCAATCTTGATGGTGTATTGATTATGGTGTACTCAGGCTCCTCATAAGAACTTTCTCCTGAGAAAAGTGACATTCATCTCTTCCCAGAAAACTTACTTTTGAAGAGAGTTCGTAGGTTGCTAATATACTAGGGTGCGAGAATGACCCATTCTCGTAGGCTACCTTAAGCTAGGGTGCGAACTTCTCGCACTGTGCTACATAGCTAGGGTGCGAACTCGTTCTAAAGCTTGGAAAAAGATGAAGTCTCGATGGTTCTAGAAGGGAATCTTCTAGAAGAATGGGTTGGCATTCGAATGGTTATCCTTTTATTGGTTTCCATGATATTGTGGGATCATTCTTATCCAAGTAACCATCTCATTCACTCCTATATATTGATGGAATTCTCATGGAAAAGGTTAAGCAAGATTCATTGGAGAATTGTGAAAGAATTGTGTGAAGGACCTAGCTTGAACAGGAGCTTGGAGACTCTAGCAAGTCTATCAATAGGATTTGATCTTCTTCATACAAGGATTGAGAAAGTGTGTGTGTTGGAGACAAGAACCACCGAAAGGAAGCTTGCGAAATCAAGGCGATCAGGTTGTATCTTCTACTTTCGATTAATATGATACAGCGGCATGTCCTTTTCCCATAAAGTCATTCTCACTTTATTGTGTAATTCCTTGATCATACACATAAGTTGACAGTTGAATATATTCTTCTATCTTCACTTTGGTTGGTTTGTGTTGTCTTGGTCTTGACCTCACGAGAGCACCAGAGCAAAGCGGGAGCAACAAAGACCCTAGGAAGCGATACAAAGGTATGTTACTTGTTCCTCCCTATTAGCTAATTCAATGGTCAAAACTTAGGGAAATAGTCATGTCCTGTCCTGTTTTGTTCTAGATCCAGGTGGATCTAGGGAGATATGTTAGTGTCCGCACCTACCGATTAGTCCGATAACAAAGAGGAAATTAGAAAAAGACTTGTGACACTTTGCAGAAGGAAATAAGGATGCAGACGGAAGTGTTGACTCTCTTATATGGAGGGAGCCGATTATATAATTCCAAAAGTAGAGCATGCATTCATGCATGAAGCAAGGATTAGGAGGGAGTTAATCCTAAATAATATGATCCATTGATGATTATGAAGTATATATCCATGTTCCCATCAATGGTAGCAGCCATGAAAAGCAACACATGATCAGTTTGAATTTAGAAGAAGTGTTCTTCGAAAAGAAGCCTTAAAGCATACCTGGTTGTCCATCCACATCCATGATCTTATGATGAAAGGAAGAAGTCAGAATCTTCAAGGCATGGAATATATAGAAAACTCCATGGACCCAAGAGATAAAGAGAAACATGAAGAAGAACATGAAGATTCCAAGTAAGAAAGAAAAATCCAGAACAACCAGTGATTATATCAAGAATCAGAAGACAACCAGCTTGGTCTAAACTCACTAGAAACAATCAAGCAAAAGAAATGGAAGTTGTGATGAAGAACAATGTATGGAAGACTTATGAATGGAAGCATTGCAAGATCCAAAACTAAAGGTTCTCCTAGATGGAGGGAGAAGACTATCATGATAGCTTGTTCCAGTAACCAGACATGCCTCTACCTGAGCCATTATATCTTCTGCAATATCCATGGGTTGGAGTTTACATCAGATGAATGCAAAGACTATTCTCCAGAGTAATTGAACAAGAAGTATATGTAGAGCAACCGCAAGGTGTTTAGGTATACCAGAAAAAGACCCTTATATGCAGATGGAAGAAGATCTTGTATGGATTCAAACAACTTGGTGCAAAGCATCTCATGCACAACAGAAGCGTGGTGAAAACTCTCTATGACAAAGATCAAAATGGTTACTCAGAAGCCCAGGATAATGGATTGCTAATCCATGAAAAACTCTCATGATAACAGAAGAAGTGCCACTTGGATATGTTCTAATTTGAGTCTTTCCACGATGTCATGAGCTAGCAGGAAACAAAAGAGTTGAATCCAACCATGATATATTGTAATGATTAGAGCCATATGAAGCCTTCAGAGAAAAACTAGTGTTCCAGACAAACCAAATTACTTTGAGATCGAGCATTACATTCTTTGTGATGAAGTCTAGAAAAGAGAAGTGGTTCTCCAATATATCTCCACAGATGAGCAGATAGAAGATATTTTGGTAAATCTTATGTCCAAGATGAAAAAGCTTGTGTGCTCAGAAGAAAAAGCTAGAGCTCATTGAAACGACTTCCTTATTGAAAAAGGAAGAGATTACTCCTAGGTTGGGAGGGAGCACTGATGTGTTACTGATTTATGGACAGTCATTTTTCAGTTCGAAAAATGGTCCAGGATGAGCATTTCCTTTCCGGTTCAAAAAGTGGTTTGAGATTTCTGACGGATAGTCATTTTCTAGTTCAGAAAATGGTCCAGATCAGATGGTCATTTTCGTAATGAAAATGATCCGATAGATTGTTGATGTACCATAAACAGCAATTCCCCTTGTGGCCAGTGTGTGGGAATGGTCTAGGACAATATTTCTTCTTGGCAGTCACTCTCAGTAGTGGTCAAGTACAATGGTCTGCCTCGTTGGGCAGTCATTCTTTTGAAGTTCACAGTTGTGAGCAGTTTTGAAAAATGGTTCATTTTGGAGGTTGGTGCAGGACAGTCATTTCCTTAGGAAATGGTCTGGATAGTCATTCCCTAGGGAAAACTCATTCTCTCCAGGTTACACTTTGTTTAGTGCCGGAGGAATGGCCCAGTTAGGTGAATGGTCTAGGTTCATAAATAAGGGACATGCATTCCCTAGGGCAGACTCATTCTCTCCAGGTTGCACTTTGTTTAGTGCCAAAGGAATGGCCCAGATAGGTGAATGGTCCAGGCTCATAAATCATGACATTTATTCTTCTATGCTTCAAAAGAATAGTCCAGATAGCTCATGGCTAATGTTTTACTTTCTAAAGGAAAATGCTCTTCTAGATCTCATAGATGTGAGTGGAAGAATGGCCCAGATGACTCAGTTTATATCATGATACTATTTTTTTGTGCAGGTTGATATCAAATGATATGATTGCTATGGAGACTGTATGTCTCTGGACAATACATGCATGCTATTGTTGTGGATGTGTTCCACTGGTTGTGACTATGTGTCACTGATAAAGTAGTTGTGTGCTACTTGGTGTGGTAGTGTACCACTAGATTGTAGTTGTGTACTACTATAGATAGACACGGTTGTGTTCTATTGAATGAAATTGTTCTGATTTCCATGAAGACTATCAGTAGTGTTGACAATGATTATCAGCTAGATGAATAGTCAGTGTGCTTGTGGACAAACATTCTCCAGGCAGATAATGGTCTAGATAGAACAGATTGTTGGTGGAAAGGTATTCTCTATGTGGAGAATGGTCCAGGATGACAGTTTGTTGACATGTCATGGACTAGTATTTTCCTAAGGCACAGATTGTGGCCCGATTAGGAAAATGGTTCAAGACCGATACTTTCTAAAGCATATAGGTTGAGACAGATCTCTATAACTTGATTAGAAAATAGTCCTAGATTGACATTCATATAGGAATGGTCATTGTAGTCCATGAAATAACTTTTAACATCTGTTGGGATAGTGATTCTTCTAGGACATATGTCCAGATTAGAAGAATGATCCTTGTATCACTCTGTGGAGTGAGTGACTTATTCAGCATCATGCCTGACTACTTAGATAGAGTGTGGCTTCGAGAGATGATGCAGTTGATGCTATCATATGATAGTGATGATGGTGCTCGTGATCTAATCATGAGATAGTCTATATGACTATGATGATGCTACCGGTTGAATGGTATGTTTGTGCTCAAGACCATTGCCTTCAATACCTCCCTAGCTAGGAGGGAGTGTTGATATTATGGTAGCTGCGGGAGGTATTTACCTCCACGTGTAACCCTGACGAGAATAGAATATTCTGGGAAGAAAGAAGAAACCCTACAGCATTAAACATAACTCTAGAAGACAAGTCGGCTCAAGGAAATAATTAATATTAAGTATTTAGCATCTAGAATGAGAAGTCGGCCCAAACAGCTCAGGAAAACAGTATAAATACAAGTAGCTAGACCTCATTTTGTACCAAACGGCTAAAAATTTCAGCTGGGAAGAAGTGAACACTGCAGAAACTGGGCAAGTGTGCAAGTCTGGGGAGCAGTTGCATCCAACAACTGTTGCAATCTGTATTCTTGATTTAGGCTCAGACTTTCTATTGGTTATGGTTGGACTTTCTAATCAGTCTTGGTTATCTTTATGCATTAGTCGTGGTTGGCTATTGGTTTTCTTCCGGGAACATTATTTGTCAAGGTTAAGGTGCTCGGGGGTGGCTTCAGCCTATGGTTGGATGACAATATTGTTATATTGTCTATGGTTAAACGAGCACATCTATTATTTCTAACATTTCCAAGGGAGTCAAAGATGGGATAGGAGTAATAAGTGCAGTAGATTCTCCTTGATTTGCAGTATATTTCACTGGAGTTTAAGTGTTTGATATTGACAGGGGTAAATTATGCCCATGCTTCATAAAAGCCTCAAACGATGCTAACAATTCATGATCTCCTTTACCTGGTATGGATATTTCTGCTATTTTTTCCTCTTTGGACAATGTAATTGAATTCTTTTCTAGCTCCCTAGCTTTGTCTTCGGGCAAGTTATGTTGCTTGAGCTCTGTTGATTCAGCCACCTATGAAGTTGGATTAAGTTTTTGTTCTTCTTGCAAGATTTTGGGTAGACTGTTCCTTCTGTGCTTTTGAAAGCTGAGGAACCCTAATTGTTGATCTTGAGGAAGATTTTGAAATCTGGATACAACTTCATCATAAGATCTAACTCCTCTGAAAAGTTCATCATAGGGTGAATCTTCATGGATGTATCTTTTAATATTGAATTGATCTAAATGATTTTCAACCACCCTGTGTGGATCATGCCTTTTGTATTCAATGTCAACCAATTTGATATCTTCTAAGGTCGAAGCCTCCATCTTAGCATGTCCAAAATTAGATAATGAAAATACACCAACCTGTATGGGAAAAGTTGGCCAAACCTTTTTCTGTGCCACCTTCAGCTCTTTGGTAATTCCTCCTGAGACTCTCTGATATGCTACTTCTCTACAAACAAGTTTGTCTTGCAAGAATCTGTGGAGAGCATGAGGAGATACAAAGAAAACGAACACTCTGATGTAGGAGAAGCTTTCATCAATATACCAATCTGCAATGGAACCTAAATTTCCAATGATTTGTTCTGAAATTCTAAGGGGAGGCTGACCATAGATAGCTTCATGAATTGAAATGACCACGCTATGAAAAATTTCATAAAAGGAATCCTTTGAATTTTCCTCCTGTAACTTAGAATGATAAAAATGTATGGGCTCGGTGACAATCAGAATCCAGCTCCAATTCATAAGAGGAAATGGGGTCCTGAAACAAATTGCATCCATAATATATGCATACATGTAAAAAGGAGTATGTTCTCCTTTCGATTTCTGAGTTTTGTAATCCCCAATTTGTTTGGCTAAGTTATCTGACAACATTTTTCCCCAATCAAAAGTATATCCCTCAATGACTTCATGGATTATGGGAACCCACTCTATGGTAAAGTGCGCAGGATTTTTCTTTCCAAACATTCTACAGAGCATCATGGCAATGTACAAAATATGGGCATCACAAGAGGTTGTAGAATAGATACCCTGGCTATCAGTTTTGAACTTGTTTTGATTTCCCCACCAGGATTTTACTATATCATGCACAATTATGCCATATTTAGTACATTCCTCATCCTCAAACTTCATTATAAATGATGCATTGTAAGTATGTTTGGGGTTAGGAGTTAATTTGTACATTACTTGAATGTCCTCGGGTCGAAAAGAGTCGACGATGGTCTTCTGGTGATTGTAGATGGTTCTCATTGGGATGTCCACATGTTCTAAGGCCTAGCTTATTATATCGATATATGGAATTAGTTTCAACCAAGCTGCAACTCTGTGAAGTTCGGACTTGGCCACTTGACTTAACTTAGTTGAAAATGACTCATCCCCTTCTCCCGATGAATCATCGGAACAAAGAGAAATTTATTGCTCTAAAATATCATAAACTTGCTTCCAAGATTTAATGGCGTCTGTTGTTCAAGCAGTAGTGTCTGAAAGTATATCTGCATTCAAGTTTGATTCCTCAATAAACGAATCTTATTTCCTTCCTACTTTACGCGGTGCCATGATTCCCAAACATTGAAATTGATCCTCCTGTGAGAAGCAAAAAATCTTGTGAGTTCACAATGCTGAAATGCGAAAGTTTTGGACGCTAAATAACAAAAAACTTTGAAGTTCGAAATATCTTTCTTTATGGAAATATTAATGAATAATTATATTCTCATTAATCCGTTGACAGAGTAATCATACCAAAATCTGTCAAATTTATTACCCAACAGTCACAAACACTTTCCAAAGTTTTACCCTAGCGAGCTAGATATATTTTGAATGGTTATAATTAAGGTAAAGCACTTCGGTAGTTCGGCATTCGGGAGTTTTGAATGCAACATAATAGATATCCCCCGAAGATTGAATTCACAAAGCAATTAATTAACCCCTAATGATTATTATGTTTTAAATGATCAAGGTTTAAAGTCACTTTTTAATTTTACGTACTTTAGGATTCCGGAACTCCAAAGCTCTAGGGCTTCGTGAGTTTATGTTTGTGGTGAGTAGAGTTTCCCCGAAGTTCGAATTCGCTAAGTGATTACTTATCATTAATCACACTTATTTAAACATGCTTATCCCCTTAACCTTTAGTGATTTATTATCATGATCATTCAGGTGCTTAGGCACTTTAGCGCTCCTACACTTCTTTGGATTTGTTCTTGATTGATCTCCCGAAGGCTAAATTTACGGAGTGATGTGGCATTGATGACATCACTGTTGATGATGTGTCATAAAAAAATGAGCGACATGTGTCACTTAAAAATGTGTGAATGATGCGACTAAAGTGCCCAAAAAGAGTGCCACGTGTCAACACAAATAAAGTTTTGACACGTGGCATGTGACTCATCAGTAGATCTATTTAAAATATTTTCGCGAGAACATGTCTCTGGGACTCCGACACTTCGCGACTTCAAGGTTTTTAGAGCTTTAAATACTTTCAAGTTTGAACTCTCGAATCACAAAGTCCCGAAGTGAACTTCGTACTTCTCTTTTGCTTAACCCTTACGCAATTCAATAACTGTGAAATCACGATAATCGTCGGTCTAGATGACTTTTAATTTTTTAAGGTTGATTTTTGATGTGTTGTTTCAAGATATAACGGAAATCTTTTTTTTATTCTGAAATAAACGAAACCCGTAAGTTTTCAAATTTTGTTTTTGAAAAGATTAAAACAAAAAGACTTCAAAAATTAATTTTTTGTCTGAAAAATTCTAAAGTGTTCTAACAACTCGGATCTTTTTTTTTGGATCTAGGGGAATCAGTTACTGGTCAGGATTACCTGGGCGAGGCCCAAGTTCAAATCTATTTAGTTGCCACTATAAACCCTAATCTAGTGTCAACAGAGCGCAAGCCAACGCCTAGCAGGAAATTTATGACTTAGCAAGGACCAAGATGTTCGGAGACACACCCAAAAGGAGGTCCCACTCAAGGGAGGCGTCTTTCCTTCCAACCTATCACAATGGGCCATGTATCATCGGGGATTTGAACCTGGATGGGGAGCATGCAAGCACTACTTCCCAACCATGTCACCAAACCACCTCCACTTTTGTTCACTCAAATCTTATGTAAGCTTATCTCTAGACTATGTGTGGAATCTATGTTTCTAAGTCGCTCAGGAGCAGGGTTGGTTTCCAGTTTGTGGAAACCCTATCTCCAGGATACTCTATGTATCTTTTTTTGAACCCTATAGCAGGTAATAAAATCACTGACTTGAAAAAATATATATATTAATTTAAATAATAATTTATTTCAAAAAAAAAAAAATATATATATATATATATATATATTATTATTATTAACTATAATATATAACAATTACCCTGGATGGGGTGATAGTGCAACCCAAGTGTCATATGGAAAGGACCGACGACATCCATCATGGCACCAGCCACGTGATAGGCGCATGCCCTTACCTCCCTCATGCACCATGCATTTAACGCAACTCCACTACAACCAGAGCGCCATTACTCCTAGTGCGCCTTGCTCTGGCCTCCCATCCCCTCGATGGATCAGTCTTTACTCTACTCATGTGTGTCCTCTTCCACCACCGATATTTGCACCATGAATCTCACCAGCCTTGCTCGCATCTCTATTCGCTTATGGATGAGTCCTCCAGCAGACGGTGCTCTCCCCTGTTGCTCCTTGGCTTCCTTAGATTTCTTCATGTGCTTGCTAGCCCTCGCCACACCTCATTCATGCCGAGACAGTGAGGGAAATCCAAACGCGGCTCGGCTTGGAAACCAAATCGACCGCGTTTGGCAATCAGACCCTCGCCTGCCCCTGCACCCTCTCACAGTTCACCACCCTCCTTTCCAAGCTCCTCGACGCAGTCTGGCCATAGCCTCAGCGGTCTTTCACCCCTCTCCTTGCCCTATGCATGTAGGATTGAATGGTTCAATCTCCTGGGAAACTCCCTAGGTTTCAACCCAGGGCCAATTTCATTCTTGGCCTCCTCTTCGCAGCCAGCTCCAATCATTCCCCCCAATTCTCCTGCGAATTTGACACAGGAGCCTTTGCCAGTCCATTCGCCCCCGGTCCAAGCTCCAAGTGAAGGTTTATGCGCTAGCCATGGACCTCAACAAGAGCAGCCTCACTCCTGCTTGGATTGTGCCTCCTGTACAAAGATACAAGAAGGCCTTGCAATTCTGCAAGGCCTAGTGTTCAAATTACGAAGGGATCTGAACGACCTGCATTTTCATTTGGAAGTCTTGGATGGGAAGGGGATACAATTCCTACAAATGATTTCATCCTTGCATGGAATGTGCCACCCCTATGATGTGGAACCAAATGCACCAGGGAACGAACACCCGATACTGACACCAGCTACGCAAACGCATCCGGAGGAGGAAGCAGCACCACCAGCTATGCACAGACATCCAGAGGAGGAAGCAACACCAGACACGGCTCCAACGCTCAAGGCCACCTCCTGGGATGCATGGCCACGCTACAAGCCTACTGGATGGTCCGCACAGGTGTCTCTCTGCATGGTTTGCTGGATGTTTAGATTACATTTTGCCACTTTTTAGTTATATTCTGTCTGGTTTGGCTTATGTCAGTCTTAGCGGGAATAGTAAATCGGTTTCCCCCATGGGGCGATGTTACTTATGTGGTTAGACGTTGTCTTATGACTGGTATTTTGATACATTGGTTCCAGACCTGGCAGGCTGGCTGAATTGGTTTCCCCACGGGGCAATTCAGTGATTACAATCTGGGTTAAAATGTTGATGCTGTAATTTTTTATTTTGAAAGGTTTTTTATAGAATCTTACTTACAAAAAAAAAACTATAATATATAACAATTTATTTATGAATTAATAATAATAATATAGGATTCTTTTGTGCAAATTTCTTATTTGGTCGCAACTCAGCTTTACCCTTTTTTTTTAAATAAATTGAACATGTATATTATATATAATCAGTTGTGTCGAAGCGAACAACAAAATCCAAAGAGACTATTACAAAAATTTTGCAAAGAGACGAGAGTTTTATATCGCCTACTAGCTTATAAAACATATATATAGGTCTAAGGAACATCCACATAAATTGACTATAGTATTTCTTAACAAATTGTTATAGAAAAAAAACAATTTTGTAATACATCAACAAACAAAATCATTATCATTTATCTCCTGCACTTTGTTGTGTTGCGGAGAATCTTCTTCAACCTCCATTGGTGCAGCTTCATGATTCCTTTGCCCAACCTCTGAATTCCCATGCTGTGATGTAGCAAAGCCCTGGTTTATGGATATAGACTAAATAGGCTAGGTTGATACCAAACTTCTCAACAAAAGGCATTTAGTTCCAAGAATCTCAATTCTCTGGGGGAAGCACTTCTCCAAATCTCTAACCTAAACCGAAAGTTTATGAAAGGCAGAGCAATTTGCCTCTAAAATTTATTCATGGTGCTTGAGAATTTTCCTAAGCTCTCTCCTTGAAAGATCCATGTCAAGGCCAAATAGATAACCCTCATTGCCAAAATGACCAGGCCTCGCCCCTCTTGAAATATTTCTATTGAAACTGTGAAAGGATAAAACAATAGATCTTTTAACAGAGACAAAATTCCAACTCCTCACGCTCATGCCACTATTGCTTACCACGACTAAGCAATTATGGGTGATTCCAGATAGACAACCCATCCTAGTTCTCACATTAGCATACCCTCTAATAAGGAGGGGACCATAGTAATTTGTTAAGATCTCAATGTTCAAACCCTCGTAAAACAAAATGGAAACCACCAAGCTCACACCCTCAGCAAAAGAAAGCGAGAACCTAGAGGATGAATTGTCTCACCTTTCAAACTCTACTAGATTTCTACAAGAATTGAGAGTAGGAACAACGAGAAGTCCGCGCCCCCAACCTTAACCCCAGAAAGACGAAAGGCGACTTAGATAAAAGCCAGACTTAAAGAGAATAAAACTAAGAGTATGAGACTCTCCAGTAAGCAATGTGGCAGAAGAAGAGACTCCAGAGCGGTAAAGAGAATTGCAACCAAGTCAATAACATCCACCGCCACTCGGAACCTCACTTTCCCAGATAAAATCAATTATTTTAAAGAAATTACCAAAAAAGTTTGTTCCAACACCTTTATTGTACCAATTAACAAATATCCTTGATCGAAGAGAAGCTACAACATGACGTAAGCTCAAAGCACAAGACCAACCTTTTAAGGAGTTGAGGACCCTGGAGACCAAAAGATTTCTTGCCCACTAAGAGCAATCATCCAACTTCGAACACAAATTGTCAAGAATGCCAACCAACCTATTCCAGTTCGTAGCCAAGATATCACGCCAAGAACAAACCAAACCACACTACATGAAGAGAAAAACTCCTACCATTTTCCAAAAATACAAAATCCCAGACAAATTCGCCATTATGAGGCCATTACTCCAAATTTAATAAAAGGTGTGATACAATGGTATGAACGCACAAACCAATGCATCAGTTGCCTCCATTTCCAAGCGTTCATTTTATTAACCATGGACTAAGGGATATGTAGGAATTCCACTCTCCCATTAACCAGTATTTCACCTTCACCCAAGGTTGCACCATGTTTTTCCAATTTGTCCATTGGGTAGTTATGCTCGCATAAAATGTGAAAGACCTTATGCTCTTCAAACCCGGCAAGAAGGCTAAGAACATGAGATAAACCCTGAGAAAGGGCTTTAGAATCAGGATCAGAATGGTTGATAAGGACCCTAGTCACGATCATGGAATCCCCAATGATGATGAGCCTTTGAAAACCATGAACCTTTGCGAGTCTGATACCTTGCCACAAAGCAAAAGCTTCAATTGAGTTATTTGTGACTTTTCCTAGCCCCAAGCACACTGGACCGGATTTCCTCCGAGATCACAAGTTATCCCCCACACTTGCCACCCCTAACTCAACATTACCCATTAAAGGCCAATTTATTTCAAAAATAATTAATAATTTAATTTAGTTATTAATAATAACTATAATATATAACAATTTATTTATGAATTAAGAATAAGAATAAGAATAAGAATAAGAAGGGATTCTTTTGTGCAAATTTCTTATTCAGTCGCAACTCGGCATTACCCGTTAGAGACCAAGAACTGAAGCAAACTTGGTCATTACAAGGGACACAACTTTGATCCTTTGTTGGGCATAATCAGAGACATTATACAGTGGCAATCAAGGACATAAGGATGTTATTGAAGATGCCATGCTGTCCTGGATGCAACTAAAGCTATTACTAAGGTTGCTGACGTGGATGCACCTAGAGATGTTAATCCATACACTGTCAAGAATGCTTGTAGGGACATAACTCGGTATACTTATAGAGATGTTGATTTGGCTGTTATAAGGTCTCAATTTTAATGTAACTGGAAACGGTACAGTGAAAAAAAATTGGAATCTCAATTTTGGATGTAAATGGAAACCGTTCAGAGAAAAAAAAAAATGGAATCTGGATGTCAATAGGGTCATAAACGTGGACATTACTCTGGTTGCAATGTTGTTCATTATTTATGAATGTCACGCGATGACCCAAATTATGACCCATTTGCAATTTTTTACAAGACGAAAGGAAAAATTCAGAAATCCCTAGTTTTGATGGCCATTTGTCCAAAATGGAATTCTCACCTTGATATCCATGCTACAACAAGGCACATCCTGCTCATTACCTAGTCAAATTACATTCAAACCGAGAGTGAGAACTCTCTATATTACTCCTATAAAAGGAATTTGCGTTCATGTCATTTATATAAATCGGATACATTGGGATCTCCCAAAAATTAATCACATCACCGTACTGTTCATATTGATCAATTGTTTCTCAAGACAGTCCTGTTAGCTTAATTCTAAGAACTAGATTCCTCTGCCCTCTCCAAAGTCCAAATTGTTTATGCATAGGTAGAGATTTCGTAAATTGATAAGTGCGTGCCATGTAGTGCGCTACTAGTGGAAACACATTGCCTTGTTTTTTGCCTCACGATGCCACACACATTCTCTGCAATAAAGCTCAACTAACTTACATTTCGATGTGATCTCGAGCTCCATGGAAAACCTGCTACTTCAGACCAAGTTCTCATCTAAAAGTATCACCAAGCATTATACTTATAACTGAGAAACCTTCTTACAGACTTTGGTGACAGAGGTACAAGAACCCCCGATCTTGTGGTGGAAGCGAATCTAGAAGATTAAGGTACCTAAGAAGAACAAGATTTTTATGTGGCTCACCAGTGAAGAACAAAGTGTTGACCTGGGAAGCTGCAAAAAAATATATATACAAGGTCCTAGGTACTATGTGCTTTGTAGAAAGGCTGAGGAATCAACTTGTCACCTATTCGTCCAGTGTCTTTTTATCCAACAAGTTTGGAGTGATATCAATGAATGGATGAACCATAAGGATCTGTTGACCTATTCGTCCAGTGTCCTTTTATCCAACAAGTTTGGAGTGATATCAATGAATGGATGAACCATAAGGATCTGTGGAATAAGGGTGAGATCACTATGCGTCTTCAGGGCTGGTTCGACAGAACATAACTGAAACCGTTTAGAGCTTTACCCTTTCTTGGCTTATGGGGTGTTTGGTTGTCTGGCAACAATAGAATTTTTGTCGACAAAGAGATTCCAACTTTCCAAGTGTTTTTGCAGGTGGTGGTTCTTTTTAATATTCTAAATAAAGATTCTTCTCCTAGGTTGCCACAACATGTAGGGAACCTATTGGTTGATAAAAGTTCTAGTTGGGGATTCTTCAATGGGGCTTGCCATGTGTAATGTTCCTGACTTGGCTAGTCTAGGAAACTCTGCTATTGTGTGTGAAGGATTAATTGTTTACAGCATATATATGTGTGTGTGTGTGTGTGTGTGTGTGATCATACAAATAACAAATGCGACAAAAGACTGCAAAGTTTATATTATGATATCTCTGCGGAGTACAAATGTCGAATGCGGCTGAATAAAATGAATCACTCGGCTAGATCAAATGACAAAAGGATCTTAGCTAGAATACAATAAGCAAACTAAATGATAATACACAATAATAGATGAGCACTGCGGGATCAATGGATGAGCTGGAACTATGGAACTATGGCAGCTCGCACAGTAACTGTTGAAAGTCCAAAAAGTTCGCCCTGGTAGCTAAACCTCTCGAAATGGCCTGAAAACTGTCCCAAATGGTGTGCCCTGCTCTAGCTCTCAATCCTGGTCACTGACCAGACCCTTTGTTGGAGTGTCTAGACCCCGGATGGATCCCCCTGAGCGAATGCACCCCTCTCTCATTGGAAAACTGCGCCCTAGTGATTCCATCGTCGGAATCGGCTGAGATGTGTCTCAAAATGATCACCTTGGCCTACTGTGAAATGGGTCGAAAGGGTTTCCCTGAATCTGATCTAATGATCACTCGGGAACCCCGAATGTGTCTGCCCAAAGTGTCACACTCCCAAGTCTGGAAAATGCACCCTAGATGATTCCTCCGTCGGAATCTGACGAGGAACCAGGCAAAAGATGTGCCTTGCCTTCCTTTCAACTGGGTCGGAGGGGAATCTCTGAACTTTCCCTGGATGGGACAAGTCAATCTACTAAACCTCCTCAGAAGTTGCGCTCTCACCCTGAATAAGTGCGCCCCTGCTACTAGAACCTGTGTAATTGTTGCTAAAGAATGATGGAAGACTTGGATGATCTTCCCAGTGACTAGGGTGTGTCTCTCAACACCGAAATCAGCGAACTGGTATCTTCCTCCTGGAATCCACTGAACTATCTCTCCTGAGATGCACCTATCTCCTCGATGACAAGTCAAAATCTACATAATAATGAATTAGGTTGTTGACCCTTCTCTTATAGCTTTCCAAAACCCTAATTCGTTGTTGACTTCTAATTTTAGCTCATCTGTTCTATTTTTAGCTCAAATTGGCTTAAAAGCGTTTTTAACCAGTTTTAGCTCAATGTCACTTTCCGAACATAACACCTTTCACTGGAGTGACCTCTAGTAACCCTGTTTACTCCTTTCTGGCCCTAGCTATAGTCTAACGGGGCAGTTTAGACCATAAGCCTCCTCTCTGGAGCTCCTATTTTGAAAGGGACATTACAGTCCTCCCTTCCCGAAATTGTTTGTCCTCAAGCAATACCAATCCAGGGTGCTGCAAAACCTGTTCGCTCTCCCAAGTAGTGTCATCTACTGGAAGCCCTCTCCATTTGATCAAACACTCTCTGATGACCCTGCTCCTTAGTTTCCGCTCTCGGAACTCCAATACCTCCTTCGGAACCAACTCCAATGGTCCCTCCTCATCCAGTGGGGGAAGCTCCTCTTATGTGCTAATGAATTGTCCCACTGCCTTTTTGAAGCAAGATACGTGAAACACGTTATGAATCTTGCTCCCCTCTGGAAGCTCTAGCTCATACGCAATCTTGCCTACTCGGCGCATGATCCTGTAAAGGCCATAAAATCTGGGCTTGAGCTTCTCGGCCCCACTCTTCATCAGAGATAACTGTTTGTAAGGTTGGAGTCTCAAGAAAACCAAATCCCCAACCTTAAAGTTGTGTTCTATCCTGTGCATGTCCACACTCATCTTCTGTTGGTTCTGTGTCGTCTACAGATTCTCTTTCAGCAACTTGAGAATCTCCTGACTCTCTATGATCCAATCCTTGGCCTTGGGAGCTCTGCTCTCCCCAAAAACCAAGTCTACCAAAGTGGGAGCACCATATCCGTACAATGCTCGAAAGGGTGTCATACCAATGGACATGTGGAAAGTGGTGTTGTGGCAATGTTCTCCCAAATGTAGCCACTTGATCCATGTTCTCTGCTGTCAACCTACATAGTTCCTCAAATATCGTTCAACCCACTTGTTGATGATCTCGGTATGCCCATCTGTCTGAGGGTGATAGCTGGTGTTGGGTGTCAGCTCTGTCCCCACCAACCTAAAAACTCTCTCCAGAATGTCCCAATGAACTGACTGTCCTTGTCACTGATGATGTTCCTCGGCAACCCATGAAGTCTGAAGACCTCCCTGAATAGTTCAGCTACCTAGACTGCGTTGTACTCTATCGGTATGGCATAGAAGTGAGCAAACTTGGTCAACCTGTCGACCACTACATAGATACAGTCCTTACCCTGGACCTTGGGTAGGCCTATGATGAAGTCCATCAATATACTTTCCCACTTCTGCTCTAGAATGGGGAGTGGATGAAGTAGCCCTGCTGGAAGAGTATGCTCTGACTTGTTCTACTGGCAAGTCACACACTCACTGATGTGTCTCGTAACGTCCTATTTGAGGCCCTTCCATGAAAACCTCTTCCTGATCTGTCTGTAGGTTTTGAAAAACCCCTAATGGCCTGCTAGTGGTGAATCATGAACTGTTGTGAGGATCTTCTTCTTGAGCCTCGAATCTAGCACCAAGTAGACTCTGTCCTTATAGAATATGACATCGTCAATGAACCTATACTTGTCATTATGTATCTGCCCATCCATAACCTCACAAGCGAATTTGTTCTTGGAATATTCCACTAACAAGTGGGATTTCCAATCTGCTAAAATCTCCATCAAAGAACATGACACAGGTCTCCTCGATAGTGCATCGGCCAGAATGTTCTTCTTCCCCTTGACATACTCTATGTCGAAGTCGAATGCTTGTACCTTCGCCACCCATTTCTGTTGGTGCTCACTGAGGTCCTTCTACTCAAGGAAATACTTCAAGTTGTTGTGATTTGTCTTGACCACGAATTTGTTGCCCACCAAATATTGTCTGAATTTGGTCAAGGCATGCATGATTGCCATCATTTCTTTGTCATAAATGGAGTACAACCTCTCGGGCTGACTAAGCTTTCTACTCTGTAATACAATGGGGTGTCCTCCCTGCATCAAAACTGCCCCGATACCCTTTCTGGTTGCGTCACACTCTAATACAAATGGCAAGGTGAAGTTCGGTAATGCTAACATTGGACAAGTGCCCATGACTTCCTCCATGTGATCAAAGGCTTTCTATGACTCCTCGGTCCAGATGAAATCCCCATGCTTGGTAAGATCCGTCAGTGGTGCTCCAAGCTAAGAAAAACCTTGGACAAATCGTCTGTAATAGTTGCACAGCTCGAAGAAACTCCTCAACTCTGTCACATTCCTGGGTGTTGGCCAATCCAGACTAGCCCTGATCTTCTCCTTGTGCACCTGCACCCCCTGTGCACTAATGATGTGGCCCAAGTAAAGTAGCTATGTCATACTGAACTCACATTTGGACTCTTTGGCGTATAATGATTGCGCCTCCATGATGCTCAATACTTCATCCAGGTGCCTCATATGCTCCCGCCATGTCTTGTTGTAGACCAAGATGTCGTCGAAGAAAACCAAGACTGATTTCCTCAACCGATCCCTAAATATGTGGTTCATGCAAGACTCGAATGTCGTTGGTGCATTGGTTAGCCCAAATGGCATAACCAAGAACTCAAAATGTCCAAAGTGACATCGAAATGGTGTATTCTCTATGTCCTTCTCTCGGATGTTGATCTGGTGATACCCAGAGTGTAGATCAATCTTTGAGAAGAAAACCGCCCCATGCAGTTCATCCATCAACTCGTCAATGCGCGGAATAGGATATTGGTTCTTCATGGTTTTATTGTTCAAGGCCCGGTAATCAATACACATCCTTATGGTGCCATCCTTCTTCAGAACTAAGACAATGGAAGAGGCAAATGGGTTGTTGCTCAGTCTGATGTGTCCCATCACTAGCAATTCCTTGATTGTTTTCTCTATCTCATCCTTGAACCTCCTTGGATGAAGATAGGGGGGTGTGATCATAGGTTTGGCCCCCTCCTCCAACTCAATGGTGTGCTCAAACCCCCTGTCAGGTGGTCTCCCTGGTGGAATCAACCCAAAAACATGTTAATGTCGTCTCAACAATTCCTGATCTCTGTATGATATTGTTGTCGACCCTCTGAATCCTTTCGCATAGTGATCAAGCACTCTGCGACATATGCTACCTCTCCATGTCTGAATATCCTCTCCATCCTCTTGGTTGAAACTGTCTTGGGTGTTCCTGTTGACATACCTCTCAGAACAACCTTCTTCCCGTCACGGTCTCTGAACCCCATCTCCAAGGTTTGGTAATTAGTGGTGATTTTTCCCAAGGTGATCATCAACTAGACTCCCAACACCACATCTATGTCAGATAGGTCAACCACATAAAATGCGTCTCACTGTGTAGTTTCCTAACTTTATCTCTAAGTCCGAAACTCTATCTAGACACTCCATTGTGTGGCCATCTGCTACTGCAACATCAAACTGTTGTGGGAAAAATCTCCCTACGAACTAGCAAATAGAGTTCAGACTTTGCATGCAGATATAAGCGAAGAGAAATTACTTTCTACCTTCATCCCTAGATTTAAATCCCCTTTTCTTAGTAAATGCATGGAAAGATCAACCTACCTCGTTCCCGACGTTTGATGTCGATCATTTGTTGTACTTGATTACTTGTTCGCAATACTCCTTCCAAAGCTGACCTGCATCCAAGACAAGTACAACTATGCATGCATCCTACTTATATATTAACAGGTTAGAAATCCAAACATATACTAATCAAACTATAAAAAGTTCATGAATTGGGACGGAAAAAGCATTTTCTTTATTACTTAGAATGAGTCAACTTACAAAAGTTGAGACCGGCCACTGCTCCTCGAACCTGATCATAGGCTCATCTTCTTCTGTCCTCCAACTGCTTTGCTTTGAATCTCCTTTGGCACAAGGAAAGGCTAAAGGGTTGGGACAATGGAAATACTTAAATGGGCAGAGTTTATTTGCTATATTTTTCCTCTTCCAAATGGGACCCCTACCTCTTCTTTTATAGGCTAGAAGGAGCTAGGTATTTGGACGAACCCTTGGCTATGCATGGTTGAGAGTTTCAGTTAAATTACCCATAGCTTTTGTGTTCCATCGGTAACTTTCTTTTTTTCATGCTTTTGTCGGTCCACGCAGGCTGTTTTGAGTCAGCCTGCATGTACACGCGTGCAGTAATGGATTAGGACACGTGGGCCTTTATAAAAGAGGATTTTCAGAGAGTTGTTCAGCAGTGCTTTGGAAAAGAAGGGATATGAGTTGGCCTGATGCTAGGTAAGCATGTGTGGTGCAATTTAGAGTTATAACAGATGTCCCCTAATGTGTGAGGTCAAAAGAGCATCTGATGGCCGAAATACATTACCAATCTTTACTAATGTGTTGAACAATTGAGTCCAAGGACCAAGAACCGAGAGGTGTCGTCTGCAAAATAACAAATGTCTCACCGAGGTGGGAATACCCATGCTCGGGATAAAATAGAATCATGGCTACCAATCAAATACATTGTAGATCCATGTCAAATAACTATAAAGAGTAGCCTCGAACAATACACGGCGGAGCTACAGCTCGAAATCAGAAAGATATACATGTAAAGTATCCATCTTCCAGAAGTTGATTCGCCCTGATGGCTGGAGATGAGATCTTCAGAGCTCGAGAAACAACTTCAAAATCTTCAAAACTCCGGTAGGAGTGTAATATGAGTGTACGACTGCACTACCCAAAGGTCTTCGACGGCTTGTCGGTCATGGACTTGATAATTTTGACGATCAGACGAAAGGCTTCAGTGATTTCGAACAAGGACTTGATTGGATGTTCAGGATGGTCGGGTATGAGGACAAGAGACATATTGCAAAGGGACAGACTCAGGCTTGGTGACAAACTTCCCTTGGATAATAGCACGAAAAATGATGAGACTCAGGCAGCATGTATGTTAATCATAAGTCTACGAAATAGGAGGCAACGCAAACTCTCCATATGTTTGGAAGGATAACCAAACAGTGGAGGACACAACTCTATATAGCGAGAAAAAACTTCCTAAGGTCGTACTACATCCCATAGTCTGATGAACAAACGGATAGATGTGCTTTATTCAAGGGCGACTCACTATGCTGCCAATAAAGAAAATACTTTTCCCCTCCTCTTTTTGGGGTATATTTAATTTTTTTGTTCTTTTCAATAATTGTGGAAAAAGAATAAAGTAATAGTACGTTACAAGGGAGGAACAAGTGTTGCAAACATACAAGCTCAAGGCACAAGGACAAGACTAATGTTCTAGTAGAATGATACTCGGGAAAAATCATCTGGGGCCAAAGGTGTTAAGCCGCAGAAGCAAACCGTTACAAGGTTGGCGTATAAGGTATGCAAATGTGGTTAACAAAACACACAATGGTAACGTCCTCCGATGTAAGTTTAATGAGCCCAGAGAAGGTAAGCTCGATGGTTTTTCATATTTAGAGAGTCTGAAAAAATATAAAAGGAGACTCCATTGGGGTACATTTTTTGAAGATAGTCTAGTCGGTTCGAAAAATGGTAAACTAGCACTGATTAGACATCGACTCAAAACCATTTTAATGAGTGTGACAAGGACAAGATCACTCAGCTATTTTTTCATTTTTAAGGAGTCTGAAAAAAGCTTAACTATGGACTCCGTCAGGAATATTCTTCTGGACCAATTTAACGAGTGTGAAAGAATAAGGTCACTCGGCGATCTTTTCAATTTTAGGGAGTTTGAAAAGAGCATAACTATGGACTCTGTGGGGGTTCATTTTTCGTAAGTTTAGTCCCTCAGGCCCGAAAAAGGGATAAAATTATACCTGGGAGTACTCTTCTATAGAGATGAAGTTTCATAGAGTATACCTTTGTTCGTACAGTTGACCGTCCGGATAGAAAAATGGGTAAATTACCGCCGGACAAACGTGACTTCAAATTTCAGTTTAACGAGCGTGAAAGGCCACAAGATCGCTCGACAATATTTTCATGTTTAGAGGGTTTGAAAAGGGCTTAAAAGGAGACCCGTTATTTTTTGGGAGTCTTGAGGGTGAGATCGAGAGTGAAGAAGAATCATGCAAATGAAGCTCAAACTCATATTCAGGAAATACTATAAGGACTCTCGAGCCTACAGTGTTTTAGAGACGGCATAGACACTATAATGCAACCAGGACCTACCTAGGGCATCCATGTTCTGGTAAGCTCTACCTCCAAGTTGTGACACTTCTAAAGCAGATATGATGGTTTCGTGTCACAACCTAATGGGATCGATCCTATGGCAAAGGAAAAAGACAACGAGGCACAAAAGTTGGGGTAGTAACCTAACCTATATGCTCAAGTTGATTCGTGGAAAAAAATTTCATGGACCGTCAAAATTTTCTCAAAACTCAAAAAAAATGTCCCAATACCCGATCAAATCCCTCCCATATAACTCCTGAAGCACTCTAAATGGTTTTTGGTATAAAGAAAATGATAAGGGAGGCCAAAAAAGTGACAAAAAGAGGCCAAAAAGTCTATAAATAGAAACTAGCAGCTCATTATCACCATTGCTGATTTGGAAATTCACTATGGAGCCAAAAGGCCCCCTTTGATAAAAACAGTGATTCTGGGAGCTACAGTGGATGAAACGAACTTCTGTCTGGACCAAGTAAGTACAAACTCACCTATCTAGCTATTCAATTATTTATTTTTTCTTTTGATTTCATTTTTTGGGTGGGTGTCGACCTTTAAAAGGTCGGCCCTATGTCCACGCGGGTTGTCTCTGGACAGGCCGCATGTACACTCGGACAGAGTAAAACCTGTCCGCGTGTACACGCGACTGTCACCTAGACAGCACACGTGGACCTGCCCTTTATAGACAAAAGAACTTAAAGAGCACTCACTCACCCCCCCTGAACTTTGTTGTGTTGGTAGGATGTATGTCCAATGGAGGGAAAGGGAGCATGAAGAAGTTAGTGAGTTGGTTGCGGGAAATCCGAATGTCGTGGCCGCGTTGATGCAATGTGGTTTGCTAAAATTCTTTCTGTGTCCATTTATGCGAGCGCAACCTAGGCTACCGAATGCCTTAGTTGACTATTGGCACCCTGATGCAGAGGCCTTCATGCTAGAGGGGAAATCACTGGTGCCCACCACCGAGGATATCTACTTTTTGACTGGCCTTCTCAAGGAGAGGAGAATCAGTCAATTTCATGATGTTTCCATCGGGGCCGCTTAACATAGCGGAATTGATAGTCTTGCACTATGAGGCTGGGACAACCCATTTAATCTCCCATATGCCCATAAGTAAGATCACTGACCTATCGCTGCAAGCGATATTATTGCTCATTGGACGGATTACCGGTTCAGCAACCTTGCATCAGGCATCCCGCGCACAGATGAACAGTGCTATCCAGTACTTGAATGCACAAATTTTTGACTGGAGTACTACACTATTGGAGTGTATGAAGAGGCAATTGACAGATTACCGTCAACAGACACAGAGGAACTTCGGGTTCAAAACTATTTTGTGTTCCTTATTTTTCGAGAGAGTTCTGAGCTTTAGTCCTCGGGTAGTGGTACGAGGACATCAAGCCTCTTTTCCTGCAATATGTAGATGGGCAATATTACTGCCGCGACAGGGTGGTGGAAGGACCAATGAGTCCTTCGATGATGACTTTTTTGCATGGTTGTCATGGTAGATCCCTGTGATCAAGGATTACCCATATGCAGGGATAGACTTTTCTAGAGATCCTGAGATACCCGTGCCTCCTGGTGAGGAGTGAGGGGAGATAGGTAAGTCTCCACCTTTGTAGTTTTTTTGTTGTATATGTAATTTTTATGTCGTTTTTGTTATATATATCAATTTTTTATATATGCCAGAGTATTTGACGGATATATGTTTGTTGTATGCAGATGTGGGACAGTGCGACCTGTCGATTATGCACGGAATAGGCGTCGTCCTCGGCCAGAAATCGCAGCTGCCGCTGTCGGGGACCAGTAGTAGCAGGAAACCTCCCAGCCGGGGAGGCTAAGAGGGTACTTAGACGAGTTGAGCGGAACTTTACTGCACTCACTCGCACAGTTCTGATGGCAGAGATTGAGGACCTACCGCCATCTATGCAGCCTCATGTAGTGGGGGCACCTTGGACGTGGGTCCAATTGTTTAGGCATTTAGCCCATGCTGTGGACCAGTATAACAGGGCCCATAGGCCTTGAACCTATTTAGACTTTTTACGTTCCACGAACACTACTTGTATATATTTTTTGAGGGCATAAGCCCTGTGACTCGTTATTGATCCTATTTTTGAGGTGCTTACGTCCATCTATGTACTCTGGTTACTTAATGATATTATATATGGTTTTTTGATCTTTTGTGTCTTATTGATCATGTGTGGAAAAAATGTATTTACATGTTTATGTCAATGTTCTTTCATATGTGTGCAAGATGCCAATCTAAAATTTGATTAGCTAGAGTATCTGTAATTTGGTTTAATCTCCTAGAAACATGAAAATATATAATATAATCAAAGTTTTGTTCTAAGAGACGTACCCTAAAGAATCGTCGGTGTAAGGTTGGATCATGAACCCAGTATATTTTGTTTAACTGAGACACAACCAGTTGAGCGTCGAGATAGCCTGGAGATGAGAGATACCCAATGACAAGGCATCACGAAGCAACTCAATAACTGCACTATACTCAACGACATTATTTGTGGTATCACCTAAGCATATACCTCTGGAAGATAACAACTAGCCTTGAGGTGTAAAGATTACCCAAGCTGCGGAGGCAAGCCTCCAAGTGTGCCGACTAGCACCGTCTGCATACTCAACAAACACTTCGGAATCACTTGACATCTACCATATTGACGAAAGATAACATCAATGACACGTCCATAACATTTAAAAGAAACTAAAAAGTAATAGTACAAAGACTATACATATGTTACAAAAAGTTACCCACAGTGACCTGCCTATGAGTAATACTTCTTGAGGTAGAGCCCATTTCTAGGTTCCACCAAAGCATTCCCTTCAAAATCAACTAGACGATAAGCGCCATTTTTTAATACCTCTTTTATGATGAAAGGTCTGAACCACATGGGTTTGAATTTTCCTGCCCCCAGGGAGTCTTTATCTTAGTCATAGACCAGGACAAGGTCGCCTTCAGAGAAAATCTGAGGGCGAACGGACCTATCATACTGACACTTGACCTTATGTTTGTGAGCCTCATTGGCCAATGCCGCATCACGACGCTACTCATTGAGCTACTCAAGGTATACTAACCATTCTTCAAGTAGAGAAGTGTCTGGAAATAATTGTACTGCCAATTTTAGAGATGGAATCTGACATTCGATGGGCAAGACTGCCTCCAGCCCATAAACGAGTTGAAAAGGTGAGAAACCGGTTGCAGTCTTAACAGATGTTCGGTAAGCCCATAATGCCAAGTATAACATCAAATGCCAATTTGACTTGGCTGAGTTGATAGTTCGTTGTAGAATAGTCTTAAGAGTTTTGTTTACAGCTTCCACCTGCCCATTGGCTTGGGGGTAGTAGGGTGATGAATGTTATTTCCGTAACCCAAGATTTGATGTTAATTCGGTCATCATTTGGTTCTGAAAGTGACTTCCATGGTCAATAACAATCTCTCTTCGGACGTCAAACCTTGCTATGATCTGGTTTAATAAAAAGAGAGTTGCAATCTCTCCATCATCTTTAAACGTTGGAATAACTTCGACCCACTTAGTGAAGTAGTCTATAGCTACAATGATATAACGGTGCCCTTTTGGTGAAGGGGGGTTGCAAGTAGTGTAATCAATCCCCCACTTGGTGAAGGGACCAACTGTGATGATTAGGAAACATGGGAACGGTATGTGCCATCATCTTCCGAGAGAAGATTTGGCACAGATGGCACTTCTTGACCGATTCTATACAATCTTCGATCAGTGTCGGCCAGAAGTAACCTGCTCGTAGAATATTTTGGGTTGTTGTCAACCCAGACAAATGACCACCACAAGCTCCGGTATGGCAATCGTTAAGCACGATAACTGCCTCCTCATGAGTGAGACATCGACGTAAGATGCAGTCTACACCTCTCCGATACAATGTATCATCGAGTATGAGATAATTCTTAGCCTGATGGCGTATACGTCGACGCTCATCACGAGAAGTAGAAGTGGGGCACTTCAAAGTTTGGAGATAGATAAGTATATCTCCGTACCAGGGATCTAAATATGTGATCAAAAACATATCTCCCCGGATAGGCGATTCTTCAGGCACAACGTCACCTGACTCAACCGGAAGTTCTGAAATAAGCTCTGCGAAGACCAATGACTTTTTGGACTTTGTTGAAACGAAGTCTAAGTGAAACTCCTGGAGGATGACTATCCATCTACCGATTTTTCTGCCTATAACCCATCGTGTCAACATGTACTAGAAAGGATTCACGATAGCAATGATGGTGGTCTTGTGAAACAGAACATAATGATGGAACCGTTGAACATCATGAATCATTGCCAACGCAAGTTTTTCTATATGAGAATAATTGAGGTCCGGTCCTACGAGGCATCGACTCAGGTAATAGATCACGTATTCTGAGAACAAATCATCTTCATGAACTAAAACCATGCCAATGGTTGACTCTGCGGCAGCCAGATATAATAAGAAATCTTTGTTATAGTTAGGTGGTCGTAGCAGAGGGGCAGTTGTGAGGGCATGTTTTAATGCGTCGAAAGAGCATTGAGCGGCATCGTCCCAATAAAAATGAATGTCTTTCTTCAGTAAGCGCATAGAGCCCTTGGTAATTTTGGCATAGTTGGCGATGAAGCATCGTAAAAAGTTCGCCTTGCCTTGTAGACTCTGAAACTGAAGGATTGTGCGTGGGGGGGGGCAACTGGATTATTGCCTTCACCTTGAGAGGATCGACCATGATCCCTGTTGTTGATATGATGAAACCTAACAAACGTCCTGATGTTACGCGGAAGCTGCACTTGTTTGGATTCAAGTGAATCTGAAAGGAGCGACAGCGTTCGAAGATCAGTGTAAGGTGTGTGGGATGATCCGTACTCTTACGAGATCGCGATGCTAAATCATCTAGATAGGCCTCGACTATATGCTTGAGATCATGAAAAGAAAAATAAATGGCCCGCTGAAATGTGGCTCCAGCATTTTTAAGACCTAAAGGCATCTTATGATATGCGAATGTACCCCAAGAACAAATGAATGTCATTTTGTGTTGGTCTTCGGGTTCGATTTGGATTTGATTATATCCCGAAAAATCGTCCATGAAAGAAAAGACTTCACAACCAGCACATTCATCAATGATCTGGTCGATGAATGAAGTTGGAAAATTATCTTTGGGACATGCCTTGTTTAAATCACGGAAGTCAGTACATACATGAATCGTGCCTTGTTTTTTATTGACCGACACAGGATTTGACACCCATTGAGCCAAATGGATAGGATAGATAAAACCTGCCTTTAACAATTTCTCTACCTCAATCTTGATGGTTGATGTTTTCTTAGGATTAACTGGATGAAGCTTATGTCGGACAGGCTTGGCATCGGGATATGTTGTGATTTCATGTTCAACTATTTTTGGATCGATACCTGGCATTTCCTCATAAGACCAGGCAATAACGTCGCGGAATTCTTTGAAAAGATCCGTGTAGATTTGAATCTCTTCGGGGAAGAAATCTGCTCTAACGAAGACGTTCTCCACGACGCCAGGGTTTTGGGAGATGTTGATTGGTATAGTTTTAGCGACAGTTGTCATATTTCCCTCAGCATAAATTTCATGTGTAGCTAAGAGATTAATAGGACACGACTGATCTCCCGTCATGGTCACGGTGAATTCTCCTGCTTCGATTCAACTTAATTCTGGGAGAAAATATGATCTGTGATGAAGATCTTCCCAAGGTTTGTCCGGACTAGTCATTGCTTCGATTACTGCTTCATCAGAAGACAAGACTAAGTCTAACAAATCGATGTTAGCGAGAGAACCATGAGCCCAAATAGGCTCTAGAAGTGGATCTAACTCTTGTGCAGGAGTCGAATCAGTGTTAGCTGAAGCTTGTTGGACTAAAGAGTACGCTACTTCAGCAGCAGACAAGGGCATGGACATGCCTGGGTGCCCTGTCTCATCCATCGTGGTCGATGGGGAAGGAAGTATCCATGGATCCTCGAAGTAAGTCGTGCGGAACGATGAAACTTGAAAAATCTCAACCTTATGGTGATTGGATATAAATTTGATATCGTAGTGAGGAGGTGGGTAATCAAAGGTACCCATCAAGGATGGGTACAAACCAACTCCTACGTTGACGACACCTGGTTGAGGATTATCAATCATCAAGACCGTGGATGCCCCCAAAGCTAGGTTGGGTCTGGAGAAAGACAATTGATCGATGGTCACTATCCGACCCTCGTGTGAAAACAACAAGACCCGGAAAACTGTAGCAATCACAGTGTGCATAGCATAAGTCCAAATCCGTCCTAACAAGAGGTTATAGTCGAGGGGAGCATTGACTACCTCTACTTCGACACACACGGTCTTCCCTCCTAACTGCACGGGGAAAGAAGGAACGATGCCATGTGGTCGGAATGAACCATCGTTGAAATCAGTGAGGAGAGTAGGTGATGGAAACAAAATGGGTTGGCCAATGGCCTTCCAATATGCCAACGACATAACGCATGTCGAGGCGCCCTCATCGATCACCGTGCGGAAGATATTCCGAGTAAAAGTTTTTGTAGGATAAGCCACTACTATCTGAAATGCTACGTGGTAAGGCAGATGAGGTTTTAAGTCAGTTGTATCTAACATGATGGTACCCGGATTACAAGTTTCAGTAGAGCCCAAAGCGGTTAACAAGGCTTTCCTCTAAGCAGGGTAGCTTTGGAGTACCTCCAAAGCTGACATCGCACAAGGGGTTTGTGATAAATCTCCCACCATAGAGTAGTTCTGGGCGACCCTTGCATTTGGGTTATGAGAAGATTTTTTAAATGCATCTTTTGGAATAAGTGTCATTGTTTCTCCCAACATCTTCTCAATCTGTAGAGGAAGAGATGGGAGATCAGATTCTTTACTCTTCTCAGAAGCGTTTGGTTTACTATAGTCATGCGCTCTAGTCAATATGAAAGCATCACCCCTAACCATATATACGTTCACAAATGCGGGGTTGTTCGGAGGCGGGCAGGTTTCTTGGCTACCCCCTTCCGTGCTTGCAGAGGCTTGAGTTAGATTTTGCCCATGTTGAAATGGATTAGTCAACACTACATGTTGTTGCTATGGGACAAATTTTTGGGCCTCTGCAAGCCGAGGACATAGATGGGTCGGGTGGTCTTCTGCACACAAGTTGCATGGATACCTCACCTTTTGTTTTTCAGTGTTGTCCCCGCCAGCATTATCGTTGGTTTTTTTGTCCCCCTTACCCTTCTTTCGTTGTTTTTTCTTCCCTTCGGGCTGTTGGGTGGCCTTGGGGTTAATCGACTGCAGTGTGTGTACTCCCGATGTTTTGGTAGAGGGATCAGCCAAAGAAGTAGTTTGGCTGGCCGTTGTGTGTTGTATAGATAATTGTTGCAACTGCTTCGTCAATTGCTCAGCGGGTTTTGTTTGTGTTGAACCAACAATACCATCGACATGTGGTACAGCTCTCTATCTAGTTTTATCCAGTATTGAACATGGTGCATCTGGCAAGATGTTGTATAATAAACTGAACTGAGAATAGATGAGCTCAAACTGTTGAGCCCTCATGATGGCGTCTTCTTCGGAGAAAACTCCTGACGTCGCAACGTCTTTGGATAACTGTGGGACCAAAGATTTAAGGAACCACTCAAGCAGGAATGTTGGTGGGACTAGTACCTTGATTAAACTCTTTCAACATCTCCATTCTCGGATGTGATCAGAGATATGGTCCGTTGTTGTTTGTTCGAAATTGGTGAGAAGCTCTGTGTTAGCGTCGTATCTCACAGGTAACTGGAAATGGTTCAGGAAAGCCATCGCCAGTTCGCCAAAAGAAGAGTATCTTGAGCGATCGAACTCAATGTACTATTTTGTGGCACTCCCAATGAGAGTACGTTGAAACAATCGCAACTGTACGGAGTCATCTTTCAATGAGTTACATGAGCACCAAAGATAAAAGGTAGTCACATGATCTCCTAGATCTTCGTTAGGCTTGGCTTCGAACTTTGGAATGTCTGAAGGCAACTTCGTCGGCAGAGGAGGCCAATGCGGATCGTGACAAATGGGGTCATTCAACAACCTTGTCAAATCTAGCAAGTGTAAAGTCGATAGGAACGGTAGTTTGGGTTGTTGCTGATAACCTAGGAAAAAGGGGCCTGGAGTTTGATTGGCACCAAGTTGCCAGGAAAAGTTTGGTTGTTGGCCTGGATTCTGATAGAAACCATGGCCCTGGCCAGCGTAAGGAGTTTGCATATGTGGAGACATCATTGACTGATTTCTCAAATAGGACATAGATTGTTGGGCATGCATTGTATTCAAAGGACTTTGGGAAGGATTACCCCATGCCAGTCTCGTGGGGACAGGCATAGTAGTTTGTCAGGGATTCCATTGATTGTGGAAAGAATTACCCCAGATCGGCATTCCAGAGGAGGGAACGGATCCCTACCCTGAATTCCAAGGTCCTACTAGGTTTCCCCCTGTGCAGGAATAGTACCCTGCACAAGAGTAGATTGTCCAAAAATGGGGTTGCCCCCAGTTGGGGAAGCGGCTGACGAGATTGTGTTGTTACCAAACGTTTCGTTCAAAGAAAACAGTGTTGAACCTACCGGCATACTATGCGAAGGTGGTCATTGACTCCCCACTCCAAATAAACTATTGTGTGTAGGTTGCCCGGCGGATTGCTGATGCGAGCCACCGAGTGAAGGGGACGAAGGAGGGATATGACCTCCTCCGTAAGGGAAAGCATTAAAAGGAGCAGGAGTGCCCCCCATGTGACCTTGCAGAGGAGCGCTAGAGCTCCTTGCCCCCAGACCCAAAGTCTGTAAAGTGGAGTAGGAAAGTATAGGACTTGTACCCGAACTAGGCATCTTGTATGAGAACGGAGGGCCTGTCGCACTTGGTGTGAAAGAGGTTGTGGTCGCCGCCAAAGACAGGATCGGACCACTGTGAGAAGTAGTTGTGTTCGAGATCATGGTGGCTCGGACCGACGATGGTGGATTAAGAGATGAAATCTCTCCTGTGGTGACAACCGTGGTGGGAATTGAAGAATTCCCAGAAGGAGTAACAACATTTGTTTCCATTGTTGTGTGCGACACTGTCTGGCGCTCGTAAAATTGGATTGGTACAATGAAAGGTGCCAAGAAATCAATGGTTGGGGTTTCAACCGAGCCAAGAGCGGTTTCTTCAAGGTCCAAAATGGTTGATTCCTCTGGGGGTTGTTCGGGCACAATGGTTTGTAACCCGGTCACTTCAAAACACCCTTGTTGGTCTAGCTTTCGCCTTAATGGTGGCGGGGGTGGCTCCAGTGTAACCGGCGGCAAGCCAAGAAGCCTTCGTGACCAGCAGAGATCGAGATCTTCCACTGTGCGAGAAGATCCAAGACACTCTAAGGTAGTCTAAATGTTCAAAAGTAACACACACTAAAAAAGAATCCCTAGAAGATAAGACAAACAAACACTAAATTAATTGGAAGAACAGTGACAACAACCAACACTAGAGAAAATTACCAGTGCAAGTGCAAATCGAACACAGAAGCACCCTCCGGGTATACTCTGCAAAGCATGGCCCGATGTCTATCCTAGGTACCGCAGTATACCCTCGTAGTCACTTGTGTATGTCCTTAACAAAGATTGGCAACTAGGTTGCCAACACGCGAACAGTCACCAGGCAGGTACAGTCGAAAGTCAGGTAGACCACAATGAGCAGGGTATCAAGCCCGAAACCTGTCAAGGGTATCGAGATAAAATGGTCCAGAAGAAAACTGAGGACCTTGAACGGATTCGAGACTCACGAAGCCCCGTGGAAAATGCAAACGACGAAATCCCAAAACAAGCCCTCTATATGTGTTCTCCACTACGATTGGTCCAGCTTTGGAGGGGTTATCTCCACTACCTTTCGGCATGTGACCTCGTGTTTATCCCCTGTTTTAGAGGGGGGTCCCGGATAACTTTCATAACACTGGACTTAGACACTCCCTAACTCAGACTCCAATGTTTGATTTTAAATTGCCTTGAAGAGTTTCATCTCCAACCTAATCCAAGGCCCTAGTCCTGAACTAGTTGGTGAACCCTACAAACATAAAAGTCTAGTAGATTTTGAATTTAGCATTAATTTTATGGTTTTGTCTTATGTCAAGGGGTATGAAGGTGAAACTGATGATGAGTAAAAGATGAAAGCAAAAAATGAGTAAAAAGCTGGAAACAAAAAAAAATTATTCATGCAAAATTTCAACAACTTTTCAAAAAAAAAAAAAATTAAC
>ML795086.1:188600-201498 GCA_009831015.1 Picea engelmannii
TTGGGATACACATTCCAGCGTATTGGATCGGGATCCAGATCTGGACCCAACCCAAAAATGGACCAAACCCAATAGAATACACTCGTGATCTATATCCAAAATGCCTAAAACAGAAAGATGTTGTATCCAGTCCAAAATAACAAAAACAAGAAGAAAATTATACGGTTTCTGTGTTTCATGATTATATCATGTATGGTTGCATGGATTCTATGTTTCATGATTTGATCATATATGGTTTATGTGTTTCACAACCAAATAATGAAACAAAAACTAAAATTCCCTATATTTCTATTTCATATATTTTTTTGGGTGGTATATATATATATATATAATTATTGTAATACTTGTTAAATTTTGAGCTTGATTTCTTATGCGGATTATTTCTTTATTTTCTTCGACACTTTGATTCAATCTTAATACATTTCAACAATATAGAATCATAATTGAATAGCAATAATCATGTAGATACGTAAGCATGCACATCAACAACACATATACTCTGGGGAAACCTTGTACAATGAGAAAAACCCCAGCAAATGGTATTCTTTTATTGCATTGATAATGTAAGATCACTTACAAACATCCACATTGAAAACTTTGTTCTTAAAGAGCTTGCCAAGTTGACTCTGACTTGACAGAGAACCAAGAAACCTTGTTGATATAGACGTGTCCGAATAGCTTTCAAAGAATGAGATATATCAGCTCTGATATGGGTTGTTGAAGCTACCTCTAATTGATTGTTATGCACCTCTAATATGCTGTCTCTAAATGTTGATAATACAGCACTGTTATGTACCTTTTATGTTGCATATATATGTTGTTATGACAACATTGTTATGCACCTTTATACTGCCTCTATATGCTGCTATGACAACATTGTTATGCGCCTTTATATGTTGCCTCTGTATGCTGATATGTGCCTCTATATGTTGTCTCTACATTCACCCTTACCCTGCATAACCATTGTTTGGAAGAGAGGGATCAACCTCTACTTATAAAGGAGTGAAGAGAAGAAGTAGATGGCACAAATTAAGAACTTATTTGCATGCTTTAACATAACTCAGCTTCACACTTTAGTTTGAAAATAGAACTAGACTTGAGACTTCAGTGACAACTCACCCTTGACTTGGCATGCATGCATACTAACTTAACATGCACATGTCACGCATGCATGCAATGCATGTCATACATGCAACATGCAACTAGACATGCATGCAACATGCGACAACTTGACAACTTTGACTTTGACCTAGATATGCAACTTTGACTTCTACAACTCTACTCTTTATATGGCAATTTGAATTCCTCTTCATGGTGGATAATGTTACACATGCCAATGCACTAGATCAATACATTTATATCATTTGCAATATTAGGAATATCATTTGTTTCTAGCTCATAGGAGTTTTATATTCAACCTAACTTTTGTTAGATGCCTTGACTTTTGCTCGTGGCTCACAAGGCTTGACTAGGCTCACAGAGGTTCTACGTTCCCCCTGACTTTTGCACTAGTCTGTCTATGCTCACAAAAGTTGTACGTTCTCTCTGACTTTTGCACTAGATTGTCTATGCTCACAGAGGTTGTACGTTCCCCCTAACTTTTGCATTAGACTTACATAGCATCTCGTTCGTCCTGACTTTTGGTTTGACTCACAGAAGTTGTACATTCCCCTGGCTTTTGTCAATACCTCACAAGACTAGTTGATTCTCCAAATCTCCCTGGCTAGCCTCAGGGTGGCCCATATGGCCTCTCATTGGAGAATGACTGTTGATGCTGCCAAACTTAACAATACTCACTGAGCAATTTTGGTTTATCGGACCTTAAGAAGAACTGGTAAGGGATTATTTGATTTGCTTTAGAATTTTATTTTTGTACTTGTGCTTTCCTAAATCTCCATAATTTTGATGAGTTAAAAGATTAGAAAAATCAATATTGTAACAAATATTTTATACATATGTATAATATATATATATACTGTATCCTGATAATATCATATCCAAACTGTTCAGAAACAGCTGCTGTACATGTATTCATATTAATTTCCATGCAACTTGGCCATTTTCCACACTCGAGATGCAACCCTCACACGAGTTTTATATGTAGTCTCAAAACCCTCAGAGACATTGTGACCGCTGTAGCCTGTATCCATGTCTCCATCCTGAAATGAACTTGTAGCCACATTCTCAATATATAACCTTTATCTATAATTTCTAGGATATATGCTGTTTATCCCGCAAATAGTTATGCAATATTTTTCAATAACTCTGTAGTCTCTATCAATGTCTTGCACAAAGAGAACATCCATTCCTGTTTGATATGTTCTGCACTTAGGCATCTCATCCACATCATAGCTGCCTTGTATTTTTTTGTGCTTGCATTCATTATGTAGTAGCAAAATAACAATCTGTCCAATAAGACCTATTTTTTCTCTTCCATCTAGGTCATTCGAATTTCATTCTGTACCAAATAAAATGCACTCTGAGAATAATTAAAAGGAGAAATAGTAGAATCAACTCTACACAAATTTGGATTTTCATGCTCTGATGCCACCAGTCTATGTTACCAGAAATGGAAAATGCGAAACGAAATGGGAAATGAAGCCGAACCAAGAAATGGGGATCTAAGGTTTCGAGGATAAGAAACGTTTCAATATTTCAGGCCTAGGGTATAGGCCTTCAAGTTACCCAAGGTATGATACATATGGAAGAATAATTAAATTTTAACTATAGATTACTATAGACTTTGACCCTCTTTCAAAACAACAATCATCAAAATTCTTGTGAATGACTAAATGAGATATCATCACAAAAGTTAATTTAACTATGCCCTCTCACAAAATTAAGTGATGTTTTTGTGATTATAAGACCTTGGGAAAAGAAACCACCCTTCTTGTCATGCCACCTTCAATTAAATAACTGCAAACAATTTTGGGCCATGAAAACCAAACACCATTCAAATGCAAACATGTATTCATTTAAATAACTGCGGCAGAATAATCAATCACAAACTCATAGAAACAATGGCAATCCAGATTCCATACCCATTTCACTCAAACAGGAATAGAATTAAATTGCATAACCACAAGCAAAGATCAAATACTTCTCTTAACCAAAGGAAGTCCAAGGAACTAGCCACGTATGAGCATTTTTCCCTAACCATAGGGCATCCAGAGCATATCACACCTCCAAGCCAAAGTATGAGACCACCAAAGTGAAGGAAACGAACTAGACTCATAACTCGTTCAACCCAACCCAATTACCTTCAGACTCAGCCAATCTACACTCTACTGAGCACTCCGGGTAACTCATCCAACAATCAATCAGTCATGGCTTTCTCATTCACTGTCCTGCAAAACACAATGAAGATCTTTCCCTTCTCTGCTCAACAGTGAAACGGGAATATTCTCCCCTTCCAGTGCTCTTCAGTGTAAGCAAGAAGAATCCATTTTGTTGATTGTCTTCTGGGGATAACCTGGCAGATCAATGCCTTGGCTCTAGGATTTCCATTGAGCAGCAAGTAACAGGGAAAGGGAAGGTTTCCTAATAATGCCAGCCTCTATGCTCTTTTATAGCAATACATCTCTCATTCTAGGTCCACGAATTACTCTTCCATAGCTGGCTTGGTCATTTTCAGGTTTTGTATATGAGCATAAGGAATGCAACCTTCAGAACTTTGGTGGTGCTTGAACATGACAATGGTGACAGTGTGAATGGTGAATGGCAGTGGCTTCTGAGACCCATGTTTCCCCGTGCTGATTGTTACCAAGCCCCATGCCTACATAACTACGTGAGACAGACATTTCTCACCAACCACCGCATGCACTCAATGATTGGCTTTTAATTTAATGACGGTGGTTGAGCTTTTGATTAAGGCACATGATGAGAAGGTCAGAGTTCTTAGGACGACATTTGGCTATAGAGGATTCCCATGGGACCCCTTTTCTCTTCCCCTCTAGTGGACACATAGCTCCTCTTGTGTTCTCCACAGCCATTTGGACCTTTATATTAAATTTTCAACGACAATATTTACATATCTTGTGCATACTGTTAAAGTCTACCACACGGTCCAAAGAAAGTATATTTACCAGAATTACATGCTGATCCATCCAATAGTCAGGCCTTAACCTTGAGCTCCGGATTAGGAATCCATACAAGTGTATTTGCATCATTTACACACACGGTCATTTATTTAAACTCACTTGGCTCGACTCCTGTATTTCTAGCCATTTATTTACAATTTATACATAATTTGATTTAATGCATACAAAAGGACCAAGGTCATTGCCAGGGTATCACACTTCAAACTTGATCAAGATATTAAGTCCCAAGCCAAAGTCAAAGGAATAAGCCTGGCATATGCTATTTTTGGGAAATGGTAAAAATTCACTTTGGAAGAAAAAGAGTCGAGACTAACAAATAATTGTTAGTCACGGCAGCTCAATCTACCTTCTGCTCCATATTGAAGCAACCATTCTACAGTGTAGGAGCAATTGACTAGATACCAGTCATAGGGTGTAGTAGTAGGGATGGGTTTGAAACATTATCAATTTGAACTCTTGAAGAACTGGCATAGCAGGCATTGTACAGAGTCCTGACAGGCTGACGTTGGAGCAAAAAATATAGGCTTAAGTTTTTGGCTTGTCCTGCATATCCAAAATTCCCAGACGCAAGGCCAATGCTTGTATGTGTTCCTGGAAATCGTATAGCACATCTTTCATGCAATCAATAAGACTAGTAAACAAAAAAGATGGACTTATTTGCTGGTTCAATTGTTGCAAACGATTAATTCATGTTAACTTATGATGGAACTATGTTTTGCCAAAAATAACAAAGTTCATAGCAACCAAGAGTTAGAAATACAACAGAGACAGCAAACACTGGCAACGAGATTGTAATTATGGGGTATACAGACAAGCCTATAAGCAAAAGAAATATGCTTAAGTTTTTGGCTTGTCCCATATATCCAAAATTGCCAGACGCAAGGCCAATGCTCGTATGTGTTCCTGGAAATCGTATGGCACCTCTTTCATGCAATCAGTTAGATTAGTAAACAAAAAAGATGGACTTACTTGCTGGTTCAATTGTTGCAAAGGATTAATTCATGTGAACTTATGATGGAACCATGTTTTGCAAAATATAACAAAGTTCATAGCAACCAAGTGTTGGAAATCCAACAGAGACAGCAAACACTGGCAGTGAGCTTGTAATTATGGGGTTTACAGACAAGCTATACCCCAGCACAGCTGCTGACAGGCCTGAATGGGTCCCAAAACAGGAAACACGTTTTTAGTTAGTAAGAAACCAGACAGCCCTGCTTGAAATACCCATTACTGTTTCGGTCCAATTTCTGGGCCAGTTCTCCCAGAAACATAGCAGTGCCATCACGTTTCTGGTAGCTATGCCACAGATGACTGGAACAATCCCCAATTCATGAATGGCTGAATATAGAAACAGATAAAATGAGAAAGAAATAGCATGCTGTATCAGTAATATTGCTGACTGCTTGATTAAGGCCAATTGAATAATACACTATATCAAATTGCATCCATCACTTTGCAGTAACGGTAATTTAATCCGGCACAAAAGCAAAAAGTACCCAGTCCTCATAAGAAAAGATTGATTCTCTATTTCAGGACTGTACTTTCCGCCAGCCAACAGACTGACTTAGCAATTTCAGGCCAAGTAATTATTCAATTATCTCAGAAAGTCATATAATAGTACAAACTCAAACTAATCATGTCTTTTTCAGCACAAACTCAAACTAATCATGTCTTTTTCAGTAACTTGAATTTCCACAGAATATTTATAGGGTTAAAGCCCTAACCAATTGTTAGCATAATCAAGGCCCTAATACTACTGGTAAGTTGGTAACCAACTAAAGCCATTAAAAAAAAAATTTGCAGTTTCTTGAAGTAGAATTAACTCAAGTATTAATTGTGATATAATTGACGTGCAATGTGGTAATTTTGAGGAAAAATGGAATCATAGCATTTCTGCTAGCTACCCTTACCATAATCATAGCTCTAATACCAGTAGTGAAAGACAAAGGCAATCAAGAAAGATGAAATTCAGCTGGCGCCAAAACGACAGAAATATGCACCCCCTCAGCTTAGAATGTATTCAGAAAGATAGAATTAGACTCTTGTTGAAATAGCTTAGAGCTTACTGCTTCATTTCAAAAACTGATGAATGAATGACGGGTTGGAAAATAGGAAAGGCTTACTACACATCGTTTATATAATCCTTGCATTATTTTAAAAAAGCAACTAAGTATACAACACAGATCCTATAATATGAAAAGTTGATACTTTCTGCAAGCCAACAGACTGAGTTAGCAATATCAGGCCAAGTAATATTCAATTATCTCAGAAAGTCATAAAATAGTATGAATTCAAACTAATCATGTATTTTCCAGTAACTTGAATTTCTACAGAATATTAACCACAAAACAGGATCATGGCATTTCTAGGGTTAAAGCCCTAACCAATCATTGCCATAATCAAAGCCCTAACACTACTGGCAACCAACTAAAGCCATCAAAATATCTTTTACAGCTTCTTGAAGTAGACTTAACTCAAGTGTTAATTGTGATAGTTACTGACACATAATGTGGTAATTTTGAGGAAAAGTCGAATCAAAGCATTTCTGCTGGCTACCCTTACAATAATCATAGCTCTAATATCAGTAGTGAAATACAAAGGCAATCAAGAAAGATAAAATTAGGCTCGCACCAAAAGGGCAGAAATAAGCACCCCCTCAGCTTAGAATGTAAGCAGAAAGATAGAATTAGATTGTTGTTGAAATAACTTAGAGCTTACTGCTCCCTTTCCAAACTGATGAATGCATGAGGGGTTGGAAAATAGGAAAGGCTTACTACACAACATTTATACAATCCTTGCATTATTTTAAAAAAGCAACCAAGAATACAACACAGAACCTACAAAATGAAAAGTTGATAAAAGTATACGTTATACATCTCACATAAATGGGATATTTAGCATTACTTTGATTTCAAACTCTATTCGACTCTTTAAGAATTGAATCAGATTGAACACTATCTGTTTTAGATGTGGATCATCAACAGATTCAGCGAAAATACTTAAAAGTTAGACAACAAAAGAAAGGAGGGCACTTGATTTACTCAAGGTCTTGGAGGGTTCACCCCAAATCCATAAAGAAGTTGGTAAAAGGCAGACTACACATTATCCATGAAAAACATAAATATAGCACCACACAGCCAGTGTGGCAAGAAAAGAACTGTAAACATGGTTACCAAGTAGCAAGAAGGGACAACAACACTGAAATGCTTAATCGGAAGCAAAAAAAACAAATCTTCTAAACTCTAGTGGGAGAACAAAACACTTCCAAGAAAACTAAACAGCCATGCATTTATGACAAGCATAAAATTAGGTCACCTGGTCTGAAAAAGGATAAAGGACCAACAACCTTGAGACTGTTTGGCGGTCCTTGGTCCATCCATAAACAATCAAGTGGAACCTCGGTAGTATACAAAATTACAAATCTCCGGTGCTTGCCTCAGCATCAGAGATTGTTATCCATGCAATCAGCCAATTCAAGCTCATAATCAAAGCAATTGTATGATTTTCAAGATCCTTTTCAATCCCAAAGATATAAGCTACTACGTACAAACCACTGACCTGGGCAAATTAGAAAAATGAATCAATAGATATCTTCTGCATTTTGTGTCAACAGAAACCACTCACATTGGAACATTAGGGTCCTCCCAGGCTCACCTGAGGGAACAACACGTAGATGGGAGCTGCTGTGTCAAAAATTGGACAAATTGCTAGTTTACATTTTTACACAAAACTGGCAACTCAAAGCTCCCACACAGCCTCCAACAAATGAATTGTTTCCTCTCAAGGAAGGAGATGGCTTGGTATCCAAAGTTTAACCTAGAGAGCTTCCTTTGAGACCAGCATCCTTGTTCTTGCACTTAACCTCCCACTCACCAAAAGTACATGAAACCCATACTCAGATTTCAGGAAGGGTGCTAGATTCCATTTGGCATTTTCCAGTTTGTATTCATGTCAGTTCTCTTTTATTTACTGGTAATTGTAAATGTGAAATGTGTAATAACTACTAAATTGAAATCTGTGAGAAAAGACTAGACAGGATAATAATAACATAACAATGGAGTACCGATACATCATAAACAAACATACAAAAACATAAAGCATCCTGCACAAGAAACCGATTGGTTCAAAGATCAAACATATGTCACACAGAGGATGTAAGAAAGTTCATTCAAATATATATAAATACAGGTGCTTTATTTACAGAACAATAGAACTCCATTCAAGCATTTATGTTTTTTGTTCACTGCCTTTCATTTTAGGCCAAAGCATCCTGCATACAAGCAGCATCAAGCCCTCAGTGCCTATGCTCTGAATCATAACTTAGCTCCATAAGCTCCCAACAGTTGACTCACACGGCAAAGCGCTTTCCAAGCTTTTGAATTGCAGAATATATTTTACGCCTGGCACCGACAGCATTGATTCCCATCTCCTTGAGATCATCTAATGTCAACAATGGCAAGACATCCTTCTCCACTTCGTGCATCTCGAAGAGTTCCGCGTATCTACCCAATCCAAGTCCATTCAACCATGCCCTGACATCCTTTACCATACCTAAGTAGTGTGCAGCACTAATCGACACAAGCTTTTTATCATCATCGCCGTTCCTATCCCTCATTGCATCTTGCTTAGACCTAGTGTTGGAGTCAGAGGGGAAATTCAGTCCACTGCCATTACCATACTCTGTGGATTCTTTATTGTCATGAGCCCATGTTTCCTCCTCCCTCTCATTCCCAGACACTTCCCCTACTGTATGATGGCACTCAGATGAACCCAAATTAACAGGTCTAGAATCAGGTGAATCCAAGTGAATTGTACTGGTTTCCTTCACTGGGCTCCCAGAAGTGTCCAGATCGGAGTCCTTGAAGCACTCAGGAGTATCAACATCATAAGAAGCCCCAAACCCATTATCATCCCCTGAACCCTTGTCCTGTCCATTATTGTTGCTCTCAGGGCTCACTCTCATGGTTCTAGTCATCTTTCCAACTAAGCCCACACCCCTCCTACGTGTCCTACCATGCCTGAGCTTCTTACTAACACAGATAGGGTTCAGCTGCATTTTCCCAGCCTCATCAGAAGGAAACCCACAGTGGGAAATTGGTTCATCTAGAATGACCTGTTCGTCACTGCTAATGTTTAACAAAGGCCGAGTTTTGGATAACTTACCAGACCCGCCTGGGAAATCTGAAGCATTTCGGAAAAACCCAGTTGGCGGCTGATTCCACTGCTTCTGCTTCTTCCTCCTGATAAGGTCCTGTGAAGAATAGGCAAAGGCAGCAGACTGATCTCCTATCTCTCCCAATCTCACGCTGGGTCTTCTCTGTCTCTTGCTGTTCACAACAATATCTGCTGAGGAGCCCCCCATTGGAGGGGGAGGCCCTGTGCATTGCCAGTCCCCCATCAAATCAATTTGCAAATGGCATACACTCGATCCTTCAAAAAACCATCATTCTAGATCACTCCAACCTCCATTCCTTCCTTTGAAACAACAAACCAACACAAACAAACTTAAGGACAAGGGCAGAGAATAGTGTATTTCGCTATTCACACTAATCAGCATTTCAAATATAATTGCTCTTATTTCCTTTTCTTGGGGAGCAAGGAATTTATGCTCCTAACACAAGTGAAAGTCATCCTTCAAAGTATGAGTGAAGGTGATTGAATGGGACGTGTCAATAATTTTGTAAAAACCCTCGGCCTGCCCCAAAGGAGGGTACCTCCTTTGTAAATGCTTGAAGATAAGTATGTACTCTTTACAGCTTTGTTATGCTAGTTCTTTCTTTGTCTTTTTGGCCGAAGACAAGAAACTTGCAACATTTTAATCAAAATATGATGTCTTCTGCAAGAAATCCATGTCATAAACTTTCTATTATACAATTATTATATAAAATATTAAATATTTAAAGGGTTTATAAAGAAAAGTATGCCTTTCCACTTTAATACTTTTGCAATCATAAGGTAGAAATGAATTCGTAATGAGGTAGAAATGAATTCGTAATGCAGAGCTTTATTTAAAGCTTTAATTCTGTTTTTTAAATTGCTTTATGAGGACAACACAGCTTGAAGATTATGGGTAAATTTTCGAAAGTGTATATATGTTTATTAATGAATGACATTGATGAAGGATGCATACATGTGAAATGTTTGTTCATTTGATTTGATGTATTTTTATAAAATATTTTTTTTAAATAATGTGTTGGTGTAAGGGTTATGAATAGTTGGTTTATACATTGTATTGAGTAAAATAAGTTTTTTTTTCCAAATTATAAGGGAAAAGTTTTTGGTTTTCTTAAACGTAAGTTTTTGGTTTTTCTAAATGTAAGTTAAGTTTGTGATTTTCGTAAATGTTAGTGATGATATTGATTGATCAATTGTATATGTATATATTGTTTTTAGATTTATCTTGTTATTATTGAGTTTTTTTTAAATTGATTTGTTAATAAAGTTGATTATGAGTAGTTGTTATATATATTATATTAAATTGAAAGGTTTTAATTCAAATCATAAAGCAAGAGCTTCAATTTCCTTAAATGTTAATAGTAATACCAGATTGTCGGGTAGAAGTCTAAATATTAAATTTTTTTAACCTTTTTTCGGATGTGTTTTATGATCAATTTTGCCCAGAAATTGGCTGGAAATTTGAAAGAATTGATGGAACTAATATTAGTTGTTGAGATTGCACAATCCATATGGATTAGAACTAGCCATGCATTCAACACTGGGATTCAAATAATGGAAAATTGCAATTTCACCAACAATTGGGTGGATTCTGGTGATAGAAAAGTAAAAAAAGTCTAATGTTTAGACTACTCATATATACATTACTTATAAATTTAACTTATCATCATAAAATTGTTTTTTAAAATGATTTTTTTTATGAAATTGATTATAAACTCTTAATCCATACATTATATTGAGTTGAAAGATCTTTAATTCAAAATTTCAAAGATAAAATTAATTCAAGATTTTATATATATATATGGATTGGCCACAAGATTTAATGGAGCTTCACTCAATTTATATTGAATCTTATTTTATCCTACCACTTACACCCATCCATTACTTCATTATCAATATTGTTGTTCTCTTAAAAATTAATAAAACATATTACCATTATATAAAAATCATACAACCTAAGTGGGTCTAATAGTGACCTTAAAAATAGATTATTATTATTATTTATTTTTTAATCAATAATTTTGTCCCATAATTTTTTAAAACATATTACCATTATATAAAAGTTTCATTTGTTTTTTTAATCATAGGTTATTCACATCATTATTTTTAGCATTCTCAATCCTTCTATTTTCATCATATTCTTGTCCACTTTATTATATGTTTTGTTTACATGATCCCTTAAAGTTACTCTCTAGCTTCCATATTATCTCACATCTACACTAACTATCATTTACCTCTTTCTCCTATAATGTGTAAATCAACAATAATTTCTGTATATTTTCATGTAATGATTCATTCTCTTTTCTTGGGCGATGTCTCATACTCCATTTTGGCATCCACTATGTTGGGTATGTGTTATATTCTTTGCACGAGTAGTAGTGTCTGAGCATATGCACCGGGTGCGCAGGGGGGGTTGAGGGGGTGGTGCTAGGCCCCCCTTGGGGGGTGCAGCGCCCCCGAGAAAAAAAATTCTACCTCGGGAAACGTGTCACATATTTAGGTGGTTTTTTGGCACATGGTTTTCGCTGATGGTTTTCTATTTCTGGCTAACGAATTAGGATTGTGGACTAATCCAAGTCATTGGGTTAGGGTTTTGAATGCCATTGGATCCTATACGTATATTGTATTGTAAACAATGTATCATACATGAATGAATATAGAATATGTTGGTTTTCCCAGTTTCGGTTTCCAGGGGAAAAATCTCTGTGTAATGTTTGTATTTGTCATTGTATATTTTCTGTTCTTTTACTGAATGTTTGTTTGCAATAGATATTGTACAAGGTTAAAATCTACATTTGGTATCAGAGCTTTGTTGGCTTCAGGGGGACGCCTTTGTGGTCAAGTGTTTGGCTCAGGACTGTGATAAGCCTTGTTACAGTGGGAGATCAGTGGTATTGATTTTCCAGGCGAAAAGAAATGGCAAGCAATTCGAAGATGGAGATTGAGAAGTTTAATGGGAAATTTTTTTAGCTATGGAAGCTCAAGATGGAAGATCTATTGGTGGACAGAGATCAGTGGATCGCGGTAGATCCAGGTACTGGACCTACAGGAACTTCAGCAGATGACTGGAAAAAGTTGGATCGGAAGGCAAAAAGCACAACCGACTGTGTCTCTCCGATTCAGTATTACTAAATGTGTCAGAGGAAGCTACGGCCAAGGATTTATGGGAAAAGTTGGGGAAGTTGTATCAGTCTAAGTCCCTGGTAAATAAACTATTCCTGAGAAAGAAGTTGTATAACCTAAGGATGAGAGATGGAGACTTGGTGGCAGAGAATTTGAACGCCTTCAATACTGTGGTAAGTCAGTTGGTATATGTTGAGATTAAAATTTCAAATGAAGATAAATGTATTAGTTTACTGTGTTCTTTACCAGACTCCTGGGATAGTCTGGTTGTGGCCATAGGGAGTAATACAACTGCCTTGAAGTTTGATGAAGTGGTCTCATCCTTGTTGTCGGAGGAGATGAGACGGAAGAATATGGAAGGACAGAGCATAGACGCATTATTTGCAAGAGGACGTTCCCAGGAAAGGAATAGATCTAATTTCTCAAGTGGGAGATCTAAGTCTAAAGGTAGATATAAATCTCCCAGAAAGTTTGTAAGGGTATGTTGGAGATGTGGAAAA
>ML795086.1:201598-218516 GCA_009831015.1 Picea engelmannii
TTTTATTAATTCTTCAATAATAACATGCTAACATTGTCTATACGACATTCCTTTTTTTAATTGGAAAAAAATGTTTTATAATAACATGCTAACATTGTCTCTATGAAATAAACAAAATGTTTTAAAATAAAAATAAAAATGTTATTATATGTAATATGAGGGAACCTATGAGTGTCATGAATGAATTGATCACATGTCTTATATGTTGGTTTATGGTTCATTTGTACTTGTACAAGGTAAAGTCTTTGCCTAGAGGGAATGAAATAACATTGGTGCAATGATGTGACTAATTGTTTTATAAAATAAAGTTCTTTGCAAAAAATAAAAAAGTATGATGAGTTAGTTTGGCTTAAGAATAGTGATATTGGATGATTGTAATAGTTGTAAAAAATGTAATCCCTATTGTTGCATTAGCCTTTAAAATATCAAACTTAAAGCACATGATAGAGCATACATCATTCCATTTAAAAAAAATTAATACATATATTTTGATTTTTTAGACTTTTGTCTTGGTATATAGTTTATATCATTTAAATTTGGTGGAACATTTTTTTAAGATATCATGACATTTTTAAGTTATTCAAATGCCATATTTAATAATGGAGTAAGTTAATAAGTGGATAAATTCAACTCTTTTGCTATGGAACAATACATTTTTTGATGTTATTTATTTTAAAGTTTTCTTCCATAACAATTCCACTTTTGTTATACACTACATTTTTAAGAATCACACGTATTTAACTATAATTATAAAAAAGAATAAATGCAAAATGACTATCTTCTATATGAAAATAAATATGTAAATCGACGATAAACATTATGTACCTTGTTAAATAGGATATACAATAAAATCTATCATATATATTGTCAATGCGAAACATTGAAAATGAAATCATATATTTAGTATAGTCAATACAACAAATGCTTATTGATTTATCAATTATAGTTATTTTTTCATATAATGTGTGTATATGCATTGTAGATTGTGCCTGCTTTGAGAGGTATATTTTACAATGTAGTGTGAGTGAGATGTGTATTTTCCATACTTAACAATGAGTTGACATGTGCTATTTTAAACTAGCAATTGCCCCCGAAAGTGCAAAAAGTACGCCATAATAAAATGAAGAAGTCAAAACGTCTTATTTTATTTTATTTTATTTTATTTTATTGGGGATTAGAATGATGTGAAATGAGAAGTCCAAAACTTTATGATCCACTAGAAAGTTTTTCTGGTGATCTGCAAGTTATTGTTTTTGTTGAACCTTTGCACAATAAAAACACTTTAGGCCCAGTGCTAGGTAAATATAAGGGAAATGATAGAGATGACAAACCAAGCTTTATCTAGATATATATTGCATAATGGCATTATAAAATCACTTTAGGTCCAATGTCAGGAGAATATAGGGGAAATGGTAGAGATGACAAACTAAGTTTTATCTAGATATATATTGCATAATAGTCATGAGATAGATATTGTCCAGGAAAAAACATTTGATTTATTCTTGGTATGATATATAGGGGTCCGATGGATAAAACTTAGCTTGGACAAGGAAAGAAAATAAACAATGTTCAATATAGAACAAGAGCAAAGGATAAAAGTTTGATGCATAACCATGATTAACCATAGCCATGGGAAACCTCTTCAACTCATGTCCAAGACCTAAAGCATATACCCTTTTACAAAAAAAAATATTAAAATCTTGAATAACAATGACATATGTCTATTGGAACATTATGAAAAGGTTGGTATAGAATGAGTGAACAATCCTACATAAATAGATGTAGGAGGGTGCATTTGCAACAGATATTATAGTGTAGCATGGAAAAACACGCATAATAGCCATTGTGCCCTCTTAATTTCCACTTTTTTATTGTTTGGAGAGCATCATAAGTCCAAGATATTGCAACTTGTATAAGAGGTGCAAAGTGTAGTGGAACTAGGTGAATGAACCTATGACAAATTGGTATGCTTTGCTTTACTATCTATCAATGGAAGGGAAGTTTGTGTTGCTTTTCAATCCAAATACCACTAATTTATGACTCAAGATGGTTCACCATACATTGAACCAAAGAAGGCCATTGGGAACCATACATAATTTTGAAATCAACAATGTGAAACCTTGTCGATTGCTTTGCCACATCAATAATTGTTTGATAAGTTATGAAATGTGATATTTTCTTGAAATGAGTAGCAACTTCAGGAAGTTCCCTCATTCTGAGAATAGTACCTAGTGTAAAGTGGGTGGTGTAGACATATAATTTCCAACCCCGTGGGAATTGAAATAGGGACCTACACAAACTTGAATGCTTTTCAATATTCTATGGAAGTGTATCAAAATTGAAGTAAGGGTGGGTATCGAAACAAAATAGGATCATCCACCATCTAAATTTGGTAGGCAACAACCTAGCGTAGCCTAAACCTTGGGCTTAAAGCACAAACAATTATACCATGATTTCAGCCAATACCCAAACACGACATAGAGAAAAGTGGGGCTAAATTTTCCCGAATATGAAAAAATTATTATCTTTTTATAATATCTTTTAATGAGATTTATTGGTTAGAAAAATTTCATTTTTTATTGAAATCTAGTGTAGAAATGTGCTAGACAACTTAAAACCTAATTTTAGTTTTATATTATTGTTTAATGTAGTGTTAAGTAGTTTCTCTATTCTTGGATATTCAATCACAAGCTTATGTAACACACCCGACCCCTAAGTGCTCTTTTAAGGGGGTGGGACATCATAAATTCGTTTTCCTTAACTATCTCAATTCCTCCATTCAGGGTTTCTATCACCTTTTTCTCATCCCAATCTTTCCAACCATGGTCTCCATGCTCAAAACTGAGCTCAAAACTGGCAGATATACCTCTCCCAAGTTCCTCGGGTGTTCATTGGTTGAGGCCACGGGGCTTCCACATGGGTCTGACTCAATATGCTTCTCGCACACTTCAGAACTTCGGGATTCGGGTGTTCTCGACACACCTGACTCCAAATCCGTCGAACTCCAGACTCGCAAACACACATAGATCAGATCTTCAGTCCACTCTCCTTTCACAACCAACGGCTGAGATTTACTTTGGGACTCTGACTTCGGGGGTTCTGAGTGTTTCAAACACCTATTTCCTTCGAAGTGCTCTGTACCCGGAGTTACACATCAAGTGCCACATGTCATTCTCCAATGGATGGTTTCGATGGATTTTGACACTTCGAGACTTTTGTCCTTCGAGACTTCACTCCTCATTTTTCCTCGAAGTGGTCTACCTTCGAAGTGACGGAGATGACACCACGTGTCCACGCAATTGACGGTTAAGGTTTTATTTTCCTACCTTTTGGAGCTTCAGATGACTTTCGGTCAACGACTCCTCCTTTCCCTTACTCGCTTACCGAATTTTGCGATCTATTGACGCGTGTCCTTCTCAAATTGATGGCCGTGATTTACTCCGACAGTTCGGGCTTCGAGAGTTTTGGCTTCACTACTCTTGTTTTCCTCCGTAGTGCTTTTCTCCCGGAGTACAGGGATCTCCACCACGTGTCTTTCTGGATCTAACGGTCTAGATCTACTCTGCTCTTTGCGACTTCGCGAAGTTTTCACTTTGTTGCACGCAAATCTTCCAGAGATCTTACCTCCCAGACTCTTCGATCTACTGCCACGTATCCTCCTTTGGATCTACGGTCCATATGGACTTTGGGCGTCATAACTTCAGGTCTCTTTGGACTCTCTACGATACTACACCCCAAATCCTTCGAAGTCTTGAAGTCCCAGACTCTCGGAGTTCTAGTCCCTTCACCAACCGCGTTGGCTAGGTGGGCATGTACCAAGGGCTGACACAGATATGGGTAAGGGGTGACATGTGCCCTCACCCCGGATGACATGTGTCATGTTCCAAAGGCTCTATGGGGTAGGTGATGCTCATGAGTCCAGGTGACACATGGCTCGTCAAGCTTAAATCCACGTCACCATGGATGGCATCACTGTGCCTCGTCTTTTCGGTCTGATCATCTTTCAACATCCTTTAGATCTCACGGTCGACATCCAACCAATACCAATTTGTTCACAGATCGACGGTTCACAGTGATTGTGGAACCCCAATGTGCTCACTATTTATCAGAGAGTTCAATATCCGCAATCTGAAAAGTGCTCACCCGACTCTTTTTAATCATGGTTGTTGGTCCTCCACCCAGACAAGATCAATGACGTTGGGTGATTGCGGACCGTGAACTAGCACGTCTATTAATTTCACCTTCGTGCTCTACAATGATTCCCAACCATCGATCTAATCGAACAACTGATGTTTGATCTGTTAACTCTAGTGGACCCTTAGGTCGATTTGACAACTGAGATCGATTTTCCTCATGATGAACGGCTCACATTCATCTCCTAAACTTAACCCTTAGAAGAATCTTCTGCGCACCCCTTGCGTTCATTCGTCAACTCTAGAACTTAAGAGTTTCTTAGTCTCTGCCCGCCTTGCAGGGACTCGGTGCATACATACACTACCTCTCCTGAGCTTAACAGACTCCTTCCTCGAGGAGACTTAGAATGATTGAGAGTGTCGACATGAATACGTGAAACTGTGCCTAAGGTCGACGAACTCACAGTTCATTGCTCTAACTTAAGCCACCACAGGGCTCAAGCATTTACGAGTACAAGTCATGTCCGAACCATATAATTTCTTACTTGCCTAAATACACAATCAAGCATAAATAAAAGGGACACGGTCTAACCATCAAGAAAACATACACATCCCTGAACATTCATAGGGTATCCAACTTTATTTCACAGTTAAAACTCAATTTACAGAGAGTATGAGTATACTTATCTTTTATAGGTTGCAACCAACTCACTCACTGTGGGTGTTCACCTTTCCACCCAACCATAGGTTCAGAGGCATTCATTCTTAGTGCTCTGGCCACCCTCGTGCCAAGCCATGATATCACCAGGGAATTTATGCCAATTCTCAATGATCCTTTCTCTTTCACATCTTCTACAAGGTTTATCAGATGCTTCCTCAACATCAAGCTTGTGGCCTTCTGCTTAGGTCTCATTCTTTGCACACTCTCAGATATTTCTCTCTCTGTCACAACCTCAATGAGATTTATTAGATGCTCCCTCAGCATCAAGCTTGCGACCTTCTCTTCATTCTCAACTGGAGAGCTCCCTCCTACCCCTTCCCCTCCTTGGGAAGGTTATCCTTCCTATCCAGTTCCTTCTGTTAGAAGGAAACTCGGGTCAGTCTGGGTCTACAGGACCTTGTGGTACTTCGGGATGATATTCTATAGCTAGACCATGCTTCTTTTCATGGGGTAGTTGATGGTTCAACCACTAGTCCTTTTCTTATTAACTGATCTCTTATAGTTTTCACATTCTTTCCTCTAGTGATATCATGGCTAGTACTTTCAAGGCTTCACCCCCATAGTCAGTTATTGGCAATTCGAATAATAATACATTTACATTGTTCCCATGCCATCGCATGAGGATCATGATTAATGATTAATAGCAAGCTGGGGGAAACATGGGTGTTACAATCCCCTCCCCCTTAAAAGGAACATCATCCTCGATGTTCTTTCTTAGTAACACATGTCATGCCTTTCTCATTCAGTCACTTCAGAAATCTTGACCTTCTTTCTAGTCAGGTATTTTTTCAAACTATTAACCTTCGTCACCCGCCTTTAATAATTTTGGGACAACAAACATATTAATCACAATTTTATGCGAAAACATCTTACTGTTGTTCAAAATTTAAGAGGAAAATTTCATAATTTAGCACAATACTTATATGTACAGTTCATGGGTTTTCATCCATATGGTTGTCTTGTTATCCAGGCTCACTATTTTTCCCGGACATACCCATTGTGTGCATGATTCCAATCAATAGTTTACAAGAACTATCAAAGTATCCTCTTCCTTGTGGTCACTCACCCTCCAGGCCTAGGCTCATGCATCCCCTTCTTTGCTATACAGTTCTTCGGGTGATCCATCTTGCATTGCCAAGTTTTTCTCACACAGGAAGAATTCCAGAGACTTCATCGAGCCTTACATTCAAGGCATCCCTCAGACTTACTCTGCCGAGGCGTCCCTTCGGCTTGTGTTACCTCAACACAACATATTTCATGTGGTCGTGACTTACCACAGGGTTCTCATGTCTCAACAGTGGCCTCTTTCATACTTTTCATCTTGACAACCTTCATCTGTCCTTTTTGGACAGATATTTTTGTCTCACCTGTATCACAGGTATACATAAATTCATGAGACATCATCATAAATTCTAAATTTCAGAATGTTATTGCAAATCTGTTACCCATAGATTTTCCAATTTCCTCATTTATTTTCAGATCTGTTCTGCACGGAATCAGATTCACCAATTATGGGACTTTCCTTCCCATAGTAGTTTGGCTCAGCAGGTAATTTTGGTCTTCCTTATGGGCTTACAACACTGCCATATCCAAGACCCTTTACTTCCTGCAATTTCAATATTCCTTAGCCAAACAAGTTGTTAGTTTTCATGCACATTATATTTTCATTGCACACTTGCAGTGGTTCACAAACAATTTCAGAATTGTGCTCCCTAACAGTCAAATGCATTCGCTTAAAAGAAAAAACCATTCCTTGTGGTTTGGCTCATCAGGTAATTAGTCTTCCTTATGGACTTATAACACTACCATATCTAAGACTCTTTTCTTCCTGCACTTTCAACTTCAATTAGCCAAACAAATTGTTAGTTTCCCATGCACATATATTTTCACTGCACCTTTATAATGTTATCACAAACAATTCTTAACTTTTGCATGCTATCAATCAAATCGCTTTTATCTATTCGAGGATATAAAGAAAAAGGAAATTTCATTCCTTACACATGGATTAGTTCAGTATCTCAACCTTTCCAGATACAATTCAACATTAAGTGAATTTAATCAATGTGCCAATGTTCATGGCCCAATTCACATATAATGTGCCCTTGCATCGATTTTAGATTATCACTTTTCAGGTTAGGCACTCTCGCTAAGGTGTGTTGGAATCCAACCAAATTATTACCATATGGATTCTTTGTCCATAATTATTATTTTAACATAACCATATTTTCTACTCTGAATCGATCACAACCTTAAATCGTCATTCATGAAACTCAAAGTTTCACATGAATGCCTTTAAGCATTCCTTGATTAGTCAATGCATTCATGACATATCAGTTCGTGAATTCTTCCAAGGATTACAAACAGTCTTTACTACCAGAGGTTCACACCTCCATCATTCAGGTTCTCCTTCCTGAATCATACCCTACTTGGGCATCCAAGGTGTGCAACTGCCTTTCAAAATTTATAACATTAAGACAATAAAATATTTTAGAAGGGGCTATTACCAAATTCCTTCATACCTTGTGCCACATAGACATGAACATTTTTATACCAGTTCTTGGCTACTAGAACCCCCTTTCTGATTTTTACCTCATCAACAATGCTTTATGGGGAATTTTACATCCCTGTCAACAATCTTCCAACCACAACCTTCTCATGGTCATCCTCTGCTTGAGGTTGCCCATCATTGGCACTGTCTTCCTCAACAACTCCAATTCATTTCTATACATAGCATGCATCATCATATTAATCTCAAATGTTTCCATGAATGCAACACAAACAAATATCGATTATTTCTACAACAATACAACCATCATCACTATGGTGTCACAACCTTTTAATTTAATTAGTGTGCCAGCTTTCTCATCCCAGAGAAAACGTAATACTCAACAAGGAAAGAAGAGGGCTCTCCCCCTCTTCCAATTCTTTCTACACCGCTTGGGACTTTTCAGCCCAGTTGATTTATCTCTAAGGCCTCACTGCCTTTTCTTAATCATGGCTTCAACTAAGCCCATTTAGTCAAACATACTCATTTATTTATTTAATCATACTCAGGGGGCTTATTTTCCTTTTACCAACTGTATTAGTTTCCACAACTGTTCTTTTAATCCTACGACTCTGTTACACAATTCAGGGTTCTTAGGGTGAGAAAAGTTATCCTCCTTTTCTCCCCCTTTACTTATGCGATCCACTTATTATTGTGATCTTTCTTCTCCTTTCTTGAGAAGCCTCAGTTAGGCTCACCCTAACTCTTAGGATACATAAACATGATTTAATAGAAAATCCCTTCGTCCATAATGAATCATGAACTTGTGCGTCCTACACGTTACCATTCAGTTTTCAGAATGTTCAAGATTCATTATTAGTCTTCTATTCGTTACATGATGTTTTTCAAAATGTAATCCAAGATTCTTACACACACACACACACACACACACACACACACAAGCTTGTAGCTCACTGCTTAATTCTCAATAGTCAATAAGGTTGTGACTCTGTTCTCCTGACAGAGTCTTCACATAGTTCCTCCACAGGGAACTCCTTAAGCATGCAACTTTATTATTTCATATCCTTCACTATTTTTGATGGCCTCAACCTCGAGTTAACTTCAGTTGTTTACCAAATATTCCATAAGGAATATAAACATGCATCTGTGTCATGCATCCAAATTATGTAACCAAAAGCCCGTGTGTAGCTGCCATGGATATATTTCATAGCCTACATACATCTCTACTTTAAAATTAGTCAACTCATGATTGTTTAAAATCATTCTCAGGTGATCCTCAAGGCATAATCATTTGCCTCTTATCATGACAATAGACCATCCTTGATCATTTACTCTTTCATTTATTTATGTTGGACTTTCTTGAGGGAATGGAACACATTCCCCTTAAGCTATCATTCAAAACAAAGCTTTCATGACTCTTCAAAATGGAGTCAATGATGCATCCATGGTATTCACTTAATCTTGGCAAGTGCATTTTTTTCCTTACATATTACTCATCAAGGCAACCATAATGTACCTTAGTATATATTTATCCTTACATCATGCATGTGCATCACTAACACATTTAATATCTTTCATACCTAATTGGTATTAATATCAATCTTCGTGTCAAGAAGCCGTGCAATGCATTAACCCATGCATTCAAACACATACAAACCTAACCAAACATTCATCATGCAAGCTCATTGCTTGCACGCTTTCCATGTCATACATGTACATGGACATATCGGACTTCTAGATCGTCCTCCAAGGATATTGTTGCCATCCTTATGACAAGCCTCATAGGGATACTCAACACTGAGTTTCCCTCTCAGTTGAGAGCTTGCAATTATTCACAAGATATCCAACTGGCAGTTTAACCGACATAATCATAACTATGTTTCCCTTTCTATGCGATAACATCTAGAAAGAAAACACTCTTACCTCAAATTTCATGAAAACATTTCCCACTCATAACTACAGCCTGGGAAATTATAACCATGCCCAAGGTGATAAAACAACCAATCTAGCTTCCAACTGGTCTTGATCAACAGACCTTCCAATCAAGGGAATCCTTTTCTAGATTCCCTTAACTAGGGTCCAACTATATCTATATGGCTACCATCCACCACTGGATGCCAATCTAACCCATTAGGCTTCTAGAAGTTCCCCAACAATTCCTTTACCACATTCAGGATCAACATTTAATCAACCATTTTACCTTAATTATAATAAATTTTTAATGTCTAATAACATTTGGACCATTCCCTTAAAGCCCAAATGCAATTTCGAGTTATGTTACTTACTAAGTATCCTAGTTCAGAAATCCAGAGTATCTTTAGGTCAAGATCAGTCTTAACCATTACATCTAGAATTCTTCCTTCTATTTAGCAACAGTTAGGGATGGAGGCCACTCTCCCCCCTCCCACAAGAATTATGTAAAATTAGTTTCCTATCCACCAAGCAAGGGAGACTGCTATGATTTCTCACTCAATCACTCTATACTTCTACAACTTCGTTTATCAGTTTGATTAGGAAAAACCCTTCCCAACAATTCCTGTACCTAGAAACAAAAAAAATGTTTCTCAGTTCCCTTCGAAACCCGAGAGTTGTGCATGCTCTACCTTTTTTAGAGAATGGTCACCATACTCCTTCCTCTGAACGTGAGGGATTATACACATATACAATGTTTAACCCTTCATTAAAGCATTAATTATTACTGCTACAGATCCTTTCCATCCATTCAAATTGCTATTTTAGTTTAAATATTAGTGTTCTTCAGCATAATCCCATTCCTGTAGGATTGGCCATCATTTCCGAAAAGAACTAGCAGGCTTCCTTTGCCATAAACTAGTATGATTCAAAGTCATTGGGGTAAAACCCTAACTGAATTTTTAAATTTGCATCCTTCTACTCAAGGGACTTATGCAGGCGATTTTCGTTTGGCAGTAATATTCTCAACATGCTCATCCTAGCCTTGGTAATCCAACCTTATGTCTATGAAACAACACATACGATTGCAGATTGAAGTCGACCTCTTTATTTGGGAACATTAGCAACATATAGTGCAAATTTCCAAACCATCTATCAATAATAAAATATCTCATTCCTCTCTTCAGTAGAGGTTTACTAAGCTTCTTAGGAATGCAGTAAGATAGGGTGTTGCCCCTTAAAGTCCTCCAAAAATATTTTCATACGACTCATGCATGAGCCCAAGCAGGTCAAGTGTTGTTGCCATGCTCTGATACCAATTTGTAACACACCCAACCCCTAAGTGCTCTTTTAAGGGGGTGGGGCATCATAAATTCTTTTTCCTTAACTATCTCAATTCCTCCATTCAAGGTTTCTATCACCTTCTGCTTGTCCCGAGCTTTCCAACCACGATCTCCATTCTCAAAACCGAGCTCAGAACTGGTAGATATACCTCTCCCAAGTTCCTCGGGTGTTCATTGGTCGAGACCACGTGAATTCCACATGGGTCCAACTCAATATGATTCTCGCACACTTCGAAACTTCGGGTGTTCTCAACACACCTGACTCCAAATCCGTCGAACTCTGGACTCACGAACACACACAGATTAGATCTATGGTCCACACTCCTTTCACAACCAACGGTTGAGATTTACTTTGGGACTCTGACTTCAACGGTTCTGAGTGTTCCAAACACCTCTTTCCTCCAAAGTGCTCCATACCTGGAGTTACAGATCAAGTGCCACGTGTCCTTCTCCAATGAACAGTTCCGATGGATTTCGACACTTCAAGACTTTTGTCCTTCGAGACTTCACTCCTTTTTTTCCCCGAACTGCTCTACCTCCGAAGTGACGGAGATGACACCACGTGTCCATGCAATTGATGGTCAAGGTTTTAGCTTCTTACCTTTTGGAGCTTCGGATGAATTTCGATCAACCACTCCTCCTTTCCCTTGCTCCCTTCTCCAAATTATGTGATCTGTTGACGCGTGTCCTTCTCAGATCGATGACCGCAATTTACTTCGGCAGTTCGAGCTTCAATATTTTTGGCTTCACTACTCACGTTTTACTCCGAAGTGCTTTTCTCCTGGAGTACACGGATCTCTGTTGCGTGTCTTTCTGGATCTGACGGTCTAGATCTACTCCACTCTTCGCGACTTCACAAAGTTTGCACTTTGTTGCACACAAATCTTCCAGAGCTCTTAACTCTTGGACTCTCTGATCTACTACCACGTATCCTCCTCTGGATCTATGGTCTAGATGGACTTCAGACATCGTAACTTTGGGTCCCTTTGGACTCTCTACAATACTACACCCCAAATCCTCTGGAGTCTCGAAGTCCTAGACTCCTGGAGTTCTAGTCCCTTCACTAACCACGTTGGCTAAGTGGGCACATACCAGGGTCTGACACGTAGATGGTTCAGGGGTGACACGTGCCCTCACTTGGGATGACACGTGTCACATTCCAAAATCTCTATGGGGTAGGTGATACGAATGAGTCCAGATGACACATGGATCGTCAAGCTTAAATCCATGTCACCATGTATGGTGTCACTACACCTCCTCATTCTAGTCTGATTGTCTTTCAACATCCCTCAGATCTCACGGTCGAGATCTGACCAACACCAATTTGTTCACAGAACGACGGTTCACAGTGATTGCGGAACCCCAATGTGCTCGCTCTTTATCGTAGAGTTCAATCTACGTAATCTGAAAAGTGCTCGCCTGACTCTTTTTAATCATGATCATTGGTCCTCCAACTAGATGAGATCAACGACGTTGGTTGATTGCAGACCGTGAACTAGCACGTCCGTTACTTTCACCTTCGTGCTCTACAGTGATTCCCAACCATCAATTTAATCGAACGAATGATGTTTGATCCATTAACTCCAGTGGATCCTTAGGTCGATCTGATGATTGAGATCAGTTTTCCTCCTGATGAATGACTCACATTCATCTCCTAAACTTAACCCTTAGAAGAATCTTCCATGCACCCCTCGCATTCATTCGTCAACTATAGAACTTAAGAGGTTCTCGGTCTCTTCCCGCCTCGCAGGGACTCGGTGCATACATGCACTACCTCTCTCTCAAGGTTAATAGACTCCTTCTTTGAGGAGACTCAAAATGACTAGGAGTGTTGACATGCACACGTGAAACTGTGCCCAAGGTCGACGAACTCGCAATTCATTGGTCTAACTTAAGCCACCACAGGGCTCAAACATTTACGAGTACAAGTCATGTTCGAACAATATAATTTATTACTTGCCTAAATACAAAATAGAGCATAAATAAAAGGGACACGGTCTAACCATCAAGAAAACATACACATCCCTGAACATTCACAAGGTATTCAACTTTATTTCATAGTTACAGCTCAACTTACACATAGTATGAGTATACTTATCTTTTGCAGGTTGCATCCAACTCACTGACTGTGGGTGTTCACCTTTCCACCCAACCATAGGCTCAGAGGCATTCATTCTTAGTGCTCTGGCCACCCTTGTGCCAAGCCATGATATCACCAGGGAATTTATGCCAATTCTCAACGATCCTTTCTCTTTCACATCTTTTGTGAGGTTTATTAGATGCTTCCTCAAAATCAAGCTCGCGACCTTCTGCTCAGGTCCTGTTCTCTGCACACTCTCTGAGATTTCTCTCTCTGTCATGGCCTCGATGAGATTTATCAGATGCTCCCTTGGCATCAAGCTCGCGACCTTCTCTTCGTTCTCAGTTGGAGAGCTCCCTCCTACCCCTTCCCCTCCTTGGGAAGGTTATCCTTCCTATCCAGTTCTTTTTGTTAGAAGGAAACTTGGGTCAGTTTGGGTCTGTAGGACCCTATGGTACTTCAAGCTGACATTCTACAACTAGACCATGCTTCCATTCATGGGGTAGTTGACGGTTCAACCACCAGTCCTTTTCTTATTAACTGATCTCTTATAGTTTTCACATTCTTTCCTCTAGTGATATCATGGCTAGTACTTTCAAGGCTTCACCCCCACAGTCAGTTATTGGCAATTCGAATAATAATACATTTACATTGTTCCCATGCCATAGCATGAGGATCATGATTAATGATTAATTACAAGTTGGGGGAAACATGGGTGTTACAACTTCTAACGAATAACATGCATATCATATCGAAACCTAATATTTCATTATTGATTCTAGTGTTAAAGTTAGTTCATACTTAACGAAAAACATACCTATAGGCTTTTACTAAAATTATATTTATTGAAACAATTTGGGGGGAATTTGTTTTCAAAATCTTTTTTTTTTGTCTAACCCATACAACACAACACTAGTTCAACATCAAGCACATCTTTATGTATTCAATATTCAATTTATTCAACGAAATCCTGAATAAAGACTGATATTTGATTATGGCTCATGCTTAAAAACATAGACATGGGAGAATCCATGAATTCTTGGATTCCTCTTTACTCTATCAGAATTACTGATGAAATTAATTAAAACGTCTGAAAACACTTTCATGTTTTCCCATGAATGTCATATTTAAATCGATCAGAAGACACATTGTACTCTTCAGTAAACTATAATCACCTATTCCATGTGCCTTAAATGAAAGTATGATGTTTAAAAGCATGACTTGGCCACTAAATCCTACCAAAAATAGGTAATCGAGAAAAAAAAGAAGCAAGCAACACCATGCACAACTTTAATCCAAAACTCGGCTAAAATAGATAATGAAAAAGAAGGAAACTTTATGTCCACCACAACAACATCACATTTCTTGGACATGGTAGATTTCAAATGAAAATGATTTAAAATATTAAAACACTCTGGATTAGTCATACATAAGTTTCCATAATTAGTGCCATAAATATCAAATAGGTTAGAGATTGTTGAAGGCATCCCAACTTGGCACAACATGGTTGCCACATTCATAATCAAAACTTATAGTCTATTAAGGATGTTCACTGCATGAAATTGTGCTAAGAAGGCCATAGTTACACTAGCAACAATGTTGCTGTTGACATTCCCAAGTGTTGCTAGCCCACTAAAGGAAAACATTGTTGAATGCATAGGAAGTATGGGTTGCAACTATTATTGGCTAATAACATTGACCTCCTTGCAATATGACTGTATAGTCTACACCTCTAGCACCTCAGGTGTAATCCAAAGCAACATGTAATGAATTTTCTAGAACATTTCCCTTGGCCACACAAAAGCTCGAAGTCCCTGATACAGTAGGGGTGGTGGTTGTGGGGGTTGTGGGAGTAGTAGTTACATGGGTTGCAGGGGGATCCAAGACACATGTAGTTGTTTTGGGAGTTGTAGGTGGTGTTCTAATAGGTGTTGGTGTGGTTGGTCTTGTTATGGCATGCCCAAGTGTTTTTATGAACATGGGGGAGTGAGGATTTTGATGGAGTATGTATAATGAGAATGAGGTGTCGTGGAGGTTGGAAGAGTGGCAAGTTTGGGTGTGTTGTTCCCAAGTTTAGAAGGTCGAACTTCACCATTATTTCTTACAATAATACCTTTCCTTTCCAAAACCTTTCTCACACCTAAACACATTTGTTTTGAACTGCTACTCATCTTGTCCATATTCTTCCTATCTGCATCAAAAGATCCTAAAAAAAAGACCCCAAAAGATTACCACAATGCACAACTAAAATCCCACGCTTTGCACATATTTTCTTCTTTGTCAAGTGGCCATGTGGTCTAAGGTGCCAAATTCAAGTTTCGGTCCTTAATTGTGAGGGAATGGGTTCAAATTCCACTTCAGACATTACAACCAATAGGTCATTGTTTTTATTCTTTTTTAATTTTAGTCAAAATCGTCTGAAATGGAACCAATAGATTGCCATGTTTGACTGTTTTTTTCAATATTCATCATTTATTTTAATCAAATTCTTCTAACATGAAACCAACAAGTTACTATGTTATAGTTTTTTTTCCTAGTAACAATACAATTGTATGCTTATCGTTCCTTCCTTCTAAGAATTCAAGGAAATATCAAGAATCATTAGCAATATCAAAGGCATGTGGTCTAGTGTTTTCAATTCTTGAAACACCCATGTCAACCATATTATGTTCTTTTGTTTGGTGGGGAGTCATTTTTCTTACTAAACTAAGTCGACTACAAGCTATTGTTTCCTCCATAATTCATTAAAATAACTTACAATATATTGTTTAATATATAAAAGAACATTCAAGACATTTTTCATATTAAATATGAAGAAAAATTCATATTAAATATGAATGTATATGTTGCTTCTAAATATGTGAACAATTTCATAAAATGTAACAAATTCATAAACTTTGCCATAAGTCACTAACTTTTCCATTTTCAAATAATAATATAACATTCTAAAATCATTTTAGAAAAGTTTTCATAGAAATTTAATTAATTTAAATGTATATTCTTTTTTGTTAGCTTTGTAAATATTGTTCTCTTTGTAAGCTTAGTCACCTGGTTCGTGTTTGAATTTGAAGAGCTTGAAGTTCGCCAAAAAATTGATAGTCAAAATTTTGGAGACAAAATTCGGCATTAAGTTCGACATAGTACAAAATTTGAAAAAATAAAAAATGTATATAATGAAATTCGATACTCTCATTATAAGTTTATAACACATATGATAGAAATGAAAATAACATGCCGACATGATTAATCATGAAACATATATATTTAAAAACACATCATCTTGTTTAAAATCTAAAAACATGTTTATGAAAGTTTGAAATGTAGCATTAAAGACATGAACATAACATTAAAAAGTTTTTGAAAAGTGAGCATGCAAAAAGAAAACTAGAACAAGAACACAAGTTTCATTCTTGATGTTCTTCTGGCCTTCTTGTTACATAAAAAAGCTCTATGTCATCAAGATCACTAGGGGCAGTAAAACCACTAGAAGCATGATCACCACTGAATTCAACAATAGTTGAGGCTCTATCACTCTCAATGCCAAGATTATCTCCATCTCCTGATGTGTCTGGAATATGACTGAGCCATGGAGTAGAAGAATTGGATGATTCTTTAGCCACATTCTTTAAATCCAACTGCAAGTTACTGCAAACATAAACAAGATATTCTAATTTTCCAAATAACAATCTATTTCTTTTCTTGGAATGAATATGGTTAAAGGAACTCCAATTCCTTTCACAAGCTGATGCACTTGATCCCTAACTCAAGACACAAATTGCAAAATTTTGTAATTCTGGGGTCCCTAATCCATAAAATTCCCACCATATTGCTCCAACAACTTTATTCCTATCATACTTTGTTGATTTGGTTGCAAATACCCCTTCTTCTAATCTATATGCCCTGGACTGAGATCTATCTGAATATGCAATTGATGGATCTAGAAGTAGCTTGTCAATAGTCTCATAAAGTCCACTCATGACTTTTTCATCCCGATGTCTTGATATTCCAAACAATCTAGGGTCTAAATAGCATGTTGTTGCATGTAAAGGACTATGCATCATCTTCCATCTTTGATCAATTACCTCCCATATCTCCTGGTAATTAGCTTCCACATTATCAAAAGCACTTGCAATGGATTCCTTGCAATGATCCATGCCCTCATAAATAAAACCCATACAAGGTTTGTCACCATCAACCATGCGAAGAACATTAACAATTGGATTA
>ML795086.1:219046-239153 GCA_009831015.1 Picea engelmannii
TGTCCTTTGTTTTGCTAAGAAAAGTGGTCCTTAAAGCCTCATATATAGGAGGAACATATCCCTTTCCAAAATCAATGTAATTTTTCAATATATTTTTAAAATATGGACTCCTGGCCATATTGAATGGAATTGCACATGCATAAAAATTCAACAACAACATTATCAATTTCTTGTTTTTCAACAGGTTTCCAAAATTGATATAATGTTTTGGTTCCACGTATTTTTTTCGGGGCAGAACTTGAGCCACTGATTTTCGATGAAGAATGAATGGTGTTTGAGGAAGACATGGCAATCTCCCTTTCAATTCCCTACCTCTTCATGACACTTTTTCCCTTTTCTACCTTTGATTTCTCATAGTCTTCCTGCACTGCATCTTTATGCTCATCACATATCTTTGTGCATCCTTCCACACCACCTTCACTTCCATCACTAATACTAAGGAGGTGGTTCACTACTCTTGTTAAAGATCCACTGAAGTTATGTCCACACATTTGACAGATATGACTGTTCCCCTCTTTCTTGACATGTTTCCATGCCTCAACTGTAGATTTTGGAGGTGTCATTGATGACTGAATGAAGGTTCTGCATTTTTAATTTTTTATTTACAACAATTAGATTTTAAAATTGAATTTTGAAAGGAGAGGGTTCTACTTCTAACTTCTAAGTTTTGAGTTCTAAAAATTAAAATTATACATTGATAAAAATAACATAAAAAATGTGTTGATAAAAATAAAAAAATACACCTGCTCTGGAGTCTGCTCAGTGCCACTGCTCATTGTTGTAGCATGTTGGGGATTGTTCTAACTTCTATGTTTCTCACTTCTACTCACTAGTCACTGGGTCAGTTGATAGTGGGCACTAGATAATATCATGTAAACTATAAATTTCTAGATCGATCACCTGGACATAGGACACTGTCAGCAGTGCGGAAAATATAATTGTTATGTAGTGTGAAAAAATGATTATGCATGACAAGATGGATTGTTGGTTCTTATGTTTAGAGAAACTATTGGCTAAGGAACTAAGGCATTACACAATGTGTTTATGAGAGAATATTTGCAGAATTACCTATAGGAAGAATCCTGACATTGGGCAATGGACTATGTAAAGTCAGTCGACTCAACCCTCGCCACTCAAGATTACAAACTTGTCCTTCAGGATACACTAGCAGCTGAATTTGTATGGCCTCGTAACCACAAGTTCACAACTCTTTTCTCTGGTTTGGATGCATATATTTTACATAATCTAGGCCTGGTCTACCACTTTCGTTGTTGGAGATGAAGTGTCGTCGACCCATTGGAGATGTTAATACTAAGTATTTAATCGTTGGGATGAAGAAAAAATATACAAAGGTAACCTACAAATCAACTTTAAGACTGGAAGCTAGACCTTCCAATCTAGAGAGGGCTCTCTTTGAGACTTGATCTTTGATAGATAGATTGTTTTTGAACTGATGGCTAGGTTTAGATGATTGAGGTAATTTTTTCAAGTTTTTTTGGGAAGGAGGTATGGTATCTCTTGGGCTATGGAGTCAACCCATGAAAACGAATGAAAACAATGACTGGTAGGTAGAACTTCCCAGGGGAACAAAGACTAAATAAGGTGATGAAGTTTCATTTTTGAGTTTGGTAGTGTAGGGTGGAAGAGGAAAAGAAACACATAATAGGATCAAAGCACCATGAAATATGAATTCTGAGATAGTTAAGAAGAGAAACAAAGTTTGAATCACTTGAGTCTAAAGCACCATTAGATGGATTCTTGACCCTTTAAATATCCAATTTAAACAGAAGAAAATGAATATGAAAGTAAGGACACAAGAAGTACATACAAGGATAATAATACAGACTTCAGATCACCACCATTAGAGTCTTTTTCATAAAAAGTTCAGGACTTCTGCATTTTATTTCTTTCATATTTAGAGAAAATTACAACGAGGATCAAAATATCTATACTTTTGCCAAATCGCCCCCTTTACATAAAAAATGATCAAATATATAAGAGCCTATTACCACACTAGGATACTAGGAGTCGAACTATTGCTGCCTACAATGGTGGATTTGGTTGCATTGAAAGAGAACAAATCCTAAACAACTTTACTAAAAATAGTAAATTCGTTTGACCATATTAAATGCAAAAACAAAAAATATCTTATACAATCATAGATCTGAGCAAAATTTGAATATGCCGTTGTTGATGAGTCATCGGGTGCATTTGGAAAGAATCTCGAGTCATCCTATGCATTGCTGGACAACTCTTCCACCTTTGCGTAACAAACTGGAACTACTGTTGCGCAAGTGCTACCTACAACATTTGTGTAGAAAAATCCTTTTGTTGTAATTCATGTAGATCCAGGTGGCAACAAGCGACTGGGGACCCGTATTTGCTTCAACACTCATATGCCAATCATGTCCCATTGTTCTTGCTAATCATGTGTGCCTACAACATTTGCATAGCGAGGACTCGCTACGCAAGTGCTGTGTATGATAGTTTACCAGTCAAAAGAGCATCTGTGCCTAGGAAAAGTTTTATGCTGTCACCCTTTTGAAAACTTTTCTCCAATATCAAATGTATGTTTCCCACAACCTTTATGACAAAACTTATGATTGATCACATACCCAAAAAATACAAAAATGTGAAGTTTCTTCAATCATATTTATGCTACTTCTGCAAGTAGTTCTAGTCTTCTTCTGGTTTCATCATTCAATTGCATCTTTTGTTTAAGATACTTGTTTTCCTTCCTTAGTGTTAAGTTTCGTACCTTCAAATTTCCCACTTGCCTGAACAGGGTTTCATTTCTTTTCAATTTTGACTGGGCATTGGAAAGGGTTGCACGTGCATTTTCTTTGGCTGGTTTGCATTCTTTAAAGTGTTTCATGGCTCTGTCATCTGATATCCTCTTTTCTTCCCTGAGCTGGATAATTTGATATTGATCTTCCCTTAACTACTTATTAAGCCATCTTATGTTCTTTTCTCCTTCTGTGGGCGAAGTAGGAGGTCTTTCACTTGCTTCTAGCTTTCCTTGTATCTCTGAATTGTTCTTCCTCATTGAGGATCTTGTCATAAGTGTTGTAGGTTTGGATAAGACTGTGGTCTTAGGGCTTTGCATGACTTCCTTCCCCTTTGATCTTTCATTCTTGGAATCTGCCTTGTTTTGTTCTTCAAAATATTTCTCACCTAGCTTCCTTTTTAATCCTCTATTCTCTTGGTAAAACTGAGCTATCACATGTTGAGCCTCTCTGAGTTGTTGTTGCATTCCCCTAAACTCTGAGTCTTTCTTTGCTGATTTACCTTATTCTTCATCCATCTCCTGAGCTGCAACCTCAACAAATTCTGTCTACACTGTGGGTGTGGGAAGCCTTCTAGTAGTTGACCTTGTGGTGGGTCTGTTGGGTGTCTATGTCTCCTTTGGCTCATCAATGAACTATATCCTCCTACCCTTATTTAGAACTAGCTGGCTAGGTGATGAGCCCTCAACCTCTTTTACTTTTCCCTTTTCTGCAACACTTCTTCCTTTTTCACCCGAGCTGTTACAGACCAATATTTTAGCAGACAAGGGGGTATCTCCTTTGGGATCCAGGCAAATATTTGCTGAAGTTAAGAAGGAATCCCAGTCCTTGTTTAGCTTTCTTACCTCCTCAACTACTAACAACTCCACCAAGGAGAAATGGAACAGGCTGCTCTTAAGTTGGTCAACCCTAGCTTGGACTTTGTCTGCCATTTTTTGTAGGCTTCTATATATATAAAAGGGTACGTTTAAGGGGCTTTTCCCTGTGAAATGCATGAGGAGCCTTATGTGGTATTGATATAACCTATCAAACCTACCCTCACAAGTAAAATACCTTTGGATTAGTCTCAACAACGCCTCATAGGGTTCCAAAATATACTCCCTGAGGATAGTGGCACCAAATTTTTTCTTTTTGTACTGAGGCTTGCGGAAATCAATATAAAACATAAGCTCCAGAGGCATACCTTTAAACCATTTCTCTCCTTGTATGGGAATCTTTGTGGCAGCTGATATGGTCTCTTCTGATACTGGAAAGGTGACTTTTCAATGATTGTATTGACACCATTAAAGTTCAAGTCAAACTCCTTGGTCAACTGCACATTATACCCCTAGATTCTTTCACAAAATCTCATACACCCAGCCTGCTCAAAAGACAGCCTACAAAATCTCATACACCCAGCCGAGATGTGGACAATGCAGGTATTGATTATGAAGATGTGGCCATGAGATTATTTTCTTTGTCGTTGACTGAAGAATCCCTTGATTGGTTCAAAGGACTCCTTGATAATCATATCACGTCCTATGATGCTTTTTCCAACTTATTCAAGAGCATATGGTGGGACACTTGGGACTTAGTTCAATCAAATAAAGAAAAAGGAGAATGAAATGGTAAAGGAATTCATTTCCAGATTTGACATGTTGTATAGTCAAATTCCAATAGATTACCATCCTACAACAACATTAGTTCCTTTCCTTTACATTAATGCTTTTGAAGGGCAGTTTCGATATATTCTTAAAGATAAAAAGTCCACATCATTGGTAGAGTCTAAAGAGTTTATTATTGACATTGAAGAGAATCTCCTTGATTAAAAAATAGAATGTTTTTAGTATCCTCGTAACAAGACATAATCAAGGATGGAGGTTTCCAACAATAGTGTTCCTAATCCGATTGCTCTCGTGACTTAGAAGATAGACCGAATGAATACTCAGTTTGTTTAGGTGAAGAATCAACTTATGAACCCATTGACTATAGTGGAAGTAAATCAATCCGTTCCCAGACCTCAGTTTGCTGGACAACAAAGATGCCACCGTTTGGAAACCAAGACCTCAACAAGAGGCAAAGGCCCCAAATACTTTGAAACCTATTGGGATAGTTGATATAGAAGCTTGGTGTCTCCCATGCTAATAACCCCATAGAGAAGATGAGTGCCCTAGATGAGACGAATATTATCCCGACGATATAAACTTCATGATTTGCAATTTCAATGATGAACAACTTACCGAAGAACAGATTAATGAAGCCAGAATAATAGGAGAAAGAGATGGGAGACTCCAAACCTTAAATAAATTGACAGATGATCAGAAGAAGGAATTAAGGAGGAGGAAAATTCTAACATACAGAATAAAAATTGCTTCAGCCCTTCCATCACAGCCTGATACTCTTCTTCCATCAACAGAAAAGGTTGCTCCACCACCTCCACCACTGGTATGTGAGTTGCTTCCTAAGCCAACTCCTACATATGACATTCAGTTGAATATAGATGTTGCAAGAATGTTTGGAAAAATGAATATGATGGTCCCAGTGATAGAGATGTGTAAGATACCTTTTGTCAAAAGGGAAATTTTGAGGATATTATAGGTGCCAACCGAGAAGGAGGATCCTCCCATCATTTTGAATACTATGTATCTTGATCGACCAAGAGACAAGAACCTTCATCTCTATCTTTAATTAGGCATGAATGGCCTCTGCTTGAACAACTGCATGCTTGATTCACGAGCCTCAACAAATGTCATGTCATTGAAGGTAATGAATCAACTTGGTTTTGAGACAACTTAACCTTATTGCAATGTTTATGGTATTGATTCAAGAATAGTTGAGATCTTGGGGGTGTGTGAAGACGTTGAGGTATTTTTGATATATTTTCCACATATTAGCATCCTAATGGACATATTGGTTATCGATGTTTCAGATGCCTGGGGGATGCTCTTGTCAAGGACCTGGTCCTCAGCCCGTGGAGGTTTCCTTAGCATGAACCTTACACATGCATATATTCCCATGGTCGATGGCATGTATGAGATCTTACAAAACAAGGAAAAGAAAGATACACATGTGATGGATCTGAGGGGCCCTAACTATGTCATTGAACACTACTATGATATGCCTCCACAAGTTGTTGAGTATGATCCATCTGACTTACCCTTCATGCAGGAAGATTCCATAGAGGTGTTTCTCCCATGGAAAGATAAAAAGAGGAATACAAAGTACCATGGGAAGGAGCTAAGGTCTATTCATATTATGTAAGAAGAAGATGAGAAACATGAAGAAATCGTCAAAGAAACAGTCCACACAAAGCTTCCATATGATCAGAAGACACCTTGCATCAATTTCAATGAAGGAAGTCTTGTGCTCATGTGGGACAAAAGAAAGGGAAAGCCCATATATGGCCAAGAAGACAACAATTCTTGTCTTGGCCCTTACATGATCAGGAAGAAGTCTGACAAAGAAAGGTACTATCTGATGGCATTAGATGAGAGAAAGATGCCACTACCGATAGATGGGTCTCTTCTCCAACCTCACATCCAGGTCACATGACTTCTTCAGTGCCCATGCCCCAGGTAAGTAGGTAATTCATTTTGATTCCCTGCATTTGCATCTTCATTGCTCATACTAGTTTAGATGCATTTCATTTTCATTTTTCTCTACTTGCATATTGATTTCATGCTTAGTTTAGAAATTTTTGAAAAAATGTCAAAATTTTCTTTTTTTTTAGCTTAGTTGGTTTTGATTATGATCATATGAGAACAAGGATAAGTAGGCCATCCTRGACTTGAAATTTTTATATTTCCTTGTAGACACAGGTCTACCAGGAGATGCTACGGTTCTCATGCACTCTACGACGAGCACATGTCCCCAAGTAGGAGCCAGATGTTATCCCCATTTTTTGGATAACTAAGGAGATTATGGCTCSAGGCCCTTAGGTTGCTGATATGGAGTGACGAGAGACTACATGACCAAMAATACCCTTTTGCACAGATGGAAACCCCTCTCACCACCACAGATGRTCACATATTTCYAGATGGMATCCACCACATCAATTGGCTTCTGGAAGGCAGTGGGTCTTGCTCCATGAGGTGCAATTCAATATTATGGTGAACATCATTTCAATATTTAAGCCAATTGAGTATGTTGTATCTTARATTKCTCTAGATTTCATGATATATGCTTAGACATTATGCCTTTTTCCCTGCTTCACCTTGGTGGTTGACATTYTGTCCTAGTAAGTGGTCTTCCTTAGGGATGGGTTTACTACTAGGAACTMTTTTAAAGAGCCATCGTACCGTTCCTTACCATACTTACCACTTTCCATCATTATTCCCCTCCATTTCCTTCTCTGTTGGGATTTTTGGGTGTATTGACCCAAGGAGGGGTTGTCCTTCATTCTATGGGAAGAAGGGGATGAAGGCCCAAAGGGATTGATCCTGGGTAAAAGATAAAAGCCTTGTATAAACCTTCCAAATGCTTTGCCCAGGGATCACCCAAGAAGGAAGTGAAGCACTTATCTTTGAATAAAAGGGACCCACAATATAATAAAGAATGCTTAAAAGATTAGTTGAAGGATATGAGGTCTCATCATGAGCCAACCTATCACGTCCATAAATATCTAGTGGTATGACATTTCCATCATCTGGTCACCAAACCAGGGTAATGGCTCTCAGTTGCATGGCTGAGAGAAAGGGGGTCTCATCACGAGCCAACCTTCTCATTTACACTAGGTGTTTGTGGGTGACATTTCCATCATCTGGTCACCACGCCAGGGCAGTGACCTTCAACCTCTACTTATGCTACATTGAAAGAAAATACAAAGAAAGGAAAATAAAATGAAATCGATGGGATTGGAAAATTTTCATTGCAGACGAAGGTACCACACACCCTCTACAAAGGCACCCATGAATGAGACACTACGACCTCTTGTATGTCATGAGCCCTATGCCCATTGAGTCTTGACCCCAACCACTTCATCCACTTTACATGGTTTAGAGAGGGATCTCTTGGAAACTCTCCTTGACCTAGGGCAAGATCTACTTAATAGGACACCTCATCAACCCTACCATATTCAAGCTTGACAAGTCACATAGTGTCTTTGAGCATTTAATTGTTTGATATAGTGATCTTTGATGCACATGATTAGGTGGCTCATTTGTTTATTGGATTCACTTATCATGATGCCATGACTTGATATCCTTGGAGGGTGTGCTCATTTGTCTTTGCAGGACTTAGTTGGTGGATAGTTTTGGGAGAACAAGCCTATCTTGGGCTTCCATGGGGCTACAATCCCATAGATTGGATGCCGAGGGATCGCATGCCAGATGAGAAAGATCAGACTTGGAAGGCCTTGAGATTGACTTGGAAGACATAGCCTAGCCCCCACATGCCAAAATGTTTTCCTAGGAGAGGAAAAACATCACTCCTACAGGCATGACGCCAGCTAGGGGGGTTAGGGCTTGGTGGTGAGGTGCCACTCATTTACACATGGAAGTTTTGAGGAGAAGAGGGCCTTCACCATGAGGATATTATCTAGATGCTTTACATGTGACCTTTGGAGGCCTACCCATGCTTCTCCAACACCAACGACTTCTTCTAAGTGGAAAAACGTCCCCTAAAGGGGAGACGTCCATGTAAAATTAGGGTTTATTTGTGCAAAAGTGAAACTTTAGATGAAGTTTTTAATATTACTTTGTTAAAGGGGAGAATATTAGGGTGTTGACCCCTAGTCTTGTGGTTTACCCTGTAATTTATGGACAAGTCACCTTGGTGACATTTTGTATAAATAAGAGATCATAAGATCACATTTTAACATAAATCCCCCTCATTTTGAGAAGTATTGGTTTGAAATTTTTGCTACCTTTTTTTCTCTTGGCTCTTGTTTATGGTTATCTGTTGATGGAAGTGATGCACTATCCTTGGAAGGCTTATCTCTTGCTATTGTGGTGGATTATTTTGTCATTTTCCCTTGAATTGGTATGGTCTTTACATTCATGCTATCAATTGTTTCAAGTCAAGGTTATTGTGCTAGGATCTAGGTGGGAAGTATAAGGGAATACACCCCCACCATAGTCTTCATCATTTTATGCTTCATGTTATTGGTTAAACAAGGGTTTACTAAGAAAAGTATAAGGGCATGCATCCTCTTAGCTTAAACCCTACCTAGAGAAACTTGCCTAGGGAAGTAAAAGGGCTTACACCCCCAAGGAGTTATTTTCTCTAGCTCTTTATTTTCATGAACCCATGAACCCAATAATTAAGAGCACTAGTCATTTATTATTGCATTGGAGAAATAAAATATTGCATTGGGAAACATGATTTTTGGTCATTTTTACTTCTTGCAAAGTGGATTGTATTCCTTGTGCCTTGGGCACCTCACAACCACTAAGGCATCTCCATCAAGGGGATACTTCTTTCTTCTTTTATAAAATTACATCTTCAGCCATTAGGGCTGCATAAACCCTAACTCATTTGCTTGAATAACTCCCTTATCAACCATTAGATTTTGCTCAAAGTTTGCACACTTATTCTTGTTGGTCTAACACACCTTTTGGAAAAGTTTGAGGGGATTTCAGTGGCTGATTTTCTTGCTGTAATATATTGAATTTTACAGCCATAAGAATGATATAATTTGCTGCTGACAAGTGTTTACAACAATCTTATCTTTTTATGCTAGAATATTGTTTTTTCATCTTAAGTTTAGCTAGTCATTAACTAGTCTTTCTCTTGTATTTTCTACTTGATCTCTAGAATTTATTGAGCACATTATATTGCTGATATATACTGTTATATATTGCTACAAATTAGAGACAAAAAGATTAACTTTCTGACCCAACTAACATACATCGTTTCAAAGTGGGTTTTCTTGTGTCTCGGGCATGTATTTCACCATTTACAGGTTACTCAACATACTTGGCAACCCTTGGACCTTCCCAAGACTTAATTCCACACATTTAACTTCACTTAGACTTGAAATCTAGGGGATTTAATTACATATCTATCCATATCCATCTCATTCCCCCTAGGGTCACTGGAATCGCCTCCCTAGAGTGACCTAGTCACCCTTGAAGTGCGGGACCTACATCAAGGTGACATTGGGTGTAGGATTCCCAAGTTGTAGTACTTTCCTTGTAGTTGGGTCAGGATTTTCCCAACCTACAACTTACGCTATAACAAGTCCAAAAGGAATTCTTAAATACTTGTTGGTTCCCTAAGGAGTAGTAAAAGCAATTTTTAGTTGATCATCCTTCTTTACTAAAACTTGATTATATCACGAGAAACCATCAAGCATGGACATCATATCTACACCTATGACCCTTTGCAAAAGGTATTTCATATTTGGTAGAGGATAATTGTCCTTAAGTGAAGCCTAATTTAAATTTCTGAAGTATACACATATCTTGATTTTGCTAGTTTTCTTCCTTACAATAACTGGATTAGATACCCATGATGAATATCTGATAGGCTCGAGTATTCCTGCCTCAACCATCTTTTGTAACTCTTTTTGTACTTGTGGGGCAACCTTTGGGTTGATCTTCTTGAGTTTTTGTCTAAAGGGATTTGTACCATCAATGAGGGGAATAACGTGTTGTATGATGTCTTCTCGATAGGCATTTAGATCTTCGTAAGACCAAGTGAAGACATCTTTGAATTCTCTTATAAGTGTAATAAGATTTTCCCTTTCATCAACCATTATTCCTTCACCAAATTTAATTAATTTCAGGGATTCCTCGGTTCCAATGTTGAATTCAACAATCTCGTCACAGATTTTGTTTGAAGGTTTCCCTTTATACATATCATTTCGGTAAAAAAAATTCTCTAAAGGAAGGATTTCTTCAGGAAGGGGTCCATCAACTACATTGATGATCTCAATATTTTCTCTCTCACCTAATAGGTTTATTTGGGCTTCAGAGAACTCTCCCTCATTTTGGAGAAAACGAAGAAGTTGACTATCATCATCAAAAACTTGCCAATGTTCTAAGTTGTTAGGTAACAAGGGTCTGGAATTTACTTCTACATTGTAAAGGCCGATTTCTTTGAAGAGTTGCAAGGTTGAAGTAGAAACAACAAGGTTGTCTATGAAGTGATTCTCTTCCCTTGGGATGGCCTCAATGGAAAATTTGTCAAACTTCTTTATGAAATCCCATATAACATCCCTATACTGTTTCAACCTCAATTTTTTAGCAATGAACTTCTTGTTGACTTGTGAAACAATTAGGTTGGAATCCCCTTTTACATGTAGGGTCTTGATGTTCATATCGATGGTGAGGTTAATGCCTATGATAAGGGCTTCGTACTCGACAATGTTGTTGGTGCAGTTGAAATTGAGTCTATATGAGAAAAGAGTAGTCTCATTATCTAGTGATCTTAAGACTATCCCTACACCCAAGCCTGTGCTTGAGTGTGCATGATCAAAATCCAGACCCCTAGATCCTTCCCTTTTTTCTTCATCAATGAAAAGGGAGTTTGCCAAAATAAAGGTGTTGTCTATTCCTTCTTCTAGAACCTGATGGTTTATGTTGGTATGACCCATAATACTTTCATCTTTGTTCCTAGCTAGGGAAGAAACTTTCTTTTCTCCTTTGATGATTTTAACTTTTATTTCTTTGAGAGGTTCTACAAAAAATTGTTGAATGTATCACGATAACTTTTCTTCAGCTTATTTTGTTGCTTGCCTCTTTTCGAAATCCAAGATATCACTCGGTGGGAAAGGTGTTTTTTCTAAATTTATCTCCCTTTCTTCTTATAAAAGATTGATCATGAGACAAGCTACCCTTTCAAATGATTTTTTCCATTCCTCTTGTAGCTAAGTTCCGACGTCTAAGGGAAAGTTTGGTGAGATAAAGTCATCAATATGATTAATCTGAAGACTCTCTTTAAGACACTCTTCTTCTTGCAAGAGAGAGGAGGCTATGTTTTCTTCTATTTCACATGCTCTCTCTTTATCCTCGAACAAAGTGGTATGTCGTCTCCCAATCAAAACCACATATGGATATTTCATGGTTGATATACAAGATTTGAGAATGGTAGCTTTAGAGGTGTTATAGCACAAGTTGTTGGTTGGGCAAAGCCCGACTCAACTACAAAAACAAGTGCTACAACTTGGGAATCCTACACCCAATGTCACCTTGATGTAGGTCCCGCACTTCAGGGGTGACTAGGTCACTCTAAGGGAGGCGATCCCGGTGACCCTAGGGGGGATGATATGTAGATGAATGGATATGGAAGTGGAGCCCCTAGAGGTCAAATCTAAATGGATTTAAATGTGGGAAGATATGCCTTGTAAGTTAATTGTTTGTTGCTCCAAAGGTATAATACTTCCCAGAATGATTGTACCTGCCCGAGACACAAGAAAATCCAACTTGCAATGATATATGTTAGTATGGATCAACAAGTTAAGATTTTTGTCCCTAATTTGCAGCAATAGATGAAAATTTATATCAGCAAGTATGGCATTGAAATCATCATGTAAAACATAATATCAATCAACAATCTTATCAATTAATTAGACAATTAATTATGACTGAAAAATGGCACTTTGAGGCTAAATAAAGCAAGTTGTTGTAACATGTATTTTTTGCAGAAAATTGCAGCCTTATGGCTGTAGCATTCAATGGATTTTATCAACAAATTACACCATCAAAATATGCCAACAAGTAGCCCAAAATATGCGCCCTAGTTAGTAGAGTTAGTGTTCAAAATTTAGGAGCTAGTCTAGGGTTAGTTTAGGAGTTAAGAATGGGTTATTCGCTAGGGTTAGGCAGCCTTAATGGCTGTAGGTTAAAGTTTGTAACAGAAAATAAAGTAGTGGGAGAGAGGGGACACCCTAGTAGGGGAAGAGTCCTCTCAATGTGTCAAACCAACTCCAAGCAAGAGATTTTTCAAAAGACAAACATTCACGTTTCCCAAGGCAATGATTTTATATCTCCAATGCAAAAAATAGATGACTAGTGCCTTTAATATTGGATTAATGGAGTCAAATAAGTGAACTAGAGATGATAATTCCTTGGGGGTGTAAATCCTCTTACTACCCAAGGCAAGTATCTCTAGTTAGGGTTTGAGAATGAGGGGTGTAAATCCTCTTACTTCCTTAAACAAACCTTTGCAACATCAATGAATTTTAAGCAATAAATGATGTAGACTAGAGTGGGGGTGTAAATACTCTTACATCCCACTTAGCTCCTATCACAACAATCCTTGAATTGAAAAAATGATAGCATAAGAGTAAAAGACCATACCAAAATCAAGAAAGATGCTAAGATAATCCACCATAAAAGCTAGAAAGCACTCCTCCAAGGATAACGCCTCACTTCTCCATCAACCATTCACAAGAGATAGCCATAAACAAGTGCACAAGTGACAAATATAGGCAAGTGTAGCAAAAATTTCAGATCCAAGTCCTCTCACAAGAGGGAGATTTATGTTAAAATGAGATCTTATGATCTCTTATTTATACAAAATGTCACCAAGGTGACTTGTCCACATATTAAGGGGAAAACCACAAGACTAGGGGTCAACAACCCTAATATTGCCCCCTTTAACAAAGTAATATTAAACAATTCATTTAAAATTCACTTTTGCACATAATAAAACCCTAATTTTAGTAGGATGTCACCCCTTTAGGGGACATTTTGGAATTTGGAGGAGGTTGTTGGTGATGGAGAAGAGTAGAGAGGCTTCCCATAGCCACATGTCAAGCATCCAAAAACCTTCATGATGAAGGCTCAAGCCCCTTCAAAACATCCAAGTGCTAATGTATGTCACCTCACCACCAAGCCCTGACCCCTCTAGATGATGTCATGCTAAAAAAGGAGAAGTTTTGCCTTTCCTAGGAAAAATATTTGGCATGTGGGGTCTAGGATACATTGTCCAAGTCATATTCAAGACATTTCAAGTTTGATCTTCCTCATCCGGTATGCAAGCTCTTGGCATCCACCTGTGGGCTCCAAGCCCCATGGAAGCCCAATCTAGGCTTGTTCTTCCAAGACAAACAAGCACGCCGTCCAAGGATCTAAAGTCATAACATCATGATAAGTGAATCCAATTAATAAATAAGACACCTAAGCATGTGCATCAAATATCACTATATCAAACCATTAATTGATCAAATATGTAAATGTGTTGAACCTGTACATAATAGATCTAGCTGGGAATTGACATACACAGTTGCAAAGAATATAGAAGAAAATAAAAGCAGGAGAGAAGGAATGGAAGAATTCTCATTAACCAAATGAATGAATGATAATTTACACATGATATACTTTGTATAACTCAACCAATGCACACTGGAGGAGAATCCAATGCGCCATAGTGGTGGTCTAGAGTGATCTGGACACACACCAACAATTACGAGAGTAAACTGCCACCTAGTCTATTCTCTCGGGCAGTTACGGGAGTGAACTTCCACCTAGCTGAGTTAACTAGTCTATCAATCTTTAGTTAACTGATTGAAATAGAGTGAAGTGAGGAGTAGATCATGGAATCATGGGTAATGTGCTAGCCTTGTGATGATACCAAGGACAATGTACATTAGCTGGTGATGATCCCAATGTTGCACAGTGACAATACCAATGTAGCATCTAGACTCCACTCAACTGATCAAACTGAAGTGAAAACTGAAGAGAATATTCTCCCCAGAGGAATATTCTTCCTAAAATATAGGAGACTGAATAATGATTAATAAACATAGGAAAAACCTTAGGAAAAACAAATCCTAGGTGTGTGTGAAGTAACTCCAACACCCCCCCTGAACATCACTATGGTGAAAATAAAGAAGGGGTCTCGGCAACGAGGCCATGTTAGATACCCAAATACAAAAGATACACTGAAATAAAGCGAGGAAAGAGGGAAAACCTTATGGGAAAAATCCCCCCTCAAGGTAAAATGTATGTAAAAAGAAGAACTGACAGTTTCTAGGCAATTGTTTACTTCACTCCAAGACGACTGCGTAGAGAATGGAACTTCTGCTCAGTGAAGGTCTTGGTGAAGATGTCTGCAGTTTGTTCTGCTGAAGGACATAACTGTAGGTCGAGGATCCCCTCGTGTACTTAGTCCCAAATGTAGTGCATGTGGATTTCGATATGCTTCGTCTGCTGCCTCTAAACTGGATCTCTACATAACTTCAGAGTTCTCTAGTTGTCATACTAGATGACGATCAACCAATGAAATTGAATGCCCACCTCAGTGATAAAATGTTGTAGCCACATAGCCTGAATGGTTATGTTAACTACCCCTCTGTACTCTGCCTCGGCTGAAGATAGAGAAATAGTAGCCTGCTTCTTTCTTGACCAACAGATAGGCTCAAAATCAAGACTGCGTGAGTAATCAAATGTGGACTTATGATCAGTGCTATCGCCAGCCCAGTCAGAATCAGTGAATCCGATGAGATCCAATGTAGAGTATGCTGCATAACGAATCCCAAAGGTGATGGTGCCATGTACGTATTGAAGGATACACTTTTCAACCTTCCAATGTAGCTCATGCGGCTCTTGCATGAACCTGGAGATTGCGCCAACTGCATAGGAGAGGTCTGGTCTGGAGTGTGTGAGATACAAAAATCTCCCCACTATCTATCTGTATAGTGTGTTGTCAACCAATGGAGTGTCCCTACCATCATCAAGTTTGACTCCTGATAGGAAAGGATTCGGGGGAGATTTGCAATCTGTCATTTGAAATCTCTCATGGAGATCTCGTGCATACTCATTCTGAGACAGTTTGATGCCTCATGCATCCTGACTGATCTCGAGTCTAAGGAAGAAGTGTAGCGGACCCATGTTCGTCATCAAGAACCTATCATGTAGAATCCTCTTAACTGCAACAATCGCTGAAGTCGAGCAACAGGTGATCAACAAATCATCAACATACAGAACTAAGAGTAGAAGTGAATCAACTGTCTTGAGCATGTAAACACTTGGGTCTGATTTACAACGTACAAATTTTTGTGACAGTAGGTAGGATTCCATATTGGCATACCATGCCCTCAAGGCCTTCTTGAGGCCATAAATAGATTTATTCAGTCGATAAAACAAACATGAATCATGCATAAATCCCTGGGGCTGATCCATATAGATCTCCTCAGAGAGATCGTCGTGAAGAAATGCATTCTTCACGTTGATCTGATGGACTTTCCATCCCTTGGTTACCACAATGGTAAGTTCCAAACATATGGAATCCATCTTCGCTACTGGAGCAAAGGTCTCATCATAGTCAATTCCATGCACCTGCTGAAAGCCTTTGGAAACAAGCATGGCTTTGTATATGCTAATATATCCATCCGATGTGCTCTTGGTCCTGTAGACCCATATGCACCTGAAAAGTTTCCTTCCAAAAGGAAGGGGAACCAGATCCCAAGTCTGGTTCTCGAGGAGGGAGTTTTACTCCTCCTGCATGTCATATTCCCAAAAGTGATTTCTAACAGCCTCACCATAAGACTGTGGATATGAAGACTGAACCAAGAAAACATGCATGGGTGGCAATGGTTTAGTGGAAGTGAGTGCAAGAGGAGGCTCCTCAAAATCAGATCGAGTCCTCTTAATATCAGTTGGATCACCAACAAGATCCACTGCATCCTGAAGAGTAGTCCGAGCCCACTTAGGCCTTTGCTCTGGCTCTGCATCTGCATCTGACTGTACTGACTCTGTATATGGATCATCTAAATCCTATGAATCATAACTCTCATTTGAAGAAGAGTTAACATGTGCATTCTCATCATCTCTTACAGGTGAAAGAACAAAGGTGTCTGCATGCGGTTGTTGAGGTACATGCAAGACACTTTCATCGAATTGGACATTACACTCAATGATGAGCGGGTCTGAGGAAAGATAAATGAGTCTGTATCCATTCACACCTTCGAGGTATCCAACAAAAAGACACTCTGTGCTATGTGGATCAAGTGCCTTCCTCTTTTCAGAGGGAATCTAGGCCCATGCATGTGAATAAAAAATATGAAAGTGGGTCACTTCCGGTTTGAGGCCACTCCAAGCCTCGTAGGGGGTCTCATCCTTGACAAATCTATGGGGAGATTTGCTTTAGATGTAGGTTGCACAATTAAGTGCTTCGGCCCATAATCTTTGTGGATGTGACTTTGCATGTAGCATGTAATATGCCATCTCTTTTAGAGATCTGTTTTTCCGCTCAGCAGCTCCGTTTTGTTGCGGAGTATAGGGAACTGTGTGATGCAACTGAATCCTTCCTTAATGACAAAGATTCTGGATCTCATGGTTGACATACTCTCCCCCGTTATTAGTTCAAAGTATTTTGATTTTCTTTCCTGACTGTGTCTCAACGAGGGCTTTGAAATATTTGAGGTGTTGAAAGACCTCTGATTTTTTCCTAAGAAAGAAAATCCACGTGAAGCATGAGAAATCGTAAAAAAAAATGAGCACGTACCTTGCTGTGTTGATTGATGGATGCGGAAAAGTGCCCATAAGGTCACTGTGGATTAGATCTAAAGGAGAGGAATCTCTCTGAGTATTTACTTTGTCGAATTTTTCTTGAGGGTGCTTTCCAAGAACACATCCCTCACAAATTCCTTTGGAGAAATGGATGTCTGGTAGACCATAAACCAATACCTTCTTGCTAAGTTGTTGCATATATTTGAAATTTAAATTCCCAAACCTTTCGTGCCATATCCTAGTACTTTCATTAGCATGGGTAAGTAGTAAAGCAAAATCTGGTTCAATAAATTCAGAAAATGTGTAAATCCTAGATGGATGATTTACCTCACTGGTAGCAACCCTGGAATTGGTTTTCATGTCATATATATCCAATGCATCAGGTGGGAATATGAATTTCTTTATGGTGTCGGAATTTGTCATCTGATACACGGAGAGAAGATTGACAGAAAGTTTGGGAACATGCAACACATTCTTGAAGCTTTCATTGGTGAGTTCAATCCTTCCTTTGCTGGTGACCTCGACTAGAGAGTTGTCCCCCATTAGAATGGGATGACCTTTGCATGCATCCAATGAATAATATACTTCTTTTGTGGCATCCATGTGGTGTGATGCTCCTGAATCTATGATCCAAGCATCAAGAGAGGAGTTTATGGAAATCAAAGCATGGCTAGAATTGCCTTTCTTGGGATTTTGATCTTCTGGATTCTTCTTCTTGGCACCCTATGGGATGCGATCTCCAAGGTTGTTTTGCTGAAGTATTTGGGTCATTAGATCTATTTTTTTTTCATACATGCAGATTCTGGATGGAATCCTTTATGGAAGTATGTGCATTTCTCCCCTTTTCTTCCCTTTCTACCTTTGGATCTAGAGGCATCGTTGAAGGGTTTTGAGTACCCTTCCTCCTTCGGATTTGCATGAGATTTTCTTCTGTATTTATCTTTAGATTTCTGATATTGTTTACTGTTTCCATCTTACACATTAAGTGCATGCACCTTTGGGTATTTTATTTTTCCCATGTTGATGAAGTTGGTCTACTCTTGTGTCAGAGATTTGATAAATTCCTCAAGAGAAGGCATCTTCCATGTGGCTCCAAAGGTGAATCTAACTGAGTGTAATGTGGATACAAACACTGAGAATTTAGGACCAATATTGGAGAGAATGGTGAGAACCATTTGTTTCTCCTCCTTAGATTTATTAACCTTGCAAGCTTTGATTTAAGACAGTAAATACTTATATTTGGTAAAGAAATATTGGAGATCGTTGAAGATTTTTGGATCTAATGTGAGCAATTCCACCTCGAGCATGTGTCCCCTCATCTCATCATGTTTTCCAAAAATCCATTCCATGGTGGTCCAGGCTTCATTGGGGGTTTTATAGGAAGATATCTGAAAGAGGAGGTGAGGAGAAATGAGACTGCAAATTGTTCTGAATGCTTCATCCATTCGATTTAGATACTTGGATTTTTCTATGGCTGATGTTGGTTCTGTCTCCGTGTTCATGGTTAAAATCTACATTCCTCTTCTTCGAAGATGCATGATGATATTCTCCTTCCATGCAAATAAGTTGTAAGGTGTAAGAATGAATTCTTTTGGGAATTCTATTTTTCCGTTGTCTTCAATCTTCGGTACCTGTAAAAAATAATTTTGTGTGGATTTTCCCTAGCAGTTCGTCACCTCTAATACCATGTAAATGTGTTGAACCTATACATAATATATCTATATGGGAATTGACATACACAGTTGCAGAGAAAATATAAGAAAAGAGAAGCATGAGAGAAATAATGGAAGAATTCTCATTAACCAAATGGATGAATGATACTTTACACATGATATACTCTGTATAACTCAACCAATGCACACTGGAGGAGAAGCCAATGTGCCATAGTGGTGGTCTAGAGTGATCTGGACACACAACAAAAATTATGTGAGTAAACTTCCACCTAGTCTAGTCTCTCGGAGAGTTACATGAGTGAACTACCACCTAGCTGAGTTAACTAGTCTATCGGTCTTCAGTTAATTGACTAAAATAGAGTGAAGTGAGGAGGATATCAAGGAATCATGGGTAATGCACTAGTCTGGTGATGATACCAAGGAAAATGCACATTAGCTGGTGATGATCCCAATGTTGCATGGTGATAATACCAATGTAGCATCTAGATTCCACTCAATTGATCAAACTGAAGGGAAAACTAAAGAGAATATTCTCCCTAGAGGAATATTCTTCCTAAAATATAGGAGACTAAATAATGACTAATAAACATAGGAAAAACATTAGGAAAAAGGAATCCTAGGTGTGTGTGAAGTAACTCAAACAAAAGATACTATGCGACTTGTCAAGCTTGAATATGGGAGGGTTGATGAGATGTCCTATTGGGTAGATATTTCCCTAGGTCAAGGAGAGTTTCCAAGAGGTCCCTCTCTAAGATATGTAAAGTGGGTGAAGTGGTTAGGGTCAAGACTAAATGGGCATAGGGATCATGACATATAAGGGGTCATAGTGTCTCATTCATGGGTGCTTTTGTAGAGGGTGTGTGGTACCTTCGTCTGCAATGCACTTTTTCCAAGCCCAATAATTTCCATTCTTTTATTATTTCATAATTTTAAGGAGAGGTTGAAGGTCACTGCCATGGCATGGTGACCAGATCATGGCAATGTCACCCACAAACACCCAATGGAAATGAGAAGGTTGGCTCGTGATGATACCCCCTTTCTCTCAGCCATGCAACTGAGAGCCATTACCTTGGTTTGGTGACCATATGATGGAAATGTCGTGCCACTAGATATTCATGGATGTGATATGTTGGCTCTTGATGAGACCTCCCATCCTTCAACCAACCTTTTAAGAATTCTTTATTATATTGTGGGTCCCCTTTACTCAAAGATAAACGTTTCACTACTTTCTTTGGTGATCCCTGGGTAAAACATCTGGAAGGTTCATACAAGG
>ML795086.1:270282-287206 GCA_009831015.1 Picea engelmannii
GTGTCCATTTACAATAAATGTTATCTTAACAATCTTAAAACAAATCTCCTAATTTAGAGCCTAAGATATGACACCTCTCTAGAGTCATATCTTTTACAACAATAATGTATCTCTAAAAGTCTACATTTATTTATCAAAAGTTCTAGATTATTTATTTAATATTCTAAATTAATAATCAATTTATTCTAACTTTATAAACTATGATAATTGTATTTTGGATTATCTAACAATACCAAGCTTGTAAAAAAAGAGTGGAAGCTCTTCCTTGCGAGGGAATGTCTTGGAGATATTTTGTTGGTTTCTTGTGTGTGGCCCCTTTGCAACTTGGGGGGATAAAGGGGAAGAAGAGAACCCCTAAGATTGGCTGGGAGGAAGTCTCTGTGATTAGCAAGTGAAGGAAATCAATGAGTGCAAGACTTTGAAGGGCATCTTCATTACACAACATTTATTGGTTCTAGTATTTTTTTATTCTGAATTTTATTCAAAGTATCAACGTAGTTGTATATTAGACTAATAGGGCCACTGTAGAATCGCTGGAAATCATGAATGCCAATTGTTAAAACTACTGTCAACAAATTTTATTTCAGAGTTTATAATTTTTAAATTACAATTGCTGCAAAGCAGATAATAATTATAGTGTTTATATTTAAAATTTCGTTGTAATTCTGGACATTTTCTACTCTCAAATTTGGGATGGCTCGATCCTCTTTGTGGAATTAGAATTTATGTTGTGTATGGTCTATGTTAAAAAATTTATACTTTATCCATGTTGAGATTATTTACAAATTCAACAATGCATTGTTCGCTGGTAACCTTAGGAGTTAGTTCCGAAATTATATCATGAGTTTCTCTATTAAATTTTATTTAAATCAAAATTAATTCATATGATGGGATCTCTGTCGAATCTCATTTTAGATCCGAAACTCTGTATCAATTTCCTGTTAACGGGTATGTCAATTCAATTTCATTGCATTATGGACTTTGTTGGTTTTGTTTAAATCCGAATTGTTCTGAGTTTCTCTGTTAAATACGTTGATAAAACTTGATTTATTAGTAGCGTGGAGTCTCTGTATTTTAGTATTATAAATCTAAAATTTCAGGATCGTGGGAAGCCTATTGAATGTTTCTGGAGTTTGAATTTTTAAAGCTGTAGTGTGTTAGCTCCTTTTCCTTGAAAATGTTATACATGTGACCTTGGGATAGAACCTAGACCTGGGAAAAAGGGCGTTGTTTGGAGCTTCGAGACTTCGGTGCTCCAGAGGTATTTCAAATTCAACATTTTTGTCCACCCGGAGTGCTACCAGTCGAATTTGGTCATAAGTTGAGTTCATCGAAAGTTGTAGGTTAACCATACTCTTCCATATTCCTCATTAACCTTTATGAACTTAATCCAACAGATGACAAAGATTCTCCTCATGTGAGAACCTACGGTGGAGATCCACTCCAGAACTTCGGGATTTGGGGTTTTTATCCAATTACACAACTTGAAACTGTTTCACCTGGATCTCCGAACCTATGAAGGGGTTGGAGATCTAACAGTTTAGACTCCTCCTCAAATCAACGGTTGTCGTCCACTCTGGAGTTCATGTTAGGAAACAGGACCGCGAAGCAATAAAATAAAACAAATGCGAAAACAAAACACAGAAGATACACAATAAAATAGAGACATATATTTACGTGGTTCACAATGTGTGGGATACGTCCACCAGAGAAATTTCCAGTTCCTTCCTTTATTATTATCCAACAAATGATGGGATACAACCTACAACAAAACCTGCTGTAACTTCCTCTTCTTTCTCTCACAGTCTCCTCTCTCAGAATACAACACTCGCCATAATGCATAGCCGCAATACATTTACCTCATAACAGAGGGTTGCCTTCTAGGGCAAAAAACCCTAACATAATTTCTACCATTAGATTTGCGACCTTATAATGAACGGTCCAGATTTACAATGAAATTACAATATACATTTACAAGGCAATGAAGAAGTCCAAGAAATACTTCAAAAACACAAAAAGGTATTTCAAGATATTCCCATGGAGTTACCACTAGAGATTATGATTGAGCATATAATTAAAGTTAATCCAGGATCAAGCCCAATCAATGTTAGAACTTATAGATACCCCCATCATCATAAGACAAAAATAGAAAGGTTAGTCCAAGATCTGTTGAATTGTGGTGTTATTACAAAGAACATAAGTCCATAAGCAACTCTAGTAGTGTTAGCGCAAAAGAAAGACAAATATTTTAGGTTATCCATAGACTATAAACAATTAAACAAAATAAAAATAAAAAATAAGTTTCCCATTCCATTTATAGATGAAATGATGGACGAACTTCACGGGGCTAAATGATTTTCAAAACTTGACTTGAGATTAGACTATTGCCAGATCAGGGTAATACTGGAAGATGTGGCTAAGAAAACTTTTCAAACTCATGAAGGACACTCTGAATTTAAATTGATTCCTTTTGGGTTAACAAATGACCCAGCTACCTTCCAGGAAACGATGAATGGATTATCCCATCCACACTTAAGGAAATTCATTCTAGTCTTCTTTGAAGACATCCTTATTTACCGTATGACATGAACAAAACATTTGAAGCACTTAGAATAAGTACTCTCTCTCTTGTAGGAAAACCAATTCTACACAAAAGGGTCAAAGTGTGCATTTGGTAAAGTCTAAGTGGAGTATCTTGGTCACATTATATCAAAAGAAGGGGTCAAGGTAGACCCAAAGAAAATCGAGGCAATCATCGAATGTCCGAAGAAAAAAAGTATATCTAAGCTAAGTGGATTTCTGGGGTTGATTGGATACTATTGTCAATTCATCAAAAACTATGCTCATATAACTGCTCCTCTAACAAACCTTCTAAACAAAAATTCATTTCATTGGAGTGAAGAAGCAAGAAGATGTTTTGAAGTCGTGAAAAAAATATTTTCCTCAAATTCGGTATCAACAACACCTAATTTTACAAAACCCTTTGTAATTGAATGTGTTTCTTCAGGTTTTGGAATATGAGTGGTGTTGATGTAAGAAGGAAACCCAATAACATTTGAGAGCACAAAACTAAACAAAAGAGAGTGCCTACAACCCACATACAACAAGGAAATTCTTGCCATCATGCATGTATTAGCAAAATGGCGACAATATCTGCTAGGAAGAAAGTTACCAATACATACATATAATAATAGTATTCAATAGATCTACAACAAAAAACATTTAAAAAAAAACAACATAAATGAATAGAGAATATTTCCATTTTTGATATGGAAGTCATATATAAAAACTAGAAGGATAATAAGTGGCTGATGCCTTGTCATGAAGGGATGAATAAATACAAGATTTTGCAGTATCAATAGTAATTCTTGAATGAAATCCAAAGTGAATATTCCAGGAATCTAGAGACTTGTTCATTAATTAATAATTGGAGTCAACATCCCAATTTTGAATGGAGGAATGACATCTTATGGTATAAAGAAAGAATCTATGTAAACCCTAATTCAAGATTTAAATCCAAGGTTCACCAAGAGTCACATGACTCCCCAACAACTGGCCATGTAGGTTTTTTCAAAACCTACTATAATGCATACCAATCATTCTTTTGGAAGGGGATGAATAAGGATATTCATAATTATGTAGCAGAATGTGACCTTTGCCAAATAAACAAAAGTGAAAGTGTCACGACACTTGTATTATTCCATCCTTTACACATCCGTAATAAAAAATGGGAATAAATTTCAATGGATTTCATTGAAGTCTTACCCATGTCAGAAGGGGAAGATATAATCCTTCTAGCTGTTAACCAACTTACCAAGTATGCACATTTTATAGGTGTAAAGAAAACAGATTTTGCAAAACAAATAGCTAAAATTTTCTGTAAAATTGTCTACAAGTTTCATGGGTTTCCCAAGGTTATTGTCAGTGATAGAGACGACAATTTTAAAGGGAATTTTTGGAAATAATTTTGCAGACAAGTTGGGACATCTCTTAATATGAGATCAACTTACCATCCCCAAAAAACGGTCAAATAGAAATTGCCAATAAATTTTTGGAAACCCACCTTCATTGTTTCCTAACCAACAAGCAAAATAAGTGGTTTCAATCGTTACACCTTTCTAGTGGTGGTATAATTCCACTTGTCACACGTATGCTAAGATGACACCATTTAAATATTTGTATGGAAATGAACCCCCAAATTGGAAGGAGGTAGCCACATGTGAAATCAAAGTTATGACAATTAAAGATCAATTGGAGGAAGATAAGAAGGTTGTTCAATTACTCAAAGAAAACTTAACAGTTGCAAGAAATCATATGAAGCAACAAGCTGATCAACACAATATTGAAAGAGAATTTGAAGTGGGAGAATGGGTTTTTGTAAGAATCCAACCTTATAAACAATTATCTCTTAAGAAACAAGGAAAAAATAAATTGTCTCCAAGGTTTTATGGACCATATGAGATTAACAAGAAAATCAGTCAAGTAGCTTATGTGTTAGAATTACCCAACACGAGTTGTATCCAAAATGTTTTCCATGTGTTGGCCCTTGACCAAGTTTTGAGGAACACTTGGTCATAATTGACCATTTTTGGGACTTCGACAACTTGTCGAAGACAAAGCGTAAGGCTAAGATGAAATTGTGGAAGATAGGCCCCCTTTTGGGTCCTTTTTGGATTTTTGGGAATATGTAATGGGAGAGGGATGTCGGTCCGTGGGTTTACCCACGCTTAGGCCCACTTTTGTAATGTATAAATAGAAGGATAGGCAATGTAAGAAGAAGTAGATGTGAGTGCTTAGTGCAATTGGTAGTACATCTATGTGATGTTGGATAAGTGCTCTATGCGAACTGTGTAAGGCTTGCAAGGCTAAGTGCAAGTTACTGTGTGGTTGCTATAGAAATCTAAGTGTTGTAATGCAAAGAAGAAGGATCTAGCAAGATGCGTAGATCTTCTGTCCTATGTGAAGAAGGGATTTGGAGGCTTTGTGCTTGTAACAACTTGAATACCATAATAAAGAACAAGATCTTGTGGACGTAGCCCCAGGGTGGGGGTGAACCACGTAAATCTGTGTGTTATGCTCTATGCATTGATTCGATGTGTTTATCTTTGCTTATGCTATGTGCTTTGATATATCCACTTATGCTATGTGCTTCTTAGATATATATGATTGTTAGATCTGATGTGTATGAGGATGCTTAGTGCTGATCTTCTAGATCTGATCTGGGTTACTATGGTTAAGTGCTGAAATACTGTAGATCTGAGTGTACACCGTGAAATTCTGTGCTGTCTGTGAAGTATAATACGGGTTGAATATTGATGAATGACCGATTCTAAGTGATATGTAAATGATATAATCACAGATCTATGTCCCATCTAAGGTTACAGACACCTGATTCTTGCAACCACCCCTGCCTCTACCTCGAGTGAGACTTCATCTGCTTTGCAGGTGTTGCCGAAAGGGCCAGTAGTTAGGGCTTTGTTGGTGCTCTCTTGAGCATTGAACCCTGGGTCTACCCCTATTCCAACAAATGGTTTCGTTGCCAAGATATGAAACTGTGATTGCTGGGAATTGAGGAAGAAGAAAATTTGTGCAAAAGAAATCTCTGTGTGTAGATTTGTTGCCCTAGTGCACAGATTTTTACTCAGCCTGTGAAGCTTTGTGCGAGGAATAAGGTTAGATCTAAAGAGAGAAAGATCAGATCTGAAGAAAAGAAGCGAGATCTGAATGCTCTTTTCTTTGTAGAAAAGTAAAAATGGAAATTTCTGAAAGAAAGAGGTTAGATTTTCATAAAAGAGGTAAGATCTGTAAGCTCCCTGCTCTAATAAAGGTAAGAATAGTTAAAAGTTCTTAGATCTGGAAGATTTATGCTCTGTAGAAGTAAGATAAGTGAATTTTTTTGTTTCTAAAGCATGGATCTAGGTATGTTTGATAGATTTCATCCTAGCTTAAAACCTAGGGCATTAATAGATGAAAGAAAGTTTGATATGAATAGATCTGATAAGTATAATGATAGATATGTTATACCTATGCATAGAAAGAATGTCTGGACTAACAAATGGATGCAAGATCCTAGAAATAATTTTTTCCAAGTTAGCTATCACGATTCTAGTGCATGGTACAGAAGAGTCTGGGGATCATTTAAAAGGAATCGAGGATTAATCCTATGTTACAGTTGCAGAAAACCAGGCCATCTAGCTAAGGAATGCCCTAGTAGAAGACCTAGTTGTCTCTGTTGCAAATCTATGGACCACAAGGTATTGGATTGCCCTAGAATGATTGCTAAGCTTGAAAGGAAAAATATGAATCAAGAAGACCATAAGGCAGATCTAGAAAAGGCAGAAACCCAACAAGAATCAGAGAAAGTATTAATACATATGAAAGAAACCCTGAAGGAACATAAAGATGTCCGATTTTCAGAGATCTTCAAAGAAAAGGATCAATTTGAAGCAAGAATAGGGGACTTCGAAATTGACTGTATTCTTGATGAAGAAACACAAGTGAACATTATGCCATAAATAACTTGGGAAGATATAGGTAAGCCTACCATGATTCCTTCACTGGGAGAAATATGACTATTCAGAGAAAAACTGATGATGTTATGTGGAAAACTCGCTCAGATACCTATGACAATCAATGGAACTTCGACAGAAAGAGATTTTGAGATTATCAAATTCATTGAGTACAACACCCTGTTTACTATACTACTTGAAAAACCTTGGATTGAAGGATATCAAGCCAGAAAGAAGAAGGAAGAAGAGGTTTTAGAACAACAGAGACAAGAGTTAAAAGATTTCATGACCAAAAGGATCACACAGTTGATAGAAGAACAGGAGAACCGATCGAAGCCATCTGAAACTAGAAGCCCAGATGTCGAGGTCAAAGCTACACAAAAGGCTGAAATTTATACCCCAGACAAAGAAGAAGTGATATACCTAAACCCTAGGAGAGAATCTCACCAGCACGAAGTGACTATGTCCAAGGAAAATAAGAATCAAAATGAGAAGAGAATCACCGAGACAAATCTCATTGGAAAAAAGGCTAGAAAGTTAAGTAAGAAGAAGGCTAAGATTGAAAAATTATAGAAGATCCTAGAGGGTACCTTGCAGCAAGACACTTTGCAGAATTGGAGCTTCGTTGGGATATCAGAACAACAACATATGCCACTTCACCGAGGTAAAGTAATATAGCCGTTGGAAGCCAATATAACCATTCGACTACCGCTTCAAATGGGTCAGAAAGCATTTATGGCTCGCCACTAGACCGTTAGACCATGCCATAATGGACATAACATAAGTTAATGCAGCCTCATACCTATTACAAGCAGACCGTTGCTAAGTTTCCCTACTTAATCCGTCGCTTCAAGAACCGAGAATACTTTTTTCTAAGTGATAATTTGATCCCGAAACCTGAGATTACTTCACCCTGAGATCATTGCTTTGTTCCCATACCATTCACTGTAGTCTCTGAATTCATTTCACACCCGAGCTAGTTGACCTGAGCTTGTATGTTGGATGAGCTCAGCGCTGTTGAGAAAGTAGTTGAAGAAGTTTTCATTGACTTAATGACTGAGAGAGTCATGTTGGAGCAAGGATTATCTACAGGAGTCCAAGCATCGTCAACGAGAGGACTCCATGCCTCCCCTTCCACTGCTCATGCCGGTCCATCCCGACTGATCGATGAGAAACAGACCAAGCACAAGGATGACATTGCAAATGCCAATCTTATCCCATGCATTTTACGTACTTACTTACCACTTCTCAGTGGTGCCATCAACCATGACATTGTACCTCAATATTTCAAGTACACTTTGATCACTGCGTACCTTCTAAAAGGGGTGCGCGCAGTTCGTGCTGACCAAGATAAGATCGCAGCACTGAAATTTAGTGATTTTAACCTTGGAGATCATAAAGTTTACAGCATGTTAGCCCCGCATAAGTACTTAACTAGGACCAAAGGAAATAATTCTAAGATTGTCTCGCAGTCATGGACCCAGAACCTCACGCAGTCCACACTTCTTAATGTAATGAAGATCCCACACTTCGACAAACACCAGGAAGTCAACGCATGCGTCAAGTTGTTGCTATCCTGCTACCATGGAGGATACTTATGGTTGGACCACTGCATCACTGTGGATCCGACCTTCATCAATCAGATCACAGGACTTAGTATGCAAGGCCTTGACCCACAGGAGTTTTACCTTGAAAATACCTCAGACCGAGCACTAGCGCATAAGATAAAACAAACTTATGGTGATGTCGAGAAAGGCACATGAGGCTACAAGGTAGCCTCTATCCAGAGTGGCACAGTGCACCTTGCCTGTCAACTGATCGCGGGAAAGCTAGTTCGCAAGAACATACCAAGAAAAGTGACTGGATTCATAGTTGACCTCGCAGGGAAGTGCACCGAGGGACTACAGATGAACTGGGTGCATTACCTTGTAAACTAGCTAGAGCTTGATTGAAGAGAAGCACAAGACCAAGGGTATGAGTTCCACTTTAGTTGGCTGCTTATACTAATTTCTTTCGTTGCCTGGGAGCTACTAGAAGGTGCCACGTTTCCGGAGATTGAACCCTTCGAACCACTGGTTGCAAAGTTTTGTACGCTGTGGTACTCCAACGACATGAACAAGTAGTGGTAGTCCAATGCCTTCTTCCACGCCTATTACAACCAATTGAAGAATGTGATCCAGTCTACACCGTGCCTCACCCCAAACACACTTAAAAGGTTTAGAACTTTGATAAAATTTAGAGCGGACCGCCACTTCACCTATATCACAGCGTGCAATGATGAGCACAAACAACATCTCCAATCGTACTACAAGTTGGCAGAAGAAGACTTGGAGAAGATTACCAAGGAATGGTCAGTGGACCTCCTTGTTGCAGTGGACCCTGTAGAAATGTCCAATGTCGATAGCACTGAAGCTATGATGAATACACTTGTACCAAGAAATACTAAGAAGGATGATGAAGTTCAAGATGTCCATAGCACATCCACGAAGACTACTTCGATCTCAACTGCGCAGGGAGGTGATAGTGAACAACTAGGCGGCACAAAAGTTAATAAAAACAGAGGCGATTTTTCTCCACCTAGAGAGGAGGAGGATCCTTCTAAGAAAAGGAAGATTACCTCACCAAATCTCTCATCCCGAAAGAAAACTAAGGCCACCCAGACTACATTTAATACTACCCTCACACCGGATGACTTCGAATTCTTAGTCACTGCACTGAATGATGCTTCACTAAAGATCGTAGAAAATCAAGAAGTGAAGCAGGAGGAGGTATTCAGCCAAATAAAGGGTGAACTTCAAGAAGTTCACCAAGCACTCCAGTCTAGCCGAGCAGTTTCTACTACACCCTTGACAATTGGAACAACATGAACAAGCGATGAGCCCACCCAATTACACTGGATCGTCGATAAAGTCAAAGCTTGTCTTCGACGAGCTCAAGAAGACACATCACAAGCCACCCAGGTTTTGACACAAGTACAAAGCACACTTGTAGAACAACAGAGTAAAGAAGAATAGGAAAATATTTCCCTGCAAGCGAAGTGAGATGAGGAAAAAGCACAGTTACAGCAGAGCAAGGATCAGTTGCTAGTAGAGAAACTTGAAGTGTAGGAAAGTGTTCACAAAGCACTTCGCTCTGTGATGGTCATAGAAGTGAAGATTGAAGAACATGTCCCACAACATGTGACACAACTTGAAGAAGTAATCCAAAAAATTCAGTAGTGCATCACAGATTTGGAACTTCGCACCGTGCCCGAGACTCCTCAAGAAGTAAGAGATCTCAGGGAGGCAACTGTCCGCAGCGCAGTTGGTCGATTAAAAACCATTGCCTTGGAATGCAAGCAACTGAGTGCTAGAAGTTCCCAGACTTATGAGAACCTCACAAAGAATCTAGAGTTGTAGGCATTGGAGGCACAACTCCAAGAAGCAAAGCAGCACGTAGATATGCTACAGGTGCAACTGAAGGCCTTGACCCCAGTCGAAAGACTGAAGATATTTCCAGAACAACGCACTGCCCAACAATAGGTACAGACACTGCAAAGTAAAGTGATGGAAGTCTCCCAATGACTTCAACGAATCCAAGAAAATTCATGCCAACTGTTCAATGAAGTTGAAATCCAGGAAGCCGAGCTTGAACAGGTTGTCATCATTGTGGAACAATGCCTGGAAGGGCCAGTAAATGATGCAGTGATCTAGGAGTTCACTGAGCAAGAGGCTGTCGCACTACAGTAGGTCGAAGTAGCTCGAACCAAGATCGAGGCATTTGAGGTGGAATTGATCAGACCAGAGTGACTTGGGATGAGTCACATGTGAGTGTTGGGGGCCTGTTGGCCCTTGACGAAGTTTTGAGGAACACTTGGTCATAATTGACCATTTTTGGGACTTCAACAGCCTATCGAAGACAAAGTGTAAGGAGAAGCAGAAATTGCGGAAGCTAGGCCCCCTTTTGGGTCCTTTTTGGGTTTTTGGGAATATGTAATGGGAAAGGGATGTCGGCCCATGGGTTTACCCACGCTTAGTCCCACTTTTGTAATGTATAAATAGAAGGATAGACAATGTAAGAAGCAGCAGGTGTGATTTCTTAGTGCAATTTGTAGTACATCTATGTGATGTTGGATAAGTGCTATGTGCAAACTGTGTAAGGCTTGCAAGGCTAACTGCAAGTTACTGTGTGGTTGCTATAGAAAGGTAAGTGTTGTAATGCAAGGAAGAAGGATCTAGTGAGCTACACAGATCTTCTGTCCTATGCAAAGAAGGGATTTGGAGGCTTTGTGCTTGTAACCACTTGAAGACCATAATAAAGAAGAAGATCTTGTGGACGTAGGCCCAAGGAGGGGGTGAACCACGTAAATCTGTGTGTTATGCTCTGTGCTTTGATTCAATGTGTTTATCTTTGCTTATGCTATGTGATTTGATATATCCACTTATGCTCTATGCTTATTAGATATATATGATTGTTAGATATGATGTGTATGCGGATGCTTAGTGATGATCTTCTGGATCTGATCTGGGTTAGTATGGTTAAGTGCTGAAATACTGTAGATCTGAGTGTACACCGCGAAACTCTGTGTTGTCTGTGAAGTATAATAAGGGTTGAATATTGATGAATGACCGATGCTAAGTGCTCTATAAATGATATAATCACAAATTTGTGTCCTAGTTAAGGTTGCAAACACCTGAGTCTTGCAACCACCCCTGCCTCTACCTTGGGTGAGACTTCTTCTGCTTCAGAGGTGTTGCCGAAAGGGCTAGTAGTTAGGGCTTTGTTGGTGTTCTCTTGAGTGTTAAACCCTGGGTATGCCCCTGTACCAACACCATGTGTCATGCATTAAAAGGGTATTGGGGAAACATTAGAAGGCACATACTATGATTCCTATCCTGGACTATGAAGGAAGAATTATTTTAGATCCATAAGCTATTTTTTCCACAAGAGGTAAAATATTATGTTCTCGAATAATCAAGGAATATCTTATTAAACGGAAGAATCTTCCATAAGAAGACGTAGTTTGGGAGTCAGAGCATTTTTGACAGTTATATCTTTCGTACCTTTTCTTTTAGGACAACACAATTTTAAGGGAAGGAAAATGTTATATACATATTCAAGTTAGAAGGCACGATTATTAAAAGCCAAATTATATTTAAGTTAGAATAAGAAAAAGTCGTAAATAAATGACTCGTGATTATTAAATGACATGACTATTTAAAAAGTCACGACTCTTATTCCTTGCCCATGTAATATATAACCATGGGCCTTTTGTAAACAAATATACAATCATCAAATACATTTTAACATATTATATATACATATTTTTTAGTCTTGTGATTATCATGCTTTATTCTCCCAACACACTCCATTGGGATTTCAAACAGGAATGAAAAAAGCCCATTGTTCAATGGTGATATTTTGATTTTACCTTTTTCCATAGTTGAACAAGACTTTTCTATCTAGTGTGTCATCTTTGAGATTGTAATTTTTTCCCCACTAAGGTTTCCATGGAGTGTTATATCATGTAACTATGCCACTCCTTCTAGAATGCACCCAAAAGGCAATGAATCTATTTTCCTTTTGTCACTAACTGGAATACAAGTTTTTTTCCTTTTATATGAGATAACTACCTCCTTCTTTCTCCACCTACTTCAAGTTTCCTTATTTACTTTGTTGCTTCAAAATTCATGTATGTACTTGATTAGTGGAATATAAAACTTTATTCCTTCCTCTATAATGGTTAGCACTCTCTTGTCTTGTTAAAACCTTAAACACATCTCCTATCACATAAACATTTGAGAAGGACATGAAAGGGTAGGGTTCTTGAAGGTTTCCACTAAAAGGTTCCTAAAGGTTACACGATGAACATTCATTGTGTTAAAAACTTAGTGAAAGTTGGGATTTTCTTTAGATTTGACCATGACCAACATGAAAAGCAATGTTGACAAAGGGCACAAAACATAGATACTAACTTGATGAGAACCCTCTAAAGTTATATATATTTTTAGAGGAAATATTTAGTCGTTGTTTCTACCTGTTAGCACCAGAAGTCCCCTCTGGATTGTGGCAGAGGTAAGCCCAGTACCCATCAGTATTTTATTTCACAGGTTGGTTATAAAAATGTCAAATGGGCACAATCTCAAGAAAATATCGTGTTAACTCAGAAGACTGGACTGATATGCACAAGAAGGTGAGGTATGGTTTAACTTTAGTCAGTAGGTTATAGTAAGGGTGAGTAGGAGGAAGACTTCAACGAAGAATGTAGAGGTATGCTGTGAACATTCAAGTGAATCAGTCAACCATGAACTCTTTTAGTATTGGAGGGAAACAAGAAGGAGCAAGAAAGATGACTTTCATTAAACAAGAAATCTCAGATTACAAAGCATAACCAGAGAACCAAAGTGTTCATTAAAACTTTACAAATCGGGAGCTTTCCTCTACCATCGACCATAATAAAATATCAAAACTGAGTATTTATACTCAGGGAACTGCCAACACCAGGAGTGTGACCTGGCTACTATAATCAAAGCTTCGCATCTGCGTATTCTTCTGTCAGACGCAAGGTCAAATGAGTATGGGCTTCACAAGAAAATCCATGATATGGAACTTTCGACTGATAGTCTACCCTCCAAGACCAGATTTTCCATGCTTTCCATTTATGTGGTGAAACGAGGTTTCAAGCACCTTCCCCATTTTCATTAACTACTTTCATCGGGATCAGGGTAAGACCTGATACCCATGAATGTTCCAGGCGAGCTCATGACTCCTTCGAGTCAATTCTGGTGCCTCGAGGTCACTCAGATATTCCTCTATGACCAAATTGAGCGCTTTGATCCTTTGCGCAACTCTTTTCATTGCCCTTCACGACCTCAGGCCATGACTTCGTGCTTATCCCATATGAAATTTTAGGATTTCACATTTTGGGAGTTTCCACTCCCCCTAATTTCAAATATCCCGATGCTCAAAATCGCGAAAATGCCTGTCTGGATTCACAATTGGATTTTATTTGAATCTGACGGCCATGATAATCTTCTCGAATGACCTCAGCTGTCCACTGCTTAAAAGGGCACTTATTTTTCCTTGGGCCCCACTTTCTATATGACCCTGGGCTGTGATCGTGGTCCTAACTCTTAGGCGTGTTGCGATTTCGTGTTTAATGAGTTCACATTGTGCTCCATGATAAAATATCCAAGCCGGGAAATCGTGATAGCTCGGATCGAGTGACACACATCTCTTTGCATCGGACGACCTAAATCATATCGGCATTTCAGGACCTTGGAACATCAACAATTCTCACCTCAACCTTCCCGAAAAGACTTTTTTTGTGGTTCGGATCCCGCACCATGTGTCCTTATGAAATGGACAACCTAGATCATATCGCGACTTTGTGTTTCGTAAGTCCTCAAGACTCTGCCCTTTGACTACCCCATTCTTCGAGTCATCGAAATTTTGATCCTGTGCCACATGTCCCTCAAGATCAAAGGTTAGGATGGCCTCGTGATTTCAGACCTCTAGTTGATGCTATACTTCATGAAACTGTATGGTCTCGATCACCCTATGGCCATTGATCTGATCTGCATGGAGGATCCCTGCCATTGAAAGATGATCTTGCTTGCTCGCTTGATTTGAGTCCATATCAGACCATTCTAAGTGTTGCATTTGGTGTTTGCGATGGTGGCCTGTGAATACTACTTGGATGACTGGCTGACAATCAGAAAAAAAAAATAGTCAACAAGAGAGGAAAAGAGAGAGAATTGATCGATTTTATGGAAAAAAGAAAGGCTTATGGCTGATACTTCTCAGGCAATCTGATAAGGAAAAAGAGGTCGATCAATCAAGTGGAAACAAACAACAGAAAAACTACAAGCCGAGAGGAAAAGCTTCTGATCGGGTTTGAAAAAAGAGCAGAAAATGGCAAAATTATAGACCTAGGTAGAAACCAAAAACCCCTAAGGCTTTAACAAGTTTATGTGATAACATTTGGCTCCACAGGGGATGGCATGCTCCCTACGAGCTGCCAAGAACAAGTAGTTTCAATGTCTTAGATTTGGGTTATGGAGTCTCCTATAAAAAACAAAATAAACATAAAAAAAGAATGATATTTACAATGGTAGGAAGTCGACTGTGGCTTTAAACAAAAACTTTTTTAGGAAGTGCCCATTTACAGGGCCACTAAAAAATGTGTTACCCTCCAAATTTTGCAACCTGTAAGTATTATTTGAAAGTGTCTCAGAAATTTTGAAGGGTCCAATCCAAAGGGATTCAAATTTACCATGCTTGCCCTTGTCCTGTCTCGGTGCATCCCATTTGAGTACTAGATCGCTCAGCTGAAAATCCTTTTCTCTGATTTTCTTGTCAAACGTCTGCTTGATCTTCTGTTGATGGTCATGTGCCCTATCCAACATTTTTTTTTTGGTTTCCTGCACTTCTTCCAGTTGTAATATTCTCCTGACCATGTCATTAGGTTCTCCCTGGTAGTCTTGGAAGAATTTTTCCACCGATAGGGTGAGGTGAGAAGGAAAAATGGCTTCAGTCCCATATACCAGTTGGAAATGAGAGATACCCATGGACCTCTTTGTTGTCACTCTATCAACCCATAGATAAAATTTGAGATTTGAGTCCCAGGATTTCTTGTTTTCCTCTAACAGTATTTTGATGATCTTTATCAAGATTTTGTTAGAGGATTCTTCCAGTCCATTGCCTTGGGGATAGTAGGGAGTCAAGTGAATCAATGAAATTCTGAACTGCTCACAAAACTGGATTAATGGATCAACCTTGAAGGATGCAACATTATCAGTGACGATCCTTTTCGGACAACCAAACCTTGCTATGATATCTTCAAGAAAACCAATGATTACTTTGTGAGAAGCACTCCTTGTGGGGATAAATTCTATCCATTTGGTGAAGTAATCAGTGGCAGTCAAGATCCATCTATGTTGACCACTTGAAGGAGGATGAATCTCCCCAATAAAGTCTAGCCCCCATTGCTGAAAGGGTCCTGTAGCTGCCACATGCTTCAATAGAAGAGACTTGAGTTGCTGCTTCCCAGATAATTTATGACATTTGATGAAATATTTGACTTTTGTACAGACGTTAGTGAATAGGTTAGGCCAAAAGTACCCAGCCTTGAGAATTTTATAGGCCGTGCTTCTCCATAAATGATGTCCCCCACAGAGGTTTTCATTAAAATGAAACATAAGCTTTTGGGCCTCTTGTGGATCTAAACATCTTAGAAGCATACCTAAAGGGTATTTCCAGTACAATACTTGGTCAATAAGGAAATATCTGATTTCTTTGAGATTTAAATCACTTGCCTTGCTCTTCTCCATTCCATCAGGAGGTCGCAACTCTTGTAGAAAATATATAACATCTTTATACCAGGTGAATTCTGCCAATGGAGGGCTGTCTTGAGGGCCTTTATCAGATACTTTAGACTGATAATTTTCTAAGCGAGTGTTGATGAAGTTGACCTCCATATCTTTACAATTAGATTCAACCAAAAACTTGGCTAAACTCCGACCTTTATCTAGCTTGGTGGGTTTTATTTCCAGATCAAATTCAAGGATTCTGGAAATCCACTTGCTCCTTCTCCCATCTATGTCAGGCTGAATGATAATGTCCTTCACAGAAGCTGAAGGAACATATGAAATGATTTTTGAATGCAAAACATAGACTCTGAAAGCTTTAAGATATTTCACCAAGGCATAGGCCTGCTTCTCCATGATGTCATATCTGACCTCTGTGTCTCTTAGCGCTCTGCGAAAAAGGAAATAGGCTGCTCCAACCCTTCATCATTCTTTTGTAGTAAAACAACAACCACTGTATCAAATTAAGCAAAGGAAAAAATCAGAAAATCCTTGGAATAATCAGGATTGACTAGCACAGATGCTTTAGTCAATGACTTCTTGATTTGATTGAAGGATTCTCTGATTCGGCGGTCCATTTTACTTCGTTCCCCTTCCTGATCATGGATGTGATATGCTTCACCAATTCAACAAAATTTGCAACAAACCTTCTCAGAAAATTGATTTTTCACAGGAAGGACTGAACCTCCTTCTTGGATATAGGAAGTGACAAGGCTTGAATATCTTCCACCCTGCTTGAATCTATCCTAAACCCCTCAACTGATACGATGTGTCCCAACAATTTTCCTTCCTGCATAGCAAATAAAGACTTCTTTGGATTTAGGGAGAGACCAAACTTTCTGCATTTTGAGAAGACCTTTTTGAAATGTTGACAATGTTCTTTATCAGATTTGGAGAAGACTGTTATGTCATCCAGATAGATGACCATTGTTAGGCGAAATATATGTCGTTATAATAACGTTGTAGTACTTGCCCAACCATTTAATTGTCAACCCGGGGTACGTAGACTGACGAAGCACATGCACTGTATATGCAGGACTGAAGTAGAACTAATCTAATCTAATCTAT
>ML795086.1:287256-305976 GCA_009831015.1 Picea engelmannii
TTTATCTAGCTTGGTGGGTTTTATTTCCAGATCAAATTCAAGGATTCTGGAAATCCACTTGCTCCTTCTCCCATCTATGTCAGGCTGAATGATAATGTCCTTCACAGAAGCTGAAGGAACATATGAAATGATTTTTGAATGCAGAACATAGACTCTGAAAGCTTTAAGATATTTCACCAAGGCATAGGCCTGCTTCTCCATGATGTCATATCTGACCTCTGTGTCTCTTAGCGCTCTGAGGAAAAAGGAAATAGGCTGCTCCAACCCTTCATCATTCTTTTGTAGTAAAACAACAACCACTGTATCAAATTAAGCAAAGGAAAAAATCAGAAAATCCTTGGAATAATCAGGATTGACTAGCATAGATGCTTTAGTCAATGAATTCTTGATTTGATTGAAGGATTCTATGATTCGGCGGTCCATTTTACTTCGTTCCCCTTCCTGATCATGGATGTGATATGCTTCACCAATTCAACAAAATTTGCAACAAACCTTCTCAGAAAATTGATTTTGCCCAGGAAGGACTGAACCTCCTTCTTGGATATAGGAAGTGAGAAGGCTTGAATATCTTCCACCCTGCTTGAATCTATCCTAAACCCCTCAACTGATACGATGTGTCCCAACAATTTTCCTTCCTGCATAGCAAATAAAGGCTTCTTTGGATTTAGGGAGAGACCAAACTTTCTGCATTTTGAGAAGACCTTTCTGAAATGTTGACAATGTTCTTTATCAGATTTGGAGAAGACTGTTATGTCATCCATATAGATGACCATAAATTTATCTCTTTCTCCAATGAATGCGATGTCCATGGCTCAATGGAAGGTATCTCCCGCGTTCATCAATCCAAAGGGAATTTTGGCATACATGAATGTGCCCCAAGGAGTGGTGAAGGATGTCTTTTCTCTGTCTTCAGGAAGGATAGAGATCTGACTGTACCCAGAAAATCCATCAATCATGGAGATCCTGGATGTGCCTGTCACCCTTTGCAACATGTGTTCCATCTTTGGCAAAGGGTAATTGTCCTTCTTGGAGTTTCTATTCAGGTTCATGAAATCGACACAGAGTCTGATCTCTCCACTATTTTTCCTCACCGGGACCAGGTTGGCTACCCATTCAGAATATCTCAAAGGGACAATGATTTGGGCATCCAACATCTTCTTTAACTCTCTCTCCATGATGGGTAATAACTGTTGGCCCTTGACCAAGTTTTGAAGAGTACTTGGTCTTACTCACCACTTTTGGGACTGTGACAACTTGCCAAGGAAGGAGTGCAACACGAAGCAAAAAATAAGGAAGCAAGACCTATTTTGGGGTCCATTTTAGGGTTTTGGGTTGATGTAATGGGAAAGGGATGTCGGCCCGTGGGTTTACCCACATTTAGGCCCATTTTGTAATCTATAAATAAGCAATATAGATAGTAAGATAGGGGAGATAGTAAAGTAGTACATCTGTGTGATGTATGAATGAAAGCTTAGTGCTAGTAATGAGATCTGTGTGATCGGATGTATCTTAGAGTGCTCTGTGCATGAGATCAGAGAGCTAAGTGCAGGTTGTTATAGTCTGATGCTGAAGAGCAAGGAAGCAGGATCTAGTGAGCTGCGCATATCTTTTGTCCTGTGCAAAGTAAGGGTCATTGAAGCTCTGTGATGTAACTGCTTGACTAAGATAAGATAAATAAGACTTTGTGGACGTAGCCCCAGGGTGGGGGTGAACCATGGTAACTATGTGTATAGTGTTTTGTGCTTCGCTCTTATGTATGTATCTCTTTCTTGGCTAAGTGCTTGATGTGGTTAAGTAGATCTAGTCATGGTCTGTGCTGTTGATGAATGGATGAACATTAGAGCTGATATATGAGATGCTTAGTGCTTGATTTGTTGAATATAACCTATATTGTTGTGAATAAGTACTGAATCATTCCTAGTATAAGTATTCACTGTGATGATCTGTGACTTCTGTGAAGTATATTAATGAATGTATGTTAAGAAATAACTGATGCTAAGTGTGCTGTAAGAAAATTAATCACAGATCTATGTCCCAGCTAAGGTTGCAGACACCTGAGTCTTGCAACCACCCCTGCCTCTACCTCCGGTGAGACTTCATCTACTTTGTAGGTCTTGCCGAAAGGGCTGGTAGTTAGGGCTTTGTTGGTTCACTCTTGAGCGTTGAACCCTAGGTCTGTCCCTGTGCCAAAAAATGGTTCCGTTGCCGAGACCTGGAACTGTGATTGCTGGGAACTGAAGAAGAAGAAGCTTTGTGTGAAATAAGCTCTATGCATAGATCTATTGCCCTAGTGTGCAGTGGTCTGTTTGACCTGTGAAGCTTTGTGCTGAGAAAAGAGGTCAGATCTGAAGAAAGAGAGGTCAGATCTGAAGAAAAGAAGTCATATCTGTGAAGAAAAAGGTAAGATCTGTAAGCTCTATGCCTTGATAAAGGTAAGAATAGTTAAAAGTTTTAGATCTGGAAGCTTTGTGCTCTGCAGAAGTAAGATAAGTGAAATTTTTTGTTTCTAAAGCATGGATCTAGGTATGTTTGATAGATTCTGTCCTAGCTTCAAAACTAGGGCATTAATAGATGAAAGAAAGTTTGATATGAATAGATCTGATAAGTATAGTGATAGATATATTATACCTATGCATTGAAAGCATGTTTGGACTAACAAGTGGATGCAGGCTCCTAGAAATTTTTTTTTGCAGGTTAGCCACCATGATCTTGGTGCGCAGTATAGATGGAGTTGGGGAACATCTAAAGGGACGAGAGGATTAACCCTCTTTTATAGTTGCAGACGACCGGGAAATCTTGGTAAAGAATTCCCTGGGAGAAGACCTAGTTGCCTCTGTTGTAAGGATATGGACCATGAAGTATTGGATTTCCCTAGAATGATTGCTAGGTTTGAGAAGCTGAATATGGAACAAGAAAACCCTGAGGGAGATCAAGAGACCAATATTATAGCAGAAACCCAGAAGGAATCAGAAACGATATTGCTATAGATGAGAGATACCTTGAATGACCACCGACATGTTAAGCTATCAGAGATCTTCAAAGAAAAGGAGCAAATCGAAGCAAGAATAGGGGAATTTGACATTGAATGTACTCTTGATGAAGAAGCGCAAGTGAACATTATGCCAGAAATAACTTGGGAAGCTATAAGAAAACCTGCCATGATCCCTTCCCTAGGAGGAACAAGTTTCTTTAGAGGAAAGCTAGTAAACCTATGTGGAAGGTTCGCCCGGATACCTATGACTGTCAATGGAACTTCAACAGAGGAATACTTTGAGATCATTAAATTTGTTGAAGACAACGCCCCGTTTACCATGCTCATAGTAAAACCCTGGATTGATAGAGAACATGCTAGACGAAGAGAAGAAGAGAAAGTGTTGGAACAGAAGAAGCAAGAGTTAAAAGACTTTATGACCAGAAGGATCACACACTTGATTAAAGAACAAAAGAGCAGATCACAGATATTTAATATTAGTACCTTTTATGTTGAAGATAAGAGAACACTTGAGGATCCACAGAAGATCGAGTTACCTATTTTTGATACAAAAGAAGTATTATCAAGGAACCCTAAGAAAGATTTTCCATAGCGCGAAGTAACTAAGACCACAGAAGATAAACATCAGAATGGTAAAAGAATTACTGAGATGAAACTCACTAGGAAGAAGGCTAGGAAGTTAAGAAAGAAAAGGGCTACTACTGTAAGGTTACAAGAGGTTCTAGAGGACACTTCGCAGTAAGAAGGATTACAGAATGAGAGATTCATTGAGATATCAGAACAATGACATAGATTACTTCGCCACGATGAAGCAATATAGCTGTTGGAACCGATATACCCACTTTGAATGGATCGAAAAACAATTATGGGTTACCACTAGACCATTGGATAGTACCAGAATGGATAGAACAAAGTTAATGAAGGCCCCATGTTCATTGCAAGCAGACCATTGCTGAGATTTCCTACTTAACCTGACGCACCACGCACTGAGAATACTTTTTTCTAACTAAGAATATGAGAGTGAACCCTAATATTTACTTGCCCTGAGATCATTTCCTTACTATTCACTGTCATCTCTGAATTCCTTTTGCACTTGAGCCAACTGACCCAAGTTTGTATGTCGAACGAGCTCAACGCTACTAAGAAAATGGTTGAAGAAGTTCTAATTGATTTAATGTCTGAGAGAGTCATGTCAAAACACATAATGTCTATAGGTGTACAAGCATCATCCTCGGGCGTACTTCCAGTTTCCCCTTCCACTGATCAAATAGGACCATCCCAACCGCCTTCGGAAAGATGATCTAAGCTCGGAAATGACTTCGCCACTGTGAAGATGATCCCAAGCATCTTGCCTAAATATATCCCACCACTAATCATACCAGTGAATCGAGACTCTGTACCTAGAGACTTCGACTATGCTGTAGTCACTGAGTACCTCTCGAAAGGGGTGCGTGCAGTTCATGCTGACCAGGAGAGGCTCACCTTGCTGAAATTCAATGATTTTAACCTTGGAGATCACAAGGTATATAGTATGCTTTCCCCACACAAGTATTTGACTATTACAAAAGGAAACAACCCCAAGATTGTACTGCAGAAATGGACCCATAACCTTGCGCAGTCAACCCTCCTCAACATAATGAAGATTCCACATTTCGGGAGGCATCAGGAAGTAAATGCCTGTGTTCGACTATTGCTATCCTGCTACCATAGAGGATACCTATGGTTGGATCGAAACATCACTGTGGATATGATTCTGATCAATCAGATCACTGGGCTAAGCATGCAGGGCCCTGACCCGTAGGAATTTTACCCTGGAAAGACCACAGATCGTGCTCTCGTTCAACAAATAAAAGACACATATGGCGATCTGGAGAAAGGAACGTAAGGTTACAAGGTAGCCTCCATTGAGAATGGAACAGTACACTTTGGTTTCCAGCTGATCGCAGGCAAGTTAGTCCGAAAAAACAGACCTACACAGGTGACCGTATTTGTAGTTGACCTCGCAGGGAAGTGCACAGAGGGTCTACAAATGAACTAGGTGAAATACCTCATAAATTAGCTAGAGCTTGACTGTAGATAAGCATAGGACCAAGGGTATGAGTTCCACTTTAGCTGGTTTCTCATACTCATCGCCTTCATCATGTGGGAACTGCCCGAGGGAGCCACGTTTTTAGAGATCGAACCCTTCGAACCCCTAGCTGCGAAGTTCTGTACACTGTGGTACTCCAGTGACATGAACAAACAGTGGAAGTCCAATGCAATCTTCCATGCGTACTACATTCAGTTGAGGAATGCCATTCAGTCTACACTGCGCATTACACCCAACACTCTTCATAGGTTTCGACCTTTGATGAAATTCATCATAGATCGTCACTTCACCTACATCACAACATGCGCAAATGAGCATAAACAACAACTCCAGTCATATTACAAGCTGGCAGAAGATGACCTGGAGGATATTACCAAGGAATGGTCAGAAGACCTCCTTGTTGGAACAGACCCCACAGATATGTCTGACATAGATAGCCCTGAAGCTATGCCAGATACACCAGGACCACGCAAGACTAAGAAGGATGTGGAAGTTCAAGATATCCACAACACATCCACGAAGACTGCTTCACTCTCACCTGCGAAGGGAGGTGACAATGAAGAACTAGGGGGCACAGAAGTTGAACAAAGCAAAGGCGAGGTTACCTCGCCTAGGGACAAGGCAGATCCCTCCAAGAAAAGGAAGATTACCCCACCGAATCCCTCTTCTAGAAAGAAAACTAAGGCCACCCAGACCACGCTTAAGACTATGCTTACCCCAGATGATTTTGACTTCTTAATTGCCGCACTGAATGATGTCTCATTAGAGCTCGCAGAAAAGAAAGAAGCAAAGAAAGAGGAACTGTTCCACCGGATCATGGGTGAATTCAAAGAAGCGCAACATGCACTTCAGTCCAACCAAGCAACTTCTATGACACTGTTAACAATGGAAATATCAGGAACAGGCGATGAGTCCACACAGTTAGGGAAAATCACCAAGAAAGTCGAAGCTTGCCTTCGGTGAGCTCAAGACGACATAGAAAAAGCCACCCAGGCTTTGGTGCAAGCATAGAGCGCACATGAAGAGTGACAGAGAAAGGAAGAACATGAGCAACTTGATTTACAAGTGAAATGGGAGGAGGAAAAAGCCCAGTTACAATAGAGCAAGGACCAGTTGCTAGCAGAGAAACTTGAAACACAAGAAAGAGTTCAGAAGGCATTGCACTCTGTGAAAATCATAGAAGTGAAGATGGAAGATCGTCTTCCATAGCAAGTGACCCAACTGGAAGAAGTAATCCAACAACTTCAACAATGCATCACGGATCTGGAGCTTCGCACCATGCCTAAGACACCCCAAGAGATAAGAAATCTAAGAGAAGCCACTGCTTGAAGCGCAGTTGACCGATTAAAAACTTTGTCTTTAGAATGTAGGTAGATAAGCACCAGAAGCACCTAGACCTATGAAACCCTCACAGAGAATCCAGGATTGCAGACATTGGAGGCACAACTCCACGAAGCAAAGTAGCATGTAGACGTGCTACAATTGTAGCTGAAGTCTGTGACCCTAGTCGAAAGAATGAAGAGGTTCGCAGAGCAACGCACAAACCAACAACAAGTACACACACTGCAAAGTAAAGTAATGGATGTCTCTCAACGACTGCAACCACTCCAAGAGAAGGCATGCCAACTGTTCACCGAACTTGAAAGACAGGGAGCTCAACTCGAACAGGGTGTCATCACTATAGAACAACGCCTGGAAGGACCGCTCAATGAAACAATACTCCAGGAATATATTGAACAAGAGGCTGTTGCACTGTAGCAGGTCGAAGCTACTCAAGCCAAGCTCGATTCATTTGAAGAGGAATTGGTCAAAACTGAGTGACTCGAGATGAGTCATAAGTGAGTGTTGGGGGCCTGTTGGCCCTTGACCAAGTTTTGAAGAGTACTTGGTCTTACTCGACCACTTTTGGGACCACGACAACTTGCCAAGGAAGGAGCGCAATGTGAAGCAAAAAATAAGGAAGCAAGACCTATTTTGGGGTCCATTTTAGGGTTTTGGGTTGATGTAACAGGAAAGGGATGTCAGCCCATGGGTTTAACCATGTTTAGGCCCATTTTGTAATCTATAAATAGGCAATATAGATAGTAAGATAAGGGATATAGTAAAGTAGTACATCTGTGTGATGTATGAATGAAATCTTAGTGCTAGTAATGGGATCTGTGTGATCAGATGTATCTTAGAGTGATCTGTGCATGAGATCAGATAGATACTTGCAGGTTGTTATAGTCTGATGCTTAAGAGCAAGGAAGAAGGATCTAGTGAGCTGTGTGATCTTTTGTCCTGTGCAAAGTAAGGGACGTTGAATCTCTGTGCTGTAACTGCTTGACCAAGATTAGATAAAGAAGACTATGTGGACATAGCCCCAGGGTGGGGGTGAACCACGGTAACTGTGTGTATAGTGTTTTGTGCTTCACTCTTATGTATGTATCTCTTTCTTGGCTAAGTGCTTGATGTGGTTAACTAGATCTAGTCATGCTCTGTGCTGTTGATGAATGGATGAACATTAGATCCGATATATGAGATGCTTAATGCTTGATCTGTTAAATATAACCTATATTTCTGTGAATAAGTACTAAATCATTCTTAGTATAAGTATTCACTGCGATGCTTTGTGACTTCTGTGAAGTATATTAATGAATTTATGTTAAGGAATAACTAATGCTAAGTGTGTTGTAAGAAAGATAATCACAGATCTGTGTCCCAACTAAGGTTGCAGACACCTGAGTCTTGCAACCACCCTTTCCTCTACCTCGGATGAGACTTCATCAGCTTCACAGGTGTTGCTGAAAGGGCCGGTAGTTAGGGATTTTTTGGTGCACCCTTGAGCGTTGAATCCTAGGTCTGCCCCTGTGCCAACAATAACATAGGATTTATCTGTCTTAACTTATGCCTAAATGGTTTGGCCTCCTCTTTCAATGGGATATTATGCTCAATGATGCTGGTGTCATAAGTTATGAGGTCTTCATAGGTCCAAGCAAACACATCAACAAATTATTTTAATAACTCAGTATACTCGACCCTCTTCTCCCTTGACAGGTTGCTTGACAACTTGACGAATTTCAGATCCTCCTCTGTACCAATATTGCACTCAGCTACATCAACATCCTGAGTTGGGCCTTTAAACTTTACCACCACATCATTCCCATCGAACAATATTTCTAAAGGAACTAGTCCCTTTGGAATGTGGTTTCTAGGCAACTGAACAATATGGTGATTAAAAATTTTATTTGAAAATACTTGAGGGGGAGGGTCACCTTCGGAATCATTATCTTGATCAATGTGTAGTGCAGAGAACTCATCAATCGACTCAAGAAATCTTCTGATTTCAAGATCATCCTTGAACACCTTCCAATGCTTGATATTATCAGGTATAGAGGGCCTATATCTAATCTCATAATCATACCTGAGCTTAGGTGGTAGTAGGACCCTGAATTGGCTCACTGAGATGACCAAAGAATCAACTATAGTATTTTCCTCCCTTGGAATAAATGAAATGTTGAAGGCCAAGAAGAAATTGTCAATTAGGTCCCACACCTCATTCCTGTAAGTCCTTAGCCTAGGTTTCTTGGCTTGATAAACATTTTTGACCTGATGAACAATTAGTTCAACATATCCAAATACTACTAGCTCTTAAATTCCCATGTCTTTCGCAGCCCGTAAACCCAAAACAAGAGCCTCATACATTATTGGTAGCTTCAAATTCTAGTTTATAGGACAAAGGTATGGCTTCTGGATAAGGTGACACAAAAACCACTTCAACACCAACACCTTCCCTGGAAGAGGCTCCGTCGAAGAACATCTTCCATAGAGAAGTAGTTGGAGGAGGTATTTCACAAAAAGAAATGGGTTGCTCTCTGATTTCAAGAGGAGCTTCAGGAGTATCAATGAGCTGTAACAAACTAGATCCCAAATCAATGTCGAGTGCAAATATAGGATGATTGGTAGGATCCACTTCATTACTAAAAATGTAGGCCAACTGAGCTTCTCTATATAGTCTCCTATGCTACCTCCTAACACTGGAATGGTAGCATATGTGAGGTCCATTTGCAAGGTTCCCCCAAGTCTTTTTATCCAAGATCTTGACAAGAGCATGCCCAACTTGGGGCAAACATCATCCACCACGATATCCATGACCACACTCTTCATGGGCAGCTGAAAAAAGGTCACGACCATATATTTGATGACCCCAAGACATTGCACTCTCCTTGCATCAAAAGAATACAAATCATGATAAGCCTTTGTGATTTGTAACCCAAGTTCTTCCATGACAATTTTTGGGCATGAGATTATGAGATGCCCCTGAATCCATCAAACAGTTATGTAGCACCTTATCATGTATGTTCAGTGATGTATAGAAGGGAGGGGATGAATCATCTCTATATTCTACCATAGGACCTAAGATGGCTACTGGCTTTTCATATTGAAGATTTACTGAGTCTATGGAATGGCACGATGACTCAGATTGCACCAACTTAGAGAGGGATTTTTTGAAATCTTCATGCTTGACTAGCTCTGAAAGGGGTGCAGGGATTCTAATATTTTGAATTTTGTGCTGGAAGCTGAAGGAGGAAAGGCAATTCAAAACTTCTCTCACTTCTGGGACAGGGTATTTGGGTATAGGTGAGGGGTTTTGAGCTTTCTTTTCTTTGCTGCTGTCTACTGCATCTTTAGCAGGATTCTTTGCGTTGGAAGGCTAATCAGGGATGTCAAACTTCCCTTCTTTCTTCTTAGACCTTATATTGTATTTATTGGGACTACTATTGGCATTCTAACCCTTACTTAGCTCATTTATTTGACTGTTCATGAGGGATTCCTCATATGAAGATTGAGTCAAATGGGGAAATGGGGAGGTGTCTCCAAGACAATGGATTTCAGGATCAAGCTCTTCTACCTCCCTCTCTTCATCAACAACTAGGTTATTTTGGAGAGGTGTTTGGATTTTCTAATCATCTCTCTCTCTGTTTCCGGGTTCTCTCTCTGTATTTGAGGGGCATTGTTTGGTCTTATGAAGCTGGCTCTGTTATCAACATTTTGAGGATTTTTGTATGTCTTCTTCCCCTCTACTTCCAATCTTTCCATCCTAGTTGAAAGTGATTTTAGTAACTTGGTTACTTCATCCATTTGAGGGGGGGAGGTAGAGGAACCAGAGGTGGAGGCTTCTGATGTTCCCCTTGGTATGTCCCTATCAACCTTATTTCTGAGTCAGTTTACTACCAATACGTTAGAATCTACTTCCAAGGCTGCATATTGCATATGATCCAAGGAAGTATATCTTCTCTCTCTCAACAGGAGGCATAAATCAAGGTCAAAAGCACTAGCATAGGTAATCTTGGCATATGCTTCTGTAGGCTTTATCTCAGTAGGGATCTTATTGTACATCTTGTTGAATATTTTGGAGAAGTCAGAGACAGATTCTCCCTCCTCTTTCTTCAGATCCCCACACTCTGTAATATAATACATAAAGTCTTTTTAATCCCCTCATTGTCTCAATAAAACATCATCCAAACCTTCAATCCCAACAACGGATCCAGGGGTCAATCCCCTAAATCATTTCCTAACCTCACCATCAAGGCTCTGGACAAAGACTCTTGTCCAGACATCTTCATTTTCAATATTCAGTTTGTCTGCATAACTGTAAAAGGCAGCAAGGTGTTATTCAACAGTTATGTCTTCTTCTCCTGTGAACTTGGGCATATAATTTAGGTAATCTCCAGCAGGGAGAGCATCATTGGCTGAGGTAGGACTAAAGGGGCATATCTTGTAGCTACTATGGAAACCATTCTGTTCCTAGGAGGGTTAACACCTTCCATAGGGATGGTAGGTGGAGGAGGACTAGGACGGGAAGGGGTTCGAACATGGGAGACTGGAACTAAAATTCCAGGAGGAAAGGGAAACAACAAAGGATTTGGAGAAGAGGCTACAGGGCTTGAAGGAAAGGAGGATTCCCTTTCTGCAAAATCAGTAACTCTAATAGGAGGAGGAGTAATAAAACCTGGAGTGGGAAAATCTTTCGAGGTCTAGGGTCTAGAACAAGGTACAACTTTAGGGGAGAGAGGAGTGACAAGGATTTCTCCCTCCAAATCTAGACCAGGAAGGGAAAAATCAACAGGAACACTCCCAAACTTTAAACTTCGAAAAAATCCAACAGATGGTATAATAGGAGAATGAGAAGTAGCTATCGGAGTTTCTAAAGGAGGATAGCGAAAATTATCATAAATACCTGGTTCAACAACAAAAGTACCTTCTCGAGGGGCCTTTCCCTTTCTGACAATTTTCTCTGGATCAACTTCAGGTGTTGCTAAAGGAAGCTTTGGAGTAGACCTCGTGTGTCTATCTCTAGAAGCCACAGCTGAAAAAATGGAGTCGCCAGTGGATTCACATCAATGGAGTCACCACAGTGGAGTCTCTAGGTGCACAGTTGCAATTTTTGATGTACTAAGTTATGATGCACCTTCAGAAATAGTAAGCTTTGTCGTTCAATCCCAGGGAAAATCTTCAATTCCATCCCCGACAACGATGCCATACATGTTAGCAAAAGAATTCACCTCTAGATTGTGGCAGAGGTAAGCCCAGTACCCATCAATATTTTGTGTGACAAGTTGGTTATAAAAAGGTCAAATGGGCGCAATCTCAAGAAAATATCGTCTTAACTCAGAAAATTGGACCGATATGCACACAAAGGTGAGGTCTAGTTTAACTTCAGTTAGTAGGTTGTAGTAAGGGTGAGTAGGAGGAAGAATTCATCGAAGAATGTAGAGGTTTGCTGTGAACATTAGGCTTTCCAACAACCTAAGGAAGAAAAACTTAAATGCAAGGTTGTCTTGAATTCAAATTTCAAAGGAACTGAAAGAAATTATAACAGAACTATAATCAAACTTTCATCATAATGCAATCACAATAATTCAAGTGAATCAGTCAACCATGAACTCTTTCAGTATCGGAGGGAAACAAGAGGGAGAAAGAAATATGACTTTCATTAAACAAGAAATCTCAGATTACAAAGCATAACCAGAGAACCATAGTGTGCTTTAAAAATTTACAAATCGGGAGCTTTGTTCTACCATCGACCATAACAAAATATCAAAACTGAGTATTTATACTCAGGGAACTGCCACCACCAGTAGTGTGACCTAGCTACTATAATAAAATCTTCACATCTGCATCTTCTTCTGTTTGGATGCACTTGCACTCTTCTGTCAGACACAAGGTCAAATGAGTATGGGATTCATAAGAAAATCCATGATAGGGAACTTTTGGTTAACAGTCTGCCCTCCATGGATAGATTTTCCATGCTTTCCATTTATGTGGTGAAACGAGGTTTCAACCACCTTCCCCATTTTCATTAACTACTTTCATCGGGATTAGGGCAAGACCTGACACCCATGAATGTTCCAGGCGAGCTCACAACTCCTTCGAGTCAACTCTGGCGCCTCGAGGTCACTCAGATATTCCTCTATGACCAACTCGGGTGCTTTGATCCTTTGTGCAACTCTTTTTCTCGCTCTGCATGACCTCGAGCCATGAATTTGTGCTTTTCCCATATGAAATTTTGGGATTTCGGGTTTTGGGAGTTTTCACTCCCCCTGATTTCAAATATCCTGACGCTCAAAATCACGAAAGTGCCCGTCTGGATCCACAGTTGAATTTGCTTTGAATCTGACAGCCATGATCATCTCCTTGAATGAACTCATCCGTCCGCTGTGTAAAAGAGCACTTAGTTTTCCTTGGGCCCCACTTTCTATATGACCCTGGGCTATGATCGTGGGCCTAACTCTCAAGTGCATTGTGATTTCGCATTTCGTGAGTTCATGTCGTGCTCCATGCTGAAATCTCCAAGCCACGAAATCGCCATAGCTCAGATCGAGTGACATGCATCTCCTTGCATCAGATGACCTGGATCATATCGAAATTTCAGGACCTCGGACCATTGACACTTCTCACCTCAACCTTCTAGAAAATACTTTTTCTGCGGTTTAGATCCTGCACCACGTGTCTTTCTGAAATGGACGACCTATATCATATCGTGACTTTGCGTTTCATGAGTCCTCAAGACTCCGCCCTTTGACTACCCCATTCTTCGAGTCAGCAAAATGTTGATCCTGCGCCATGCGTCCCTCAGGATCAAAGGCTAGAATGGCCTCATGATTTCAGACCTCTAGCTGATGCTATACTTCATGCAACTGTATGGTCCTGATCACTCGATGGCCGTCAGTCTGATTTGCGTGGAGGATCCATGCCGTTGAAAGTTGATCTTGCTCGCTCACTTGATTTGAGTCCATATCAGACCATTCTAAGTGTTGTGTTTGGTGTTTGCGATGGTGGCCTATGAAGACTACTTGGATGACTGGCTGACAATCGAGAAAACAAAAAGGATTAGCGACATAGGCAAAGAGAGAGAAGTAATCGATTTTATGGAAAAAAGAAAGGCTTATGGTCGATACTTCTTAGGCGATCCAATAAGTAAAAACAAGTCGATCAATTAGGTGGAAACAAACAACAGAAAAACTACACGCCGAGAGGAAAATCCTCTGATTGGGTCTGGAAAAAGAGGAGAAATAGGCAGAATTACAGATCTAGGTAGAAACCACAAACCCCTAATTCTTTAACAAGTTTATGTGATAACACTACCTATGCCTAAAAAAATGGTGTTACTAGTAGTACCCCTATTTTGGATAAAATTACAACCTTTTACAACCATGATTCGTAATGTTGTGAAAAAAAGCCTTAAAGTCAACCCTCAAATCGAAAAGGGGTTCTACTAGTTGTTGATGCTAGTGGTAGCATCAGACAGGTATTTTCACACAAGTCTATGTGTCTAGACGTGTGGAAATCGTCCAAAACCTTGTACTCTTGAATTTACTTTAATTAAAGAAATTATTAAAGTAAATTGATTTTATTAATTAATTATGTAATTATTTAATTGATTTATTTAAGGAAAGTGATAAAAGTAATTAGCATGTTTCTAAATCTCAAGTGGGTGTGAGAAGTAACCTCAACTGTCAATCACTTTGGAGATTAGAAATAGATTATAACTCATGATTATAAAATCAAGGCTAGGGTGAAGGAGGAAGACACTTGACAAGTGTTGAGGGAGTCGACACAGAGTATTGGATCACAAAGGATTGTGATTCAATATCTTGGATAGGTGGAGAAGGACTTCCATATAGATATTAGGTCAAGGATAAGAGAGAACAAAGGCAACACAGGTGGGTTTCAGTTAGAGGAAGCCACATGAGAGTGTCACATCATATGGAACTTGTCGTACAAATTTTTTGTACATGTACACAGGTTGCAGTGGATATAGTCAAGTACATACGTGGGTTTGATGAAGGAAATTTGCATACGCCTCGAAAAGCATGCAGTTTTGGTTTGTATAGCAGGTCAAGATTTGCCAGGATTGTCTGCAGTTGTATTTCTCTCAGTGGGCCATTATCCTGTTGAGTAAAATAAATGAAAGTCCTCCTCACAACATTTTTTCGAATCTTGTTTGTCTAATACAATATAAGAAAGATTATCACCCTAATTTATATCCTTATTTCAAGTTCAATTAACCTTTAATTTATGAACTTAAAGACCAATTTCTTTTTTTAACAATCATTTATCAAATGCAAACTGAATTAAAAAAGTTTTATTTTTTTATACAATAATTTGAACAAGAAGAAAAATCGCATAATTTGATAGAAATAAGAGAGACCAAGAGAGTTGCAAAACCATCAATGATTTTATTCATTCATTCAGTATCAGCTTGGCACATCATACAACCTATGTCATTAAAATGCATAAGATGGAATGTTCATAAGAATCCCCTTTTTGCTCCATGTAAAAATTATTTAAATTCCTCAAAATTTAACCATTATATAAATCTGTGCAAAAAATGCAACATATAAAACATAAGGCTGCCCAAAATATAAAACTGTCAAAGTATGACCTATCCCAAATAACATGCTATCAAAACATAACCTCTCAAAATAATATGCTGTCCAAAATGAAGTGAAAATAAGTTCATATACATATGCCAACAAAATCATGAAAAACCATATTTGTTGTGAGAGGCTGCTCCTCTCTTGCTATGACTACTTTCAACCCTTTCATTTATTCCAACTGATGAACCTTCCTTAGCATATTTCTGATAATTTCCTTGCACATGTGAAGTGACTAAATGTGATGACTCATGTGATGAATTTGACTCAACTGCTACTGCTTTCTCCTTCTATGGACTATCCTCAAGCTTAGTGATATCAAACTTGGCATGATGGGCATGTGAGGCTTGACATATAGGTTTCTAATGCAAGGGAGAAGAAGTATGCCAGGCATGAAAAAGGAGGCTACTGAGGGTGATCAATATTTGTCCAACCACGTGACTGTCCAGAAGGAGGATGTACAACATTTTTCTAGCCATCATGTTATGGTCTAACTAAGGGAGCATAAACATGGTTTGGGACTAGAATACCGGTACTAGGATGAGGGTTCTCAGGAATAAGTGGAGGTATATAGGCTTGTTGGCCAGCTGAATTGAGGAAACTTGTCTGCAACAACTGATTGAATTCTTCCGAATCTACATCAAAATGTATAGAAAATTTGAGCCTCTTATTACCCCTTTTCCAAGGACCTAGTCCTATACCTCTATTGTTTACTCTCCTACCATAACTTCCCCTGCTGAAAAATCTTATTCTAACACACATTCAAAAACATCAGAACCAGATCATCATTAATCCATCATCTAAACATTTTGCAAAATAATAATTTAGACTTGGATCTATACACTACAATACATATGCAATCAATCACTATGAATTTCATTTCCTAGAGCTAATAATCACATAGAACATGGACTTAGAAGGGTTCTCGAGATTCTATGATTAGGATTATAATGAGTGGAAAATGGTAAATATGATAGGGGAAATGCAATATGGACTATTCATTTACCATAACTAGATCTACCAAATCATTACACTCACATGAACATATTTGGTTATAGAATAGAGCAGACATCAAACCAACTGAACACCTCTTTAAACTCATATAATTATGCCATGAGACACCTTATATAATTCCAATCAAGCATGGGAATGAAACAAGTACTTGGGATAGTGAAAAGGAATTGTAATGAACATAAAGTGTTACGTATGACGAAAATAAAAATGGACATGCTTTCATTAAAATTGTCTACATCATTATTCATCTTTTATGACCCCAACAAGTAGAATATTAACTACCATACAACTATAGTGTTCAGTCCATAAAGTTGGCCTCATTTCATTATCCTTTCATCAAATTACTCATTTAAAACATAGTTGAAAAATGTCTTACAACAGTTCAATTACTTCCCGAATTCATTCACAAAATACTCACAGTTGCATTTATGGTGTTATATATTATTTGCAATGATCAAAATCCATGTATTCACCCATTTCCATCTTTAATTAGATCACAATATATTACTTCCTAACTTTGAATGCAAAACTCCATGTAAGCAACACCCAAGATATTGACAAAGGCATCCAAACATCAATCAAACAAGCTCCCGTATATTAAAATCTATTTGTCACTCATCAAATATAATTCAATTACACACATGTTCCATTATACATATAGAGATCTCCAAAACTAATATCAAAATAAGAATTTGTTTCGCAAAGGGGTGAGAGAAATGTGCCAAGCATCAAATGCATCAAACAATAACATACAACATAACATACACCACTATTCTGTTGTGACTGTAATTGAATCAAGGGTAGAAAAAACATTTTTCTTTTCCACTGAATATAATTGCAATGAGGGATGATTTGACTTGAAATTCCATTAACAAACCCCATTTTAAAACTTTGGTAATGGCAGAGATATCACGAAGTGACATGGTTCAAACCCTTGTTTAATAAAACATAATCTTTATCATTTGAGGTCAAATGGATCCTCCTAAAATTATTTCAAACTCCTATGTGACCCCTTGCATAATACATAGAGAAACGATGTCCCCCATTTTAATTGTTTCTTATACATCACATACAACTCTCACGATGACAATCAAGTCAACAAGGCTTGCGAATGATAATGAAACAAACCAATAAAAAACCCCAAGTATGATGAGGATTTTAGCCTTGTCAACTCACGACTCAGACTCGGTTAGGTTTTCGAGTAAAACACATGAAACAACCTTTTAATTTCAATAAGGGTATGCATAAGGTCGTAAGATGCTACCATGTAGGGATGAAATTATGTAGAGTGCACAAGTAACTACTAGCATGCGATACTAAATACCCAAATCCCATAAACACCAGACCTTTCTATTTTGAATACTTTATAGACATTCGCAGACCAACCAATCGACATGGTAAATGTGCAATTAACTACCATAATAATATCAATCAAAACTATCAACTAAACCATTGGAGCTTCGATGCATGCAAATTTCTAAAATGAGGAGCAAGATAACTTCTTTTCTTTCCTAGAAATCAAAGCAAGAAAGCATCAAATGTGAGCACACTAAGTAGTCACAGAGCTAGACATAAAATATTTATAAAAAACCACATTAGATGATAGGGAAATGAAACCCTGATACCTGATGTTGTGTGGGTTAAATGGCGCCTTTAAGTGGTTGAAGCAATTACCAGAGGTCAACCTTCCTCCAGACCACTATTGAATGAACTGAATGCCAAAACTCAAGGTGGTAACCCAAACAACAAATTGGTGCATTAACTTTTGGTCACATTGTGTTGGGGTGATAGACATCATTAATCGCCATTAAAACTAAGGCAAGACATGTCAAAACTTCAAGCAACTGGTGGGTTCCAAGTATGTTAAAGCTCACAAGAAAACACATGCCACCAATGCAATGATCTACCACATACGACAATTGACAATATCCAATATCCATTACATGGTCAATTTGTAAATAAAGTTGCCACATGCATCAAACTTATTACAAGCATTATCAATAAATAGAGGTCATGTACCATGTGTTTATAATGTTTGTATGAAATATGCATTGGAGCAGGGTATATAATATGTGATGTAAATGACATCCCATATGAATTAAGACTTTCAAGTTTTTACCATATGTAAACCTTTGAACCACCACCTTTATCAACAACCGAGATCGTTATCACATGTAACATATTCTTGCAACTTGTATAATATACATTGTATCATATACATAGTCAATGAAATATATAAGTGATGCACTAAGCATATATGTATATAAAACAATTTTTTTTTATATAAAAAGCTACAACGATAAACTCATCAAGTGCATTGGGTATCAATGAGTTAGTGAATCATGTCAAGACATTTACCAACATTAAACCCTTTTTACCATTTGAATCCTTGAATCATCAATAAAAACCATAACATTACTTTGATGGTGATTTTATCCCGCACTAATATCTTTAAAGTTTGGAAAATCAATTACCAAAGAAGAGTTTTTTAATCATCATTTGAAACCACCACTGTTATCATTCATTTTCGCTGAGAACTAAAACCAAGATCATACCAAATAATCAATATGCAGGTCATCCGTAAGTATCTAAGACAACCATCAATGAATATAGAACCAATTGACTTCATCTTCGAGGGACTCTTTTAGATTATATTCTTAGCGACATCATAGGGGTCCCACTTATAGATTATTTAGTCTCTCTCT
>ML795086.1:306079-317248 GCA_009831015.1 Picea engelmannii
TATATGTTCCTTGCAATTCTTCATAGGTTGGTGACTTCATGACGATTTTAAGACTCAACAATGGTGACTCCACAGGGAAGGAAATATAGTATTGGGTAGAACTCAACTTCTGGTTTCACAGGTAAAGAATTTTTTCTATTATGCACTCAAAATTTTTCCTTTTCTCTGGTACGATCTTTTAAAATAGGTGTGGTGGAAGGTATAGAAGGAAAAGATGAGAGAGGGGATAGATTTAGCACTCTAGTTTAAGCAAAGTGGTCGAATATTTAGAACAATACAAGGCTGTAGACCACAAGTGATTATATTTCTTTCTGTTTTGGCTACTTATCAGTACTCAGACATACTTCTGCAAGCAAGGAAAAACTGTGGCTATATAGATTCATATAAATTAGGCTGAAACCAAGTTCACAAAATTGAGGGTTAAGAAACAAAGAAATAAAACTGTAATGAAATGAAAAATAAAGTTGCAAGCAAAACTCAAGCAAAACTGAAAGTGAAGCAACATAATAGATGAAATAAAGTGTAGAAAAATAAAGCAACTGTACAACCTAAACTGATATTTACAAGAAAAAATGATTCAAAAAATGTAACAGTTATCTAGGCTCAACATAATGTTTCAAATGTAAGCCATTAGTCGTAAAAGAGAATAACCGCTCTTCAAAATCCTTTAACATGTAAGAATTATTTTCGACTACTAGAGTAATCTTGTAAGGACCTAACCAGAGGTTTTGGAATTTGGAGTGCTTTCCTTTATCAACATGTGTGGAGACCCAAAACAAGAATTTTTCATTTACTTTAAACTTGACATATTTGGAACGCTTATCAAAATATTTCTTGACTATATGCTGTTTTTTTTTTAGATTTTTGAATGCATGATTCCTTTTTTCTTTTAAGGCTAGTAGAGAATTCATCCTCTAGGAAATATCAGTAGAATTCAATTCTTCAGCCTGCATTGCTAAATGGAGAGATGTGATTTCAATCTCAACAGGAATAACAATTTCTTGTCCATATAAATTTGAAAATGAGTATGGCCAGTGCTATTTTTGGTGATTGTGCGATCAACCCATAATGCATATGTGAGAAGAGTATTCCATTGGCGGTTCTTATCATCAATAATCCTTTTCAGGATACTGATTAGGTTTTTGTTAGTAGACTCGGTTTTCCCATTGCCTCGAGGGTAATAGGTGGATGAGGTGAAGTGCTTGACTATGAATTTGCTCAGAAACCAAGTAAACTTTGACGAAGTAAATGCTAATCCGTTGTCTGAAATTATTTCGAGCAGAAGACCAAAGAGAGAAAATATATTAGATTCTAAGAAGTTAATAACCTTCTCATCTTGTGCATTTTTAAGAGGGATAACTTCGACCCACTTGGTAAAGTAGACTGTTGTTGTCAGAATAAATACATGCCCTACAAAAGATGGTGGGTTAATAGGGCCGATAAAGTGTAATCCCCATTTAGAAAATGGGAAATCAGGTAAAAATTGTTGTAAAGGCATAGCAAAAAACTGTTCCTTGCTTGAAAATGTTTGACACTTTTCACAAGCCTGAACAAACTTGAAAGAATCTTGAAACATCAAGGGCAAAAAAACCCCAGCCTTGATGAGCTTGAAAGGTATAGCTTTCGCTGCGAAATGGACACTAATATGGAGGTTAGAATCTGGTGATCCATGAAATTCATTCAAAACGTTTTGGGCTTCTTTATCATCTATACATCTTAACAAAAACCCATCAATAGATTTGCTAAAAAGAATATTTCCCAAGATGAGGAAATTTGGGGCTATCAAGCACAGTCATCTATGATGATGTGAATATAAATGAATTGGAAAATTATGATGTAAGCGATAATAAATGATATCCTTGTACTAAGGATGGCCAACAAGATCTATGTCAAGAGTTTCAAAGTAAAACAGTGCTGACAAAGCATTCTCATCATCCTCAAGAGAATCACTTGGTTCAGGATGTTGAGCCAAGTGAAGAGCTAGATCACATCCCTTAATTGTCTTGGTTGTAGTAATTGTTAAATCGTGCTCTTGAATTTTGGCAAGCCAATGTGCAATTTTTCCTGAAAGATGAGTCTGTGTAAGAAAAAACTTGACTGCAGGTAAAGGGACTCTTACCCGCATTTCCTTGCTCAAAATAAAATGCCTGAAATGTCCTATAGATTTTACCAAGGAGAAAGTGTGTTTTTAAATCAAAGTATATTTCACCTCATCATCTGACAAACTTTGAATCATATAGGCTATAGGATTTTCTTGATTTTGGTCATCAACTCACAGAAGGATGGAAAATATTGCCTCTTCTGTGGCATTGGTATAAATAATGAAGTATTTATTAAAATCAAGCTTGGCTAAGACTAGTGCAAATATGATTTCCTTCTTGATTCCTATACAATCCTTTTCTACCTCATTAGTCCAAGAGAAGGTTCTATCATACTTCAGTAAACTATGAATAGCTTCAACCATCATGACAAAGTCGAGAACATACCTCCTAACAAAGTTAATAGTGCCCATGAAAGCTTGAACTCCTTGTTTAGAGGTAGGAGCAAGGAGGTTGATAATCATAAAAACTCTCTCAAGGTTAATACTAATACAACAGTTAGAAACAATATGACCCAAGAGTTTTCCTTGAGTGACTCCAAAAATAGACTTTGAAGGATTCAATGACATACCAAATTTTTTACATTCCAGGAAGACTTTCCTAAGATGACCAAAATGATCAGACCGGTTCTTAGAATAAACAGTTAATTCATCAAGATAAACTTGAATTATCTTACCGATCAAATCATTAATATATATTTTCATATCTCTCTGGAATGTGGCACCTATGTTAGATAGGTCAAAAGGCATGCGTTCATAGGAAAAGGTGCCCCATCTGGTGGTGATTGTGGTTTTTCATTTGTCATCCCTCTTGACTCTAATTTGATTGTATCCAGAAAAACCGTCAAGCATGGACATTATTTGAGACCCGACCACCTGTTATAGGATCATGCCCATATTAGGAAGTGTAAAAGTATCTTCAACTCTAGCTCTATTCAAAGCACGAAAGTCAACACATAACCCGATCTTTCCAGTTTTCTTTCGTACATGAACCAGATTTGGGACCCATTCAAGATATTTTACCGGAAAGATGATTTGAGCTTTTAGTATTTTTTAGACTTCCTTCTTGATAGTAGCTTCGAGGGCAGGGTTTATAGGCCTCTGTCTATGCCTTATTGGTTTCAACTATTCCTTAGCAGGAATGACATGTTGGATTATGTTGGGATCAAAACCACGAAGGTCCTCATACGACCAAGCAAAGATTCCCTTGAATTCATGGAATAAATCCATGAATCTTTCTTTTTCATCTTGTGAACACTGGGCCCCTATTTCAAGAATCTTGGGACCATATGAGGTTCCAATGTCTCCAACTTTCCTCTTTGAATCCTCTTCTACAATATTTTACTTTTTACCAACATCACTCGTTGAAAATGAATTCTCAAGAGGAATCAAGCCTTTTGAAAACTTATCATCTTCAATATAAATTACTTCCTTAGGCTTAAGAATTTCACTATGTAAGAAAGCATAGATATCCTCATCATTTTTAAAAACCTGCCATGATTCAACATTGTCAGACATATGTGGACGATATAGAGACATAAAATTGAAATCATGTCACTGTGGTAAAAGATGTCAAGTAGGAGAGGCAACAAAAACTACCAACCTGTCAGCCATGGTGTTAAGGTCCCTTTTTACGTGAGTGATGTTGAAAGACAACATATTTGAAATCAAGGCCCAAATGACATGAGTGTATCTTTTCATCAACTTGTTATTGGGGTTATATATTTTTCTAACAAGATTAACTATAAGCTCAAAATCACAAAAAATGGTAAGATGACTGCAACCCAGATTATAAGCATTTTTGATACCTAACAATAGGGCTTCAAACTCGACAACGTTGTTGGTGCAAGTGAATTCTAGCCTGAAAGAAAAGTTATAAATTTTTCCTACGGGTGAGTAAAGGATAATACCAGCTCCATTTCCTTTGTTGGAGCATGCACCATCAAAGTTCATATGCCACAATCCATCATCATAGTCAAACTGTTCACATTGCATGCCATCTTCTTCTATGAAAATAGAGTAAACACCCACGCTTTCCTCAACATAATTGAAATTTAGCTGAGTGACTTTCTCAATGTAAGTTTAGATATGATCTTCTCTGAGAATAATAATGTTTTTTCCATCCTTAGGGATAGACAAATGCGACCCATATAAAGACAAGTAACCACCTGTTAAGTATTTTCAGTCTCTCCCCAAAATAATTAAGTAATAGCTGACAGACATATCAATGGATTGAATGTTAAGGGTGGTGCATATTTTTGGATGTGCGCAAAGTACTAAGGTTACATCTTTGATCTAACGAATCATGGATTGTTGTTGATTATTATAGGAGAGCATGATTCTCACATTTTCGTTTGTATAAGAGAGGTCTAGTTATTCCATAATGATCTTTGACACGACACTTGGGCCTGAGTCACCATCAATGAGGAAACAATGGGCTATCCTGTCTAAAATCTTTACAGAAATATAGAAAGGGGGGTAATTTACATATCTCCTAAATTTATTTACACCTATCCTATTTACATGTGACTCTTCTTCATCGTAATCTTCTATGAGGTTGGCTATGTTAGAAGTTTTACCTTCCATGAAATCTCTAATATGTGTTGACACTTAAAAGTGCAACGATGAATACTATGCTTGCAAATGATTGCTAATCTTTATTATATATCTATATTAATAATAAACTAGTAGGTGGGACCCCTTTATTGGAATTATGGCACTATGGTGGATATGCTGCACTTATATTTTGTTTTCGTATGAGATGGTACCCACACAATCTTCTATAGTTCATTGTTTCAAATCATGGTTTAAAATGTTATGTTGACATGTGATGGTTGGTTGATTAATGCATGGAACTGGATGGATTTGATGACCTCTCACATAATATGTTAAGGCTTCCCTGTGAATGAAAGAATTATTATCATTTTTGGTTTTGATATTGCATTAAAAATGACATTAATTGGTTTAATTGGTCTTGATAAAAGATAATAATGGATATATTTTGAATAAAAGAACTATAATCAAGCTCTAATGTTATGCATTATTGTGACAAAGGATGGGCACACTTGAACCTTCCTACTATAGTCATGCACCTTGTTGAGTTTCATAAGTGGTTTCACATTGTTACACGTCAAAATTACTCACTTCGACAATGTCTCATTGTCATTGTCGCAAGTGTCGCAAAAGTCGTATGTTCGTCTCACAAGTGTCGCATTGCAGATGACATCATAAGAACACTTGGGACATCCTATAAGACTTGTTAGAAGAGGAAAATATATCATTTGGCAAAGTTTACAAGCTTTTACCTCAAAAAATAATCATCCTAAAAAGTACTTTTGGATATCAGCACTCCCCTTCCCACTTGCAAGGAGCGCTAGTTCTCCTTGTCCTCTTAGCAGGGAGCGCTGCAACGCTCTGTGATTGACTTTGAGGGAGCACCGATCTGTTGAGATATTCTTGGGGAAAATACCCCTTATCTCTAAGGAAAACCAAGAAGCATCCAAGTCAGTTTGGCTCGAACCCAAGCTAAAGGTTGAATCTAAGGGGAATCCCACACCTGATGGAGTCATATCCTCAACTTATCCCAAGAATAACTAAGGTGGTTTAGCCTCTTAAAGCCTATATAAGGAGGAATTCTCATGGTGAAAGAGGAGGGATATCAGTTAAAAGTATTTTCATTTTGATCTTGGTTCTTTCGAGCAAGGGGTTGAACAAGGAGGACTTGGTGAGGCTGCTACATTTGCATCTACACTTTATAATAACCTTTTTATGTTCTCATTAATATATATGCTTGTCTTGTTTCCTTCAAGTTTGTGTACATTTGCATACACTTGTCTCTTTTTGATAGATCTAATTTAAACTAATCTTGGTAGAATAAGAAGTATGCATTATCTTTGTTGTCTATTGAATTGAAGAATTCATTCGAGGACTTGAAGATCAAGCTCAAGCTGGACTAAGCAAGGACAAACCCCAGAAAAAGGGTACTCATGCTTTCTTCCTCTTTTTCCTTTACTAGTTTAGATATATTTAAAGGAACATGAGTGTTCAACGTTAACATTTTTCTGTCTTGGTCATAGGGGTCTAAGATCCAAGAGGGAATTCACCTGTCCGCAGGGGAATTTTCCTACAACAAAAATTGGTGACTCCTATGATTCTAAAAAATGGCTTGGCCTGCTTCCTTCAATTCCCCCCCCCCCCAATTTAGATAGACGAGTACCTCTTTTTATTTTTACGATTTCGAGGAGGATAACACATGCTCGATATAACCCACCTTCGGTAAGTTCCTCTTCCTTTGTTTAACGAACTGGAAGAAGTAAGGGTTTGGTCCCATATGGTCCCTTCAATGTGTAATTTTTAACGAGTCCAGAGAAGGAAAAATCGGTGGTTTTTCATGTTTAGAGAGTTTGAAAATAACTTAAATATGACTCAAGGGTTGTCCTTTTTTGTAATATTAGTGTTCGAAGTCCGAAAAAGAGATAAATTGCTACTCGAGAGACGCCCTTTCAAAACCTTTTAAACGAGTGTGAAAGGAAGCAAGATCACTCGACAATATTTTCTTGTTTAGAGAGTCTGAAAAGAGCTTAAAGGAGACTCCCCGGGGTTCCTTTTTCATATATCCGTACGAGTTTGAAAAAGAGATAAAAGTCTACTCGGTTACATTCTCATGTTTTTTCGAGTGTGAGAAAGAACTAAGACCGTTCTCATCAGTGTGATAAGGTTAAACAAAAAAATACTGCTTTGAAACCTACAAGTGAAGACAAATCTGCATCCAGGGTATTAGTAACATCTCCAAAAAAGATTTTAAAACCCAATATAACCTATAGATTAGCAAAAATGAACCCTATAATAGTGAAATAAGGAAACAATTATTATTTACCATTTCATTTTTACCAATCTCTCCTAGCATTGGTATTTTCGACTTCGGAGGGCGATTTTCAAGCTTTTGGCACCAGAGCTACGGTTGACTGTTTTCACATATGTCTAGATCAAGTTGGTCATTAACCCATTCTAATTATTTTTCACGGTTTATATTTTATTTTTAGTTAGTTTTTAGTTTTATCCTAGGCTCCCTAGGAAGCCCCAGGTGTCGAACCAGATTAACGCTCCCTCAAAGGGGTGAGGGGAGCGTCAAACACATTTTTGACACCTTGGTGTGTGTGCCAGGGGAGCGCCAATGCCCTGTGGATGAGTTTAGGGGAGCGACGATGCAGGATAGAAAAATATATTTCTATTTATGCTAAAAACACCCAAAATTTTGTTATGAGAAGATGATTAATGGATTTTAAATGTATGTTATTGCAGTTTACGTTGATAAAAACCATGATCAAATGGAAAGAGTGCAAGCATGAGCTCGATGACATAGATGCACTGCAAATCCCCCAAACAAGGGCCACTTTGAGGAATTGTGGCCTCCTCAAGTATTTTAAATTGCAAAAGATGAAAAAGGAAGTCTTACTACTTGAGTATCTAATTGGACTGTGGGATGACGCCGAACAAGTGTTCCAGATTGGGCCATAAACGCTCAAAATCAATCTTGATGACGAATATTTTTTGACCAGCCTCTCGAGGAGAGGGGCTCCTATCATTTTTTCCGGGCAGAGGGAAACTCCTCAGCCTGCCGAGGTGTATGTGGCTGATCATTGTGTTCTTGGGTCACTATTGGTCGGAGGAATAATCATGATCAAGGGAGTTAGAGAGTTGACACTACGATCTATCTTGTTTTCCATAACCAACCTGGAAGGTAGAACCAGTGTGCATTTGGCCTCAAAATCCCAAATGGTTTATGCTCTACAATGTGTGGAGCCGATGTTATTCAACTGGAGTGCAACTTTTCTTTGCAATGTGAAGGATCAAATTTCAAAGTGCAGGTCTGGGAGACATAAATAGTTTGGTTATGGTTCCTTTTTGGTTTCATTATTTCTGGAGTGAATACCTCAGATGTAGCCGCAGATTGCGCTGATGGCATGACCAATTACTGAACCATGAATGGAAAGGTGGACGAGTTTTCTCCAAGATTGGGAACCAAATCAGAATTCAAGTTTACGACCGACTTCTTTGCTTGGTTGAGAAGACAGTTGATTGTCATCGAGGACTTTACATACGCCGGAGTAGATTTCCGGGGTAGCTTGGACTTAGCACTTCCAAAGGGTATTGAATAGGATGCGTCAGGTATGAAACCAAAACCTTATCATGTGTTTTTTTAATTTAAAATTTTTATATTATTTTTATGTGTACAAAGAGGGGTTTTAACAGATGTATTGTTTCATCTTGCAGATAGAGGTGCATCATGTTCGATGAAGATACGAACACTAGGGCGTCGTATAGATGTGCAGATAGCCATAGAGAACGAGGTGGCGGTGGGAGGTCTCCGAGAGGTTGAGAGGAACCTCTGAGGACTTACTATGGGTGTCCCACCTCTCATGAGGTGAGATAAACCTCAACATTTGCAGAGGCATACAATGGGGGTTCCTGAGATTTTGAACCACTTGCTCCGGTGAGTGGCCCATGCAGTGATGTGCTTCTCGGAGCACAACGTGGTGCATGAGGACTAAGATTCTCTATATGTTTTTTGTAGTCTTTTCATGATGATATCGTGGGCGTGAGGGCCCAAATTTTTCCCTTCTATGTAATTTTTTGATGTAAACAAAATTTTTCTATCATGCAGTTTATATATATATATATATTCAAGTTTTGTGGTGCCAACGATGTTACAAATTGTCTAATGTGATGTTTTTAATGTACATGTGATTCATTTTATTCATAAAAGTTTATCTATGCATGAGATACCGATCCAAAATATAATTTTCTAGCGAATATGAAGCTATGTTGAGTTCTCTTGGTATGTGTCTGTATTCTATAAATTTAAACATTATTTCAAGGCGACGAAATTGTAGGTGGAGACGCAATAGGGTAGGGTTGTGAACAACGTAGACTCGATTAAGCTGAAAAACCAAGAGTTGGGAGTCTAGGTTAATTATTTTACGAGATATACCTAGGAAGGAGGCCTCGGTTAAAATTCCAATGACAATGTGATATTTTGCCCTGTTATTGTTTGCCGATCCTAGGCAAATGCCTCCTAAACTCACCAACTCATCAGAGTGGTAAATGAACCATGCTACATAAGAAATGTTCTGGGTTTGTTGACTAGCTCCATCCACAAACCCGATTAAGATAGGAAAGGGAGATGTCATCTGCACATGCAATCAAAAGACAAAGTATAAGAGGCTAAAACAAAACTAGCACACACAAGAGAAAAAGACACACAAAAACAAAACTAAAGTACAATAGTGTATAAAGCACACATGCTAGATGTTCTATGCATATTACTTCTTAAGGTAAATCCCATTCTGGGGTTCACCGAGAGAGATTCCGTTGTAGTCAACTAGCTCATAGGCACCTCTATGTAATACATGTTTAACGATGTAGGGTCCATGCCATAGAGGTTCTAAATTTCCTGTCCCTAGCTTATCGTGAGCTTGGTCATAAATGAGGAATAGGTCTCCTTCTGTGAAAGTACGAGGGTGGACGGATTTTTCATATTGACTCTTCATTCATTTTTTATATGCATCGTTAATGAGAGCAACATCGTGACATGTTTCGTCCAATCTAGTCAGATATAGGAAATGTTCCTCTTCAGCAGAGGTGTGAGGTAGGAGTTTTAATTTGAGTTTCAACGAAGGAATTTAGCACTCGATTGGTAATACTTCTTCGACGCCATATACCAACTGGAAAGGAGTGAATCCCATTGCAGTTTTCACTGAGGTGTGGTAAGCCCAGAGGGCGGAGAAAATTTGTAAATGCCAAGAAGTTTTGTTTTCCCCCACCATGCATTGGATCATGGTTTTAAGGACTTTGTTGATAGCTTCAACTTGTCCATTTGCTTGAGGATAGTAGGGGGATGAGTTCTCATGGTGAAAACCCAACTTGACATGTAACTCACTTATCACCTGGTTTTGAAAATGTGAACCGTGATAAGTGACAATGGCTTGTGGAACACAAAAGCGAGTGATGATGTGGTTGAATATGAAGAGAGCTGCAGTGCGACCATCATTAAGAAAAGTAGGCATAGCCTCATCCCATTTTGTGAAATAATCAATGACAATGATGTTATAACTGTGCCCCCCAGCTGAGGTAGGCTTACATTGCATAAAATCAATACCCCATTTGGAAAAGGGGCCGATGGCCATAATATAATTCAACAGAGCGGGGTGGGTGCATTCATTTTTATGAAAAACTTGGCAGGGTGGGTATATTTTCACAGCCTCAATACAATATTTGAAGATGGAGGGAAAAAAGTAACCGACACGTAAGATTTTCTAGGCTGTAGCCATCCCAGAAAGGTGACCGACACATGCTCTAAGGTGACAATCATTCAAGACACTTTCAGCCTCACACTAGTACATATGACCAAATTTGCGACGGTTGTTCGTTGATATTGCCACACTTATCCGTCGCAATTTTCACGAAAGCCGAGAATTTTTTCGTCGTAATAATTTTGTCGCTATATCCATGATCCAAGTGTGCATGGAAACATCGAATAAATTAGCTATCCACGTGTCACCACCTTCAATATTGGTTAACCTTATGCATCGTCACAATTACGATGAAATTTCGTCGCAATACTAACGAAGAAATGTGGCAATTACGACGAAACTTCGTCGCAATTGGGACGAAAAGTTATGCCAAGCCAATAACTTGTGACGCAGCTGTTGAATGTGCGATGAAAGCCCGTCACAACTTGTGATGAAACTACGTGGTAATATCGACGAGTGCTATATCTCAAAACCATATTTACAATGGACTTGCTGTATATGCGACGAAACTTTGTGGAAAAGAGAGACGAAGTTTCGTCGCTATAGCGACAGTTATGGTAAAAAGTAAAAGAATTCCAACGAAATTCCGTCGATATTGCGATGATGACTGTAGGTTTAATTTTTTTTTTTTACATGAAATATGGTATTACCATATTACATTGTAATATGGTATACCATATTACAATGTAATATGGTAATGCCATATTACATTGTAATATGGCATTACTTTTACATTGTAATATTGTAATATTGTAATAT
>ML795087.1:0-20612 GCA_009831015.1 Picea engelmannii
TTTATAAAGTGGTTGGTTGCATGTTTATTATTGGGGAAAAAATTCCCATGCTTTTAATAAATGTTTGGTATAATGTTTGAACATATCAAATGTATTGTGTTACTAATATTATTGATGTAATGTTTAATATTTTTACAATCAGGATTTTGATGATGAGCAACATGTCTACCATCTACCGTTGCACCCCACTATGATGTCAAGTCACAAAATTTCTATTAAATGAACACAACATAGAGAGGGAGCATGTCGATCATGGTTGAATCAACCACCTATTCAATTACCACTATGTCCCGAGTCACCAATTCAAAACCTCTACAACAACACAAGTTCTTCGCATGTTGGGAACAAAGGCAATGATATAGACATTGGTATGGATGATTTCGTATGGGATACCCAAGCCATGGAGGGAATATTGTTACATGCATTCCAACAAAATAAAATACAGGATGACATTGATATCATCGATACCTTCTTCGAAAACCTGAAATGTGCTTTCACCACCCCATTCTTTGGACATGGGTCAGGGCCTACTCAACTAGGGACAAAAATGTTACTGTACAACTTGAAAACAATGTATGGTATGTCAGGCATGTGTTTCTTGACATTTTTGAAGTAACTAACCATTAAGTGGACCCTAATTTTTTAAGCAATATTGTCACACAATGAAGGAAGAAAATGGTTGATTTTATGCATGCTTAATGATAGTGTACATTTTTATTTCCCACTAATTTCAGGTTACTCTAAGATAAGGTACTTCCTTGAGATAATTCATTGCCTGATAGATGCGCAGAGGTAAAGAAAATGTTGAAAATATCGGGTGTTGAGTACATATCATACCACACATGTTTGAATGCTTGGATTATGTACAAGAAAAAATATGCAGACAAAGAGATATGTCCAGAATGTGGGAATGACAGGCACCAAAAATAAATAAACAAGGGTAAGGAACATGGTCATGCTCGTAAGATATGGAGGTACATGCCTATAATTCCAAGGATTCAAAGGCTCTTTTGTTACAAATAATTACTCGTGTTGGAGGAGTGGTATGTATCACATAGAAGTGAGCTAGGAGTTATGAGAATCCCAACAGATTCAATAGACATGAAGCATATAGAGGAAACATGGCCCGATAAAAAGGATGAATTACATGGCCTATGATTGAGCATAGCTATGGGTGGAATTAACCTGTATTCCCTCCAAAACACCAACTATGGAATATTCCATATATAAAATAATATGCAGAACATAAATAATTAGCTAGAAATGGTAGATAAACAACGATATAACCAGGACAACACCATAATAATATCAAAATAATACCAGAATAACACCATAAAGAGCACTTTGATTACTAAGAGCAATGTTCCTTGGAATATTCCAGATATAAAATAGTATGAAGAACATAAATAATTAGCTAGAAATGGCAGATAAACAATGATATAACCAGAATAACACCACAATAATACCAAAACAATACCAGAATAACACCAAAAAAATCACTTTGATTACTGAGAGAAATTTTCACTTGCCTCTTTGAGGGGGAAACCTCCAGAAGAGAAGAGATCTATTACAATAATATCCAAGACAAAAATTCTCATACCCTCTACCCCTATTTATACTAAATATGTCTATCCAAAAGAACAATCTAGATGAAGATCCTTCTAGAAGAGGAAGATTCTATTAGGTATTCTTACATTTGACTTATTCTTCCTTATTGTTAGGCCTTATTAATATTGACCTTTATTACATGGAAATATATTATTCTACGTGAGGGGTTAGGTCCCTAACATGACCTCCCCCTTAAAAACAGTCTTGTCCTCAAGGCTTGAGATGAGGAAATTATTGCAGAATGTTAGTTGGTTCCCAAGTGGCGTTTGCTGGAGTTGTATCTTTCCATTGGACTAACACTTCCTTGATGGTGCACTGACGTAGATGATGCTCACGCTGGTCCAAAATGCTTGTGGTTGTAGCCAAATGGACCCTTCTTCTTCCAACTCAGGAAGAATAGTTTGAGTTTAGCACTTAGTTCCAATCACCTTCTTTAAGAAGGAAACATGAAAAAAAAGATGGAGCTTAGAATGAATGGGAAAAGCTAATTGATAGGCCACCTATCCCACATTCTTGAGAATGACATAAGGACCATAAAATTTGGGCGCCAATTTTTGACAATGGTCATCCTTGAGGGAATTTTTCTTGTAAGGTTGCAGTCGAAGAAACAAATGATCTCCTTATGCAAATTGACATTCAGAGCGAACTTGATCTTATTTTTGCTTCATGCGATTCTGGGCCATGACCAAATTCTCTTTGAGGGTACAAAGAGTATCCTCTCAAAATGTAATCAGTTTTTCAACTTCTTGGACCTTCGAGACACCTGGAAAGTATGAGAGAACTGAAGGTGGATTTTATCCATATACCACTTCAAAATGAGTCATGTGTGTAGTTGTATGGTAAGAAGTGTTGTACCACCATTCAACTAGTGGTAACCATTGAGCCCGCTGATTTTTCCTTTCCGATGAAAAACACCTCAAATATGTTTCCAAACATTTGTTGACAACTTCAGTTTGACCATCAGTCTGGGGATGATAAGCTGTGATGAGATACAATTGGGTACATTGTAGCTTGAACAGTTCTTGCCAAAAATTGCTGGTGAAAGTTGGGTCATGATAAAAAACAATAGAAAGAGGCATGCCATGAAACTTGAAGACCTAATCCATGAAAATTCGAGCCACAATGGAGGCTATAATTGGGTGTTGAAGAGCACATAAATGAGCATACCTGGAAAGACGATCAACTACCGCCATGATGACTGATTTATTTCCCAATTTAGGCAAGCCTACAATAAAATCCATAGAGATATCCCTCCAAATAGTAGGTGGAATCGAAAGCGGTTGTAGTGTGCCTAGAGCTTTGATTGTTTCACCCTTGTTGCATTGAAAAACCTCACATTCGGCCAAAAAATTGTGAATATCTCATTTCATACCATCCCAGAAAAAAGAACGTTTGACCCAGTCATAGGTTTTGGTAAACCTTGAGTGCCCAGCAGTGGGTGTAGCATGAAGCTCATAAAGTACCGTGGATTTAAGTTTTGACTATTTACTTAAATACAAACGACCTTTGTATCAAAGCTCATCATTGAGCCAAGAGTACCCTAGGGAAACTGGATAATTGGCTTGCAATTGGTGTATCAGATGCGAATTTTTGAGATCATGTAGCCATTCCTAGCGAACAACTTGGAGCCAATATGGTACAATGAAGGAGAGATAAAAAAGGGACCCTTCATATTCATATTTTCTAGAATGTCCATCAACAACAATGAAGGAGAGATAAAAAAGGGACCCTTCATCTTCATATTTTCTAGAAAGTGCATCAACAACCACATTGTTTTTTCCTTTCTTGTAAATGATCTCATAATCTTATCCAAAGAGCTTAGTCACCCATTTTTGTTTCTCTAGGGAGGAAAGGCGTTGTTCCAGAAAATACTTGAGGCTTTGATGATCTGTCTTAATTTGGAAGCGTTTCCCTAATAGATAAGGGCGCCAAAGATCCACGACATGCAGAATAGCCAACATTTCCTTTTTATAGATTGATTTTCCCAAATGTCACTTTGATAGTTGTTTGCTGGTAAAGGCCAAAGGCCAACCCTCTTCATAAGGACTGCTCCAATTCCTTTCTCAGAAGCATCACATTCCAGGACAAAGGTCTTTGTGAAATCAAGAAGGGCCATGACTAGAGTGGTGCACATGGCCATCTTAAAGGTTTGAAAAGCCTAAGCAATTGTTGGAGTCTAAGTGAAAGAATTCTTTTTAAGGAGAGCAGTAAGAGGTGCCACAATTTTTCCATAATTCTTAACAAACTCGCAATAATAACCCGTTAAACCCAAAAATCCACACAATATTTTGATAGTCTTTGGGTGAGGCCAATATTGCATAGCTTCAATCTTTTTAGGATCCACCCTAACACCGACCTTTCCAACAAGATGACCCAAGTACTCATCTTCTAAGGCAAAAAAATCACATTTAGATTGTTTGAGAAAAAGTTGGTGCTAAGAGAGTAGATGGAGAACTCGATCCACATGAAGAATATTGGTTGTCCAGGTTTGACTATAGATGAGGATATCATCAAAGAAAAATAAGAAAAAATGACAGAGAAAAGGATGGAAGACATGATTCATGAGGCTTTGGAAAGTGGAGGGAGCATTACACAAGCCAAAGGGCATGACCAAAAACTCATAGTGGCCCTCATGAGTTCTAAATTTATTCTTAGGAATGTCTTCCTCATTCATACGTATCTGGTGGTAGCCTGAACGAAGATCAAGTTTAGTAAAGAACTAGGAGCCACTCAATTCATCCAAGAGGTCATCAATGACAGGAATGGGAAATTTTTCCTTAATGGTGAGTTTGTTGAGGGCACGAAATTCAGGACGCATGCACCAAGAACCTTCTTTATTAAGGACCATGACCACAGGAGAAGAGTAGGGGCTCGTACAAGGGAAGATAACACCTACGTTGAGCAATTCTTGAACACTTTTCTCAATTTCATTTTTCTGGGAAAAGGGATGATGATAGGGACATATATTGGGAGGAAGGATCTTGGGGACAATGGGAATGGAATGATCATGAACACCATGGGAAGGAGGGAGTCCCTAGGGAGTGGAAAAACCACTTGATGTTTAGAGAGGATGGATTGGAGGTTCGATGACAAGAGGGTGTCTTGGTGGATTGAATGGCATGGAGTTGTGCAATAATGCTAGAATGACCTTTTTTGAGCAGATTTTCCATGCGATGGGAACTGATGATCTCCAAGGAACTGGCGGTGATGCCTTGGAACTTATATTTTTGGACCTCCTGGTCAAATGGCATGGTTAATTCCTTAAAATCCATGAGAATGGGACCCAAAGTCCTTAGCCATTCCGCACCCAACACAATGTCACAACCACCCATGTTGATAGCAAACATATGAGATTTCATGTGGTATTGACCAATTTGGAGATGAACATTTTCACAACGCCCTCCACATTTCATGGACCCTCCATTGGAAATCATGATTTGAAAATTATTGACGATAAAGATATAGCAATTAGTTTCTTGGGAAATGCAACGATGAATAAAATTATGGGTTCTTCCACTATCAAAAAGAATGATGACCTTCCAATGCTTAATGTAACCAATTAGCTTGAGGGTTTGGTGAGGAGAGAATCTAGTGAGAAAATTTAGGGAAATGATTGGTTCTACTCTGGGAGGATCTGAGGGAGGGTTCATGTCAGTGGGTTTAGGTGACATGGCCACAAGGAGAGACTCAACATCGTCTTCTGAAACATCCTCTGAGATGGCCATAAAAAGATTTTGTTCCTTACACTTGTGCCCAGGAAAATATTTTTCATCACAATTATAACAAAGGCCTTTGAGTTGGCGTTCAACCATTTCTTCCCTAGTTAATTTCTAGCTCTTTAGTGGAGTAGAAGGAGGAGTGAGAGTGACTGGTTTAGTGTGAGGAATAAAGGAGGGTTTCTGGTTTTGAGAGGAGACAACTTGTTGTGCTTTCTTATCTATTTTAGTAGCATCCACCCAACTCTGAGGCTGAGCCATGAGGACATGGGAACAAATCTCATCCTTGAGGCCACTAATAAAACATTCTAAAAAAAAAGCATCAGACATGCCCTTTGTACAGAAAACCAATCACTCAAAAGTGGCTATAAAGTCTTCCACTGTGCCAAATTGTTTCAACTTTTTCAAATAGCCTAAATCGTTGGTGTTAGTGTCAAAGCATTCATAAATATCTTCCACAAAGTGTGTCCAAGCTACATACCCTTGGAGGACATTCTTTCTCCATTGCCACCACTTCCAACATTCTTGATCTAGATGGAGAACACCATACTAGAGTTTGTCCAACTCATCTGTAATGCCATACAAAGAGAAATAATTTTCCATTTGAGTTACCCATCCAGTGGGATCCGAGCCATCAAATTTGGTCACATCCACACGCCGAAGGTATAGGTCATGTTGAAAGTGATGGGGCTAAAAATTTTAGGAATGAGAGGAAGTTTCACCTTTGGTTTGCAAAGGTGGGTCAGATGAGGGAAGATCTGTAGGGATATGCAGCTTGGCACAGACCATCGTAGTGAAGGAGACAAACTGGGTATTGAAGGATTCAAGATGGGTAGAAAGGTCTTGTTTGAGGTCCTCTATTTTGGTGTTGATGGAGGAATGCATGTTTTTATTGACAGTGGAAACATTGGCACTGAGTTGTCTCACTTCTTGTTGGGTTTTTATGAAATTATAATGCAAGGAATTAAAGCAAGCTTCCAAGTATTGGCTACAGGTGTGGGCCATGATGAATAGGGAACATAAAAAGGGGTGGGTGGGACCACACAAAAAATGGGTTATGGGTGAAGTGTATCACAATGATCAGGGAGACAAGTGGAATCCAATGGGGTAAAGTCCAAATAAGGGTGTTATAAGAGGGTTGGGTCCATGAGAATTTTTTTTGTCTGAAAAATGATAGGTATGATTACGATAAGAGTGAAGAGAGGAATCCAACGGGATAGGTCTCAAATAATGGTGGAAACATGATCTAGACTTTTGTTTTTTACTCCTATGGAGTTATACTTCGATCTGAAGAATTTTGTAGTGACAAAATGCCCAAATGCTTAACAAGAAGAAATGTGTAGTAATTTCGTAGCCTGAATGCAGGAGACACTATTGAGTGACAAAATATCTTGTCTGTTATGTTTTTGTTTTTGTCCCAAGGTTTAGGGTATTCAATGGTTCCACAAAAAAGGGTTTTCCCTATGCTATAGCTCTCTGATATACGTGCGGGGTCCAACAGTAGTACTCGACCCAATATCTCAGGGCACCAACTAAGGAGGCTAGAACATGCCCTTAGCCTTACTACTCGACTACCCAGGTACTAGAAAGTATCTTCCTGAGTGATGTTCATGGTGACACTATAGAAGTCAGGTGGTCGATTGGTTTATCTATGCATGGCTTCATGAGATCTAGGTCGATCTGTTTACAAGTGTTGTTTGATGTGCTACCACTCGAAGGGGTACCAACAAGGGTTACAAGGGTGGCCAACATATGTGCGCTTAAGTACCACTTGTATTTCCTGAGTGTATGAATCTTGGACCATGGGTTTATGCGCGTAACAACAAATCTTTGTAGCTTAAAGATGTTGGAATACGTTTCTACCCTGAAAAAAAAAATTAACCCACAATTTTCAGCCGAGGAAGGCACTTTGATACCACTTGGAATATTCAATATATAAAATAGTATGTAGAACAAAAATAATTAGCTAGAAATGGAAGATAAACAATGATATAAATAGAACAACACCATAATAATACCAAAATAATACCAGAATAACACCAGAAAGAGCACTTTGATTACTGAGAGAAATGTTCCTTGGAATATTCTAGATATAAAATAGTATGCAGAACAAAAATAATTAGCTAGAAATGGCAGATAAACAACGATATAACCAGAACAACACCACAATAATACCAAAATAATACCAGAATAATACTAGAATAACACCAGAATGAGCACTTTGATTACTGAGAGCAATGTTCACTTTCCTCTTCGAGGGGGAAACCTCTAGCAGAGCAGAGCTCTATTACAATAATATCCAATACAAAACTTATCATACCCTCTACTCCTATTTATACTAAATATATCTATCCAAAAGAACAATCTAGAGGAAGATCCTTCTAGAAGCGAAAGATTCTATTAGGTCTTCTTACATTTGACTTATTCTTCCTTATTGCTAGGCCTTATTAATCTTGACCTTTATTACATGGAAATATATTATTCTACCTACGTGAGGGGTTAGGTTCCTAACAAACTATTCTTTTTCTCCAGTGGTAGTGACCAATAAAAATATCCCTTCATGGTTTTTTGTGAAGAATGAACATCTTATGTTGGCTCTTATAGTCCCAAGTAGAAGACAAGTGAAGAGAATGGATGTCTACCTCCAACCATTGATCGATGAATTTAAGCAATTATGAGAAGGGATACATGTATATGATGTATCGATACCCATGGAAATGGAGAGGTCTTTTACATTGTATGGCATATGTACGTACACCACTCACGATTATCCAGGACTAGGAGTTTTCTTTGGTAAGTATGTTACTTGATTTTTTTATATATGTAATTTTATTAGACATACTTAATTTGGTTCGATTATATTTAATTTTAACACTAACATATTCTGTATATAATAACATTGCATGTCTTGTAACAAAAGGGTATCATGGATGTGAATTTTGTGGACCTTCTATAAAGGCTAAGTGGTCCAAACACCTACAAAAGTCGGTGTACAACTGCTCGAGGTTTTCCTCCTAGAAGACCACCCTCATAGAAGAGTTTCATACGCTTTCAATGGTAAATCAAAGAGAACCCAAAGACTTGAAATAATGACATTGTTAGATTGGATTAGGGCATATGACAGAGAGAAAGAGAAGGAAATGGAAGAATTGTTTGATTCAAATGGGGAACCTATGTTTAATGATCCTAAAGTTTTTGGCACCTATGTTAAGAAAATTCTCATTGATATGAAAAGGAAATATGTATTTTATGAGCTTCCATATCAAGAGCAACTTAATATTGGCCACTTGCTAGATCCCATGTATATATTAAAAAAAAAATAATCTTCTTTATGGTGGCACATATCATCGAATAAAAGTGACACATTGGTTGTTAAGAGAGATTGTATTGCTTCAAATACTAAAAAGAGACATTGGACAAGAAAATAAAGTAGACAAAAGGTTGGTTCCTCTTGGTCTTTTAAAGAACGTGACGTCCCATAGATTTTAAAGAATGATGATCTTTCTATGGTGAAGGATGTTATATTGGGTGTGAAGGCACCTTATTTATATGGCTCAAATCTATGATGTTGCTTCACTATAGAAGGGAATTTGTCAAGGTTGAAATCACATGACCATCTGAACCTTCTAAGGGTGTGTATGTTGAATACATAATTTTTCTTCTTTAGTGTCGATAAAAATATGCTACGCACTTGCATTTTTATGGAAATTAACGATGTATGTGTCTATTTTGTAGTGTCATTATCCTTTTATCATGCATGGTTGTGTGAACTATGACTTCCCCCAAGACCTGTGATGTGTCATATCGAAATTATCTGCATTTGTACGTTGGATCACATCAAAGGAGATTCATCTAGAGATCATTCCATGGTGACATTGAAAGATATTTGAGATTGTTTGTATGCTTGATAAGAAACTTCTCATGAGTTTTATGGATTTTCAAGTCCATATGAACTAATTCACCTACCTGATGAGGTTGAATTAGATGGGGTGCTCCCATGTCATTGGAATTTCGTCTTAGAGAGATACATGAAAAAAGTGAAGTTATTTGTTCGACAAAGGGAAAAACCAGAGGGCTCTATGGTAGAGGGATACATAGCATATGATTCATTCTATTATGCCAATGAATACATCAAGCAAATTGATGACACACTAGTAGCAGTGGTTTGGGATGATCAACAAGATGATGACAAAGGGAAGGGGAGCTACTCAAAATGAATAGAAAAAGGTGCTTGATAAGGAGTAAGTCACTTATATTTAATTATATTTATATAGAGAAAATGTTTACACTAAAATTGATAATATATATTTGATCTCATACTATTTGTTTTTGAATTCTTTTATACATCAACATATTTATAAATTGATGTCATCAATAAATTATTTCTTTACAATGTGGAGACAACATGACGATGGGTCACATTGTATGAAGAGAAAAGAAGTAAATGGGATAGTGACAAGAAACATTTAGACAGTTGAACGGTAGAAGTGTGCCTTATCTTGATAATTTAAAAGAAAATATGCCAAAAATTTGTCCCAATAGTTGGTTGGCTGACTAGATAAAAGATAAATATGTTGTGTCTGGTCATAACCCATGTGGAGGAGAGTTGGATGCACTAAACATATGGATTGGGTGCAAAAAATCTATAATAACCTCTCTAAGTACCACATTCAATTTATAATATTGCACATTTGAATTGTAGCATGTATTATGTTTTTATTAATGCTCGGGTTATTAGACATATTCCACCATCCTTTGTTCTAATTTTTATAGGTGCATTTGTTCCAATCTATGTGGGAATATGGACATCATTTTCACACTGAGGATGTCAATGATGGACATATCACACAATATTGTGGATTGGAGGTTGAGTTCAACCAATCTAGTCATGCTAGCCACTGCGATTAAAACCTAATAGAGGGGAAGTTAGGTTACATTCAAAATATACAAGAGATCATGCAAGGGGACTTCTCTTATTTTCAATGTGTTATTTTTAGTTGCAAGTGGTGGGATACCTTCCATCAGATAAATTTAAAGGAATATCATGATAGTGGACCAATATGTATGAACTCTAAAAAACTGTGGGTTGAAACTAAGAAGCACCTTATGTTTTTTCAAAACATTGCAACCACGTGTTTTTTTACCTAGATGTCTTGGATGGGGATTGGTGGTTTGTACTGGGATATTACCCAAGATCAACACATATTTTTGAGAACAACAATGTTATAATGTCAATCAAGGAAGATAATCAGGGTGATGACAACAAAGAGTGATATGTAAATGTTTTGTTTCAACATTTATATTGTGGATGCGTTATTTTATTATGTGTATCTATAATTGACAAATTCTATTTTTTTTCTTCATTTTATAATATTGGATATGAAAATTTAACAGCCCTTTACAACCACCATATTGAAAATACATTAAATAGTACAATCTAAAATGTGGTTTGGATATGCCCCCGAGGTGTAGAATAGTCGGTGATGGAGTGCACTATTAAGACACTCCGTTATGTGAAGTCATTGGTTTGAAACCCTTGACTAGCCTTGTGTGTCACACGAGGGGCCGTGTTGGCATGCCTAGGGTTATAGTGGTAGCAATTAGATAACATGACCATGTCTCATGTGAGTATGTACTCGACTAGTTGTTGATTTCCCCAGTAAAACAAAATGTGGTTTTGATATATTTTTATTATCATATCTATTGTTTATTATAACAAATGTGTGTTGTATTGTATTAACATATGTTTATGTTAACCTTTGAATTACTAAGAATTAATTGAGATATCACAAATTTGATGATGTAATCATATAATAACGTAATAAAGCTTTATTTTAATGTATATTTTATTTTTGAAAAATGAGATAATAAAAAATCAAACCTCAATTTTTTTATTGTTTGGAAAAATTTAAAATTCAAATAAATATATACTTATTTCGATGGAACTTCTAGGGGCAATTTCAACAAAATAACTTCTTGTAACATCTATGAGTTCTGAAATCACACTTGTGGTGTTGGCATTGCCAACTTTGATGGCATTCCCAACATTAACTAGTACAACTATCATGGAGTTTACCTATTCCACTCCATCATTTAGTTTTCTAAACATATAAACTTATATTAGTCATTCTTTTTACATTCTCATTGAAATAAGTGTCAATATAGGAAGGAAATGGAAATTTTAAAAGAGTATTTTTCTAGAGCCTAGTAGCAATGAAGGAAAATTTTAAGGATCCATACTTATCTAAAAGTATAGAAACATTTTCCAATTTTACTAATTCTTAAAATACTATTTGGTGATATTCTTGTAAAAGTATTTTGGTTTTTAAGTATTTGTATATTTTTTAGAAAATATTGACAACTTTTAGAGTAAAATAATTTTATTCCATAGAATTTGGGTGAATAATTTAAAAAAATAGAAATTAGCAAATTGTTTTTAGAAGAAAGCAAGACAAAACATGAACTTTAGCCTCTAAAGTTATCCCTAACCATAATCCAACCCTAGAAATCTTGTATATACATTGTTACCATGAAAGACAAAGATTGAAATTCATTATTATTAATGATTTAGTTTTCATATTTAATACTTTAAATTTAATTAATTATAATTTTTAAATAATAAAAAACACAAAATATAAATATTATCAATTTAATGAACAATAATGATAACTTTATCATTAAAATAGATGGAAAAATAGCATTTCATAGGAGTAATTATTCAAATTATTTTTTTAATTCATTAACCAAATCCAATATTTGCATACATTTTAATCCAATATTTTGTAATCTTTGAATAATAAAAATTAAAAAATTAGCATTATTATTACATCATTATTACTATTATTAATGAATAATTATATTATAATGTTATTATTAAAATATATGAAAAAGACATAATTATTCAAATCACAAACATTTCACTCATAATATTTATGTATTTTTGTTGTTAAACATGTTTAATCAACATATTGTATTTTGTTGGACAACAAACAATTCACCTTGAAAAAGAGTTAAACATTAGATGACATTAATGGTTATAAGTTTTTGCAGTCACAATCCAAATTAAATCATTTCATAAAAATAAAGTTGAGCATTATATGACAATTGTAAATTTTAAATGAGCGTTACATCTCAAATTTAATTAAAAAAGAAGAAGAAGAAATCATCAATAATGTTAATCAATAGTATACTCATAATACATTTTATAAATCAAACAACAACATCAAGATGATATAAAGCAACATAATATACAAGAGTTATATATATATGTGTGTGTGTGTGTGTGTGTGTGTGTGTGTGTGTGTGTGAAATACACATGTAATCAAAATCAATAAATATGGCATATATACATCTTAAGTCAAATATAAAACAATCAATATATATGTCAAATATACCACTACTAGCTAGGTCCACCACTAGACCCGAAGGCATCAATGCCTTTACTACCAGAGGTAGAAGCCAGTGTATCGGTACCTATGTAAAACATTAATGACGAAAGTGTACTCTCATATGTATTTCCATTAGAATAAATCTCTACATCACCAGATGCAAACATACTATCCACAACATCATTAGTTTGTGACACATGTGGAGGAGGAGGAGGATCGGTGGATGGTGACACATGTGGAGGAGAGGTAGGAGGATCAGTGGATGGTGATAAAAGTGGAGGAGGAGAAGGAGGATTGATGTATGATGGAACATGTGGAGGAGAAGCATGAGGATTGGTGAATGGTGAAACAAGTGGAGGAGGAGGAGGATGGTGACATGTGTGGAGGAGAAGCAGGAGGAGGAGGAGAACCAAGTGGTGCAGAGGATGTGGGTCAGTCTGGTGATGAGCTAGATGGAGGAATCATGAGAAATAACTATCAACCTCTTGATGAGGTTCAGGGCACGGAAAAAATGATTCATTAGTGATTTCATGTCATGGGTTATGGTCACCCATATCATAGCTAGCTCTGGTAAATGTAACATATCTTGAATTGGTACTGGTACCACTCCATTCCTAACCATCAAACCACATATGTGATCCACCACCTCTTTCCGGACTCTTCAATCTGACATGTGTGGCATGTTGGGTTTATCTCCTAGAAGCTACTATGTTGCCTCCTTCATATCCTCATCTTGTTGGGGAGGCTCATCCCCAACATATGTTCCAATATCTGTAAAACAATAGATAATAATCAGATAATTGAAACAAAATGTTACAATAAATTACATGTGCCTTAAATAAGACATAAAAATATACAACCAAATTTATCAAAACATAATGATAATATTACCTTTCTGATTTGGTGGCTCAAATGTTGTAAATATGATGTTTGGAAATCCTCTCCAATCCATTTCAGTGTACAAGTATTGTACAATATCGAGGACAATATTGTCCTCTTCAAACAAAAAATCGCATGCCTCCCTATCGGCTGGAGTACATGGCCACTCTAGTTGGCCCCTCTTGGGAAACAACTCCCCCCACATGCACATATGCACATCAATCATAGACCTAGGAGCTAAGTAGGGTACTCCTAGTTGAGTGGCATGAAAGTTCTCAAGAAAACATGTAAAAAACTTTAATGCGAAAGGGAAGAATATCCTTCCACCTAAAACTGCACGACAACGATCCAATGAAAAACAAAACCGTCTCAAAACATTTTTGTCCACTTAATCAATTGGGGCCTCTGCACTAAACTATCTACATAATACATCAAAGGGAAACTAATACATTTGCCATCAGAGGTAAAGTGTGGAAATTCCATGAGAATAAGACACAAGAACCTAACCTCTTCTATATAAAATGAATCCATCCACATTTGACCACCAACAACCTAGAATCTTGAAGTGGAAACAATGGAAAACCTGACATATATTTTCACATATGCCAGTTGGGTCTCTCCTGCAATACCAGATGGTAGATCAGGGAGCTAGGGACAAACATCCCCCCTCCTAGACAACCCATTGATGAAATAACCATCCTCCTCTATGGGTTGATACTACATATTGAGACCAACCCTGAATGCATGTCGAGCATGATCCCAATGACAGATCAACTATAGTAAAAATGGAGAGTTCCCCCTGAGGGATGTACTCTCCTCATAAAATTCAAGGAGGCAAACATCCCTTAAAAGGGAACATGTCTAAGGTGTAATAGGGAAAGGAATCCTCTCCCTCTCCCTCTCTTAGGACTCCCACTCACATAAAAAAGTGTATGTTTTGACCTGATGTTGTTGTTTCTCCTCCTCCTCTCGTCATCGTCATTTTCTACGATTCACAAATCTTTTAGGCACACACACACACATATAATGATTTGAAATTATAAAACACACATATATAAATAAATTTTATTTATTCAATTGGGTTTATCTCGAGTAGTTTTTTTTTAGGGGTGTTTTCCCCCCACCCAGGTTCAATTCCCGCAAGTGACACGATGAGCTCTTAAATGAGCACACTATTGAAAAAGCCTCGGCTTTCTACAAAAAATAGTTTACCCTTGGTACCATCCTTGAAATGAGGGGAAGTTCCCGGTCAATTTCCCCAGGAAGTATTCCAAGGAAAAATAAATAAATTGTATTTAATAAAAACTAAAATTAATTTATTTTTGAAAAACAATGTGGAAAAGAAACCGGTGCACCAAAAATAGTAACTACACACTGAATTGATGCTTTATATAAAAAACAAAGAACCTCTAGGTGGTTTTGTTTGTATAACGCACCAGTGATCCATGGTTATTGGATCATCGAAAAATATTTTAGTAGTGCATTGTGTTCTATACCACACTGGGAATGGGGCATCCCACAAGGCACACCACTTTGTAATTTTAATTTTGATCTAAACTAGGCGGTGTGATTGGATATACATAACACACTGGTGCTCCCTGATGCTTGCAACACCGGTATGTCATTAGTGACGAGATGATATTCATGGCACCAATAATGGGGCATCCTCTTGGAAGCATCGATTTACTAATTTTTAAATGTTTCATGCAGTGTCGTGCTATGCACGACACCAATGAATTTACTATATTGGAACACACTAGTAATGGGGCGTCCCATAAGACGCACCTCTATGATAAATTGTGAAATATTCATCCCGATTCCACGATTTACATCACTGGTGTGTTTGTTGGACTTCAGGGCACCACTGGGATAAATTGTTTTGTTGGAAATTAGGCGGTGTGATGTGTTAATTGGAATGCATCAGTGCTCTGGTGTTCTTGGAGCACATACGTTTTCTTTATCAATGTGTTGTACTATATAACAAATTGAAAATAGGGCATCCAATGAGACGCATCGCTATGCCAAGATGTTAAATATTTGTGCTAGTGCAGTTCTTTAATTAGAACCAATGCGTTTTGTGAACCTTGACGCATTGCTACAATAAATTTTATTTGTTGAAAATTGGGCAGTGTGGTTGGTTAAAGGGAATGCACTAGGGATCCACTCTTATTGGAGCACAAAATAGTTTTGTGTGGTGCATTATATTTTGGGACACACCGGTAATAGGGTGTCCCCTATGACACACTACTATGTTGAATTATTATATAATCGTCCTAGGGCTATGTTATTTACAACACTAGTGCATTTGGTTAAATTTAGTGCATAGCTAGGCTAATTGTTTTGATGGAAAATCGATGGTGCTATTTATTAATGTTAACGCACTAGTCCTCCAGTTTTCTCAGAGCACAGACATGTTGTTTTAGCAGTGTGTTGTGTTTTATACCTCATCGAGGATGGGGTGTCACATAAAACGCATCCCTATGGTTATTTTTAAAGTTTGTCGTAGCTGCTTTATGTGAATAACACCGACGCATATGTTTATAGTTTATGAACCATTAATGGCGCTTCCTGTATATTTACACACAGGACACACCTCTTCGAGGCAAGCCAAAGTATTCAAACGCACCGCGTAAAATTGGAAACAATAAAAAAATGACAAAATTTCAAGCCAATTTCAAATTTTAATCCAATGAAAATGAAAATGGGAAGGTAATAAACTATTTATGTGGGATATTTTGTCCCAATGATGTATGGTTCCACTATTGAAAAGAAATGAGAATTCACAATATTTTCCAAATTTTGGAAATGTTTGGAATCTACTAGTGGAGTTGTCGAAGTCATTGTAGAACACTGCAAATGGGGTGGTCTTGGAAGAAGAGTGAGCATAGATTCTTTTCAAAGAGTTTTGAAGCACAAAATGAAGTGTAATAATGAAAACCGGTTTGGTAATTTTTATTTTATTTTACCCTACCTCGGTGTGCCAAACAACAGGGATACACATTGAGTCGTAATGTTCAACAACATCAGGGTGCTTTGTTCAGTGCTTGTATGCTTTTATTATAATGGGTAATGATTCAAATGAATACTTAATCATTAGGGAATTGTATAAATGTGTGCACTGGGGCATATGTACGTTATAGGCACACCGGTAAAAAATCCCCTACAAAAATATTTAGATGCCACCTCCACTAACAACCTTCGCTATAAACAGAGAAGGGATAAATTTTTCAGGAAGGTTCCATAAAAACATATGCTACAAGGTTTTCTCCTTGTAGTGATAAACTTGAGGGAAATGTTCTATTTTTTATAAGCCCTATAAAGAAAATCCTTGGCATCTAGAGCTTTGACTAGTTTCCTTGACACTATGAACTTCCCACTAGTATCCAACAACATATCATGCATGTTTATTAATATTTTTCACTTCATTTGTAAGCTTCGGTATATCGATTCCCTGCTAATATCCCCTGAAGCAGATGAAGCTCATCCATAACCACAAAAATAACCCCAAAAAAAAATCATCCAAACAGAGCCAAACAAAATCCATGGAAGAAGAGAAAGAAGACGGAAAGTAAATGAGAAAGGGCTAGCCCTTAAATTGGCATTGAATAAAACACCCCCTACACCTTGCCTTCACTCACCCATGAAAGGAAATATAATCGAAATCATATGGAAAATGAAGAAATAAGAGACAATTCCATGAGAATTCAAAATTTTATCTTTAGTTACATGGAGTTTGTAGGAGAAAGACACCTCATAGAGTATCTCTTATATGTAGAACAAGGTTGTAACTAGATCTCCAATCTAGTAGGTATTGTTTTTGTTGAATCTTATTTAAGTTATTTATAAAAATATACCCAAGCACCTCTAGGCATGATTGAAATGTAAGAAACAATCAAAATATCTCTGTTGATCACTTGATAAAAAAATGGGTCACTATATAATTTGTCATATGTTTTGATACTAAGTGGAAATATTCAAACCATATATTTGTAGGGTCTATTTTAGGGGTAGATCCTATTTTGGAGATTTTGGATCTTGAAACGTTTGGGGCATGTTTTAGGCATTAAAATTTAAAAATGAAGTTCACATCCCTTCCACATTGTTCATCTGGAGATTTAGAATGGTTCAAATATCACCTCAATGTAAGTTTGTATGGGGGTGTTATACTTCTTTCAAGTTATGCTTTCACCATAATATTGAGTGGACAATACATCATCTTCCATTACTAAAAGATGTGGAGTTAGTTATGTGTGGGATTTTAATATGATCTTAGAGGGTCCAAAATCCCAACCCTAATTAGGGGTTAAGGAATACACAAACCCTAATTCTAACCTTAAATGACTATTAGAACATGTTAAACACTGAGGTGCTAGGAAAGGAAGGAGTTACAATCCTATTGTATGAATTTTTTGTTCCATAATTTAGCAGAAAAAATGAGTGGGATATTGTGAGTAGAAAAAGGAAGTAGAAGACCCTGTAACTACCATTCAGCCCAGAGAGTCTATTGCAACTCCATGTGATTCCATCATTCTTTATATTTACATTTTATATATGAGTAGAAAAGATTAAGGCATAGTCCTCACCTTTTGGTTGGGTTTATTAGGGTACATCTTATGTTCATTGCGTGGATGGTGTGGTCATTTTATTTGTTTAGCTTATCTGATTATATTCTTAGTTTATTTCAATGTTTTGACCACTAATATTGTAATATTAAATTTTAAGTATAAATAAGTAAACACCACATAATAGATGATAACCTTGCAATAAATTTTAAGATATGTTGTGAGGAATTGTCCAATGGAATATCCATGGTAGTTTGCATCTCATATTGGTATCAAAACAATGTTTATTTAGGGTGTTTTGGGATATTGTTGGGTCTAGAAATTAGTTTAAATAAAAATTTATCAAACCTTAGCCACGACCCACGACGAATGAGCATAGTAGCAATCCAAGTGATGAATCAGAAAAGAGAGACAAAAAAATGGAAGCGCGAGTCTCTAACATCTCTCACAATATGGAAATAATAATGTAATCTTTGGAGAGTAAGTTTAGGCCTTTTCAGGAATTTGGAAGTGCTAATTCAAATTCTAGCTCTAATGCGAAATTTGAAGATAAAGAAGAACTAGAGAAGGAGCTAAGAAAGAAAAACCAAGTTCCAACTTCACATCATCGCATTCTCTATTCAAAGTGGAAGTGAAAGTGGACACCAAACCCTATCAAGGTGAGATTGATGTTGTCAAGTTGAATCAATGGTTGCAACAATTAGAAGTCTATTTCATTATGCATAACAAAAAAGAAGAGAAAAATATATCATTTTCGTGATTGAAGTTAGAGGGCCATGCCCAAACTTGGTGGAAATGTAACATACCTAACCTCCTTTATAGTACTATAGAGGGGATGGGGTACATAAGGAAAACTATTTAGACTTCTAGTATTTCTTTGATTCTAGTTTGTAACATACCAAAACCCACCTCCCTTGTTTGTTGAGGCATATACTTCCAAATTTCATCTTCTTATCTAAATTGGGAAATATGATTTGTGACTCTATTTAACATAAACAACACCATGCATGATTATTACACACACATACACATATTAAACCAACTTTTGTAGTGGAAACAACATCCATGTACAACAATTACACAAATTACAATAACCAATAATTAACCATTTAAATGGTTTAAATAACGATCTTCATCCAATATATACAAATTCGTATTGTAGCATATAACTCTTATAATAATAGTTGGTTACAATAAAGAACATTTCTTCTTACATATGATATTATTACCCATAAAGATAATCACAATTCCTTCTAGGATTTGGCATCTTCTTGGTACCTACGGGACAAATTCTACACATTAGACATATCTAAAACTCAGTTTATATAGCATAGGACAAATTATTATGCCCTTTGCACCATGAAAGGATGGATAAAGCAATCTTTGAGCTTGAACATAAATACCTCTCAAATAGTTTAGAAAATATTCCCAAGACAATGTCATTCTAGACTTGCATTTCCCAAATCAAACACAATGTTTATACACAACAGAAAATGACAAGCATTAATTTTCAACATATAAATAATAATCACTAAATTACTTAATTATCATTGGTTTAAGTTGGGGGAATAGCTCCATAGGATCATTTTTTCTACTAGCCATAGAAACCAACGCATGTAGGTGTCATCACCATACTAAAGAATGAAGCAACAAGGGAAAATTGATTGGTTAGAACTCTCAGAAACAACCCTATCCCTTTTTTCAACATAATTGGGATTTCCCACTAATATATATGCACTCTAGGTACCTAATGTAGATCTAAAACATTACAAGAACCTCTTCCTTCCAACACAACCTTATACATACACTATCCTTCTCCACTAAATAGTTCCTCATGAAATCTATTGTACCCACTATGTTTTTTATATGTGTTGACCTGCACAGAATAGATCTAGATAAAAAATGATACACACCTTTGTAGAGAGAATTGGCAAAAGAAGAAGAAGGAGAGAAAGAATGGAAAGAATTCTCATTAACCATTGTGAATAATGAATAATTTACACATGATATACTTTGTATAACTCAATGAGTTCGACTTGAGGTGAACCAAGTCGCCATAGTGGTGGTCTAGAGTGATCTGGACACACACCAGTAGTTACAGGAGTGAATTGCCACCTATTATAGTCTCTCAGGCAGTTACGGGAGTGAACTGCCACCTAGTTGAGTTAACTAGTCAACTAATCTTCAGTTAACTGACTGAACAGAAAGTAGTGAGGAGTTAACTCAAGGAATCAAGGCTAATGTGCCACTTTGACGATGATACCAAGGCAAGGTCGAATTAACATGGTTATGATCCCAATGTTGCATGGTGATGATCCCAATGCAACATCTAAACTCAACTCAACTAGTCAAACTAAAGTGTGAACTGAATGAGAATATTCTCCAGGTGGAATATTCTCTCCTAAAATGTAGGAGACTGGATAATGACTAATTATGACTAATAAAAAAATAAAAACCTT
>ML795087.1:28116-43014 GCA_009831015.1 Picea engelmannii
GAATTTACTCATGCATTTTTTTTCTCAACATACTAGTTTCATGAAAACAATATCAATCAACCAACATTTCCCAACGTGTCCATAGCTCTCCCTAACCTCTTTCTCCAACATTTGTTTCTTCAATTGCCAACATATAAGGGTTATCATGTTATACCTCCCTCCTATTGGAACATCAAGCTTTGATGTTTTATCACACATATACTGGGTTCAGTTGGCTGAGAGGTCGACCAACATATTGATACAGTTGATCGAACAATCGACTTGCACACTACATCAGTTGGTCGAGTAGTTGACGTGCCTGTCAGTTGGGCAATCAACCAATAGTTGAAGATAGTTGAATAGTAGATTGACCAACCCAATAATCTACTATGAGTTGGATGCATATGAGGTTGAGTCGATCATTCTTGTTGAGTCGATTCAATAATGAAAATTTGGCAGAGTCAACTCTAACAATCGACGGTTACACGTGGACAAGATATTCCAGATTTTATGGATTATGGTTAGATATTGAAGCTATAAAAAGAATATCCCTTGATTCATTATTATCGTGGATATTGTACACTATATAATGCATATCACTATGTGCAACATGCACTGTGATGTTCTGATCACAGTGTGCTCTACTTAAGCGTTGTAACGGTGTCTTTAGACACCACCATTTATCTTTGAAATTTCGTGTTCCTCTTTTATTATCTACAATATTTTGTTTTCTATTTCATGTCATCTTCCACCCTATTCCCCAACATGACATCGGATCTGATGGTTTAAAACCTAGACCTATTATCTACAAACCTTGATGAGTCAGATATGTTGTGTGATTGACTTTGGGTCGGTGGTTTGTTGATTGGAACTTATTGAAACAAATCAATTTATGTCTAGATATAAAATATGGCTTCAAAGATTTATCATGTTTTTCTTAATAGATCAAATTATGTAGTATGGGAACTAGATATGGAAACCTTACTGAAGAGAAAAGGACTATGGCAGTATACAAAGTTTGTGATTCCAGATCCAACAGACGATCAGGAAAAATGTGTTGTTGATGGAAAGAAGGATGAGGCTATAGGGGTCATCACGACCTATATCTCACGGGAGATTCGTTTTCACCTCAATGGAATAAACTACCCTTGGAATATACCCATCCCCTAGCTGGGTCATGTCACTACTAAAACGAACCAACAAAAAATTTCAGATACCAAATCTAAATGCAGAAAACAACACACAACATGAAATACAAATTCATTCAATTGTTGATGCTTAATAAAAACATACATATAATTTCTCAATTGTGCATAGAAACAAATAATAACATACAACAACATTTAATCATACTTAAAAGTATTTAAATGCATCATTCTGATCACAACAACCAATATTAACCAAGCTAACTCAGAGTAGATGCACAACAAAAATATATCAATAGTTAACACAATTAAACACAACTTATAAGAACAATTATCTTATGTAAATATGAAACCCACTACAGAGGACGAATGTTCCTCCCAACCATAGCCTTTTTGTTCTAGTTCTCAACATCAAGACACCCTCGATATGGGGCTATGAATCCACAAGAGACGGAGGTCCATAAAGGTGGCTAATGTCCCCTTTTTAGCAGTTAAACTCTCAACTAAATTCCAGTCCACCAACACACTTTCTGTCAACCTGCACAACCCAAGGGATGGAATCCCCCTTCACTGCTCACAATCCCTTAGGAATTTCCACTCTCCTCTAGGGCTTCCACCATGGGTTGGAAAATAATTATACTTGCTAGGATTTCAATAATTCTATAGTTGCAATACAAATTCGCCCAACATCCCAAAATGCATGCTTCTTGGACAAATTTCGAACAACTCACCACTCCCAGGAATACAAAATCTTTCTCCATGAAATTATAGCTCCAAACAACAACCAAACATGTACACAACAACTGCCTTCAATCTTCCACACTAAAAACTCCATTGCTAGCTAGAAAACTCCATGTAAAAATGGCTCTATATGAAAAAACGTGAATGCATAATTTTGGTCTCCTACCCATACAAATTTCCTCTCTTTCTCTTGCTTTCTTGACTTGCACTCTCCCCCAAGATGATTGTACTCAGTCCCAATTCTCTCAATAACTATGGGAAGTGACTGTCACACCAACTCTCTTACTTGAATTCAATGATTGGGCTCTAGAACACTCAACAAATAATGGAAGGTTCATGGTAAGGATACTTTTGAAGGAAATGAGAAATGGGTTTTGGTTTATCAGACATGGTTAATTATCCCTCTTTGAACCCTTCCCTCTCTTGTGGATACTTATCCCCCAATATGTTTCCATGTCTATCTGCAGTTGGAAATACATTTCATTCATTATATTTTAATTTACATCATTTACATACTGGCTCTCGGCCATACATCACATTTACAATATACATCACTTGGATCTCAGACACATACTATATTTACAATACACATCACTAGTTTGGGGTTTGAAAATGGGGATGTTACAACCCTCATCAAGTCTAGATGAAGTTGAAGTCGTTCGATTGAGTCAACGAGAGCCACGTCATGCAATCTGAGAAAGAGTTGATCTCTCTCAATCCTCATTCTTTTGACAGAATGGAGGACTATTTGTCTCATGTCAAAGAACTCCAATATAAATTGGGAGAATGTGGAAAAAAATATCAGAAGAAGGATGGAAAACTCATCGAGTTGGTCCTGATGAATTTGAGAACACCATTTGACGTATTTGTGTCAAATCTCTGAACCAATTGGAAAGAACACAAGGAAGATGGTAAGGATTACACCTTTGAATATTTATATGGCCCTTTGATTACTGATCAACACAAATTGCTTGAAGAAGGAAATCTTGGTGGTAAACACCTGCATGCCCACTTTCTTAAGGGAAAGAACAAGAGGGATCCCAGGGATAGAGTATAGTTTGATTCCTATACACAGAAACCTACATACCACAACCAGAAACCTAAGAGATAGACATATGGCCCCCAGTGAATTCGAAATAAGAATACATGTCAGTATTGTGGAAAGACTAGACACGTGGAGAAAGTATGCTATAAGAAGCGAGATGATTTAGAGGAGAAGGTTAAACACCTTGAAGGAGACGTGTCAAAAGTAGGTCAACTCGTTGATAATTTCACTTCTTAAGCCTTTCTATCTCATTATGTGCATAATGAATGGGTAGTTGAATCTGGGTGCATTCATCACATGGATAAGGATGCCTCCTTGTTCATGTGGTTCGATGAAGATAAGGACAGGAAAATATATGTCGTTGATGATTTTTCTCTGGATGTTGTTGTTCAGGGTGATGTTTCTTGTTGACATGGGAATATTGTCGATGTCTATCATGTGACAAACCTCATTGCTAATATGTTGTTTGTTTCTCGGCTGACATAGATAGGAAAGATTATGAAATTTTGGCCAGATCGGTTCTATGTTCATGATTTGAAGAAAGGAAATTCATTGTTTCCGGTGGGATTCTCAACCGGGTAGACAACTTGTAAATTTTTTGTGACACAACTCAACCTAATGCTAAACTTTCTGCACTTGTTTCTCACATCAACAATTGAAGTTGAATCTAGCATGAGTGACTCAGACATATGAATTTATGAAGTCTAAAGGCACTAGAAACTCAGAACATGGTTGTTGGTTTACTAAAGGTGTTTCCCTGTGAAGGAGTCTATAAGGGTTGTGTGCTTGGGAATCATCATCAGGCACCATTTGAATATGACAAAGAATGGTGAGTATAGAACCTACTGGAATTGGTTCAGAATGATGTATGTTGCATCAATCTACCTTCACTAGTAGGTGCAAGGCACATTTTGAATTTCATTGATGATTTCTCTCGCTTTAAATGGTTTTTCTTTCTAAAGAACAAGAAAATTGTCTTTGAAAAGTTCAAAGAGTTTTTGAATTTTGTTGAAATGTAATGTGGTTGACCCATCAAATGCTTGAGGTCAAATAGTGGTGGTGAGTATGTCAATCGACCTTTTGAAGAATACTTGCTTCGGTTTGGCATTGAATGAAAATGGTCGATTCCTCACACCCCTCAGTAGAATGGAATCATAGAACACAAGATTAAGACATTAGTCAAAATGTATAGATGTCTTTTGCAGGCTAAATATCTACCCCCTCGCTTCTAGGCTAAAGTAGTGTATTGTGCAAATTATTTGCTCAATCGCATCTCAACTCGAGTCGTTCCTTCCAAGACTCTAGTTGAACAATGGCATGGGAAGAAGGCTTCAGTCGGCCACCTCCATTTGTTTGGATGTGTTTCCTGGGCTCACATTCCTGATTATTGTAGAAATAAGTTGGATGTAAAGAGTCATGCTTGCATCATGATGGGATACTTTGAAGAGTTGAAATCCTATTGACTATTTGACCCTATCAAACAACAATTCATTATTAGATGGAAGTATGGTTTGATGAGAAGTATTTTAGCGTTAAGTTATTGAATGCCTCCATTGTATTGATATAATATGATCCCTTTGATTTTGTCTCCGAAACTGACTCTCTTGTTCCATACTTCAATCTTTCAACTAGACAGTCGAACATTCTTCCTGTTTTGATTGGATCATTGAACTCTGAGTCGACTAGTCTACTGTCCTCTGTTTTGACTAGTCTAACAAATTTTGTTTAACCTACTGAAGTGAACTGTAGTTCACCTATTTCTTTTCTACCCTAATATGTTTTCAATACAATTGAAGCTACTGGAGATGATGTTGGATATGTCTTTTTTGGATGACAAACTCAAAGTTAAAAGAAACATTCTAGCATTGCCTTAATGACTTGTGTACTTGAAAGTTTTGATCTTTTTACCTATTCAAATGCTAAAGGATGACTTGAATGGGAACTATCCATGAAAACATAAATTGATTATTTGTCAAATAATCATACTTGGGACTTAGTTCCCTGAACCAAGGAAATAACATTGTGAAGTTTCGATAGGTCTACCAGATCAAATTTACCTCTGAAGGTGTTGTTGAGTGACATAAAGAACACCTTGTTGTGAAGGGATTTTCTCAATAATAAGGAATCAAACACATAGAAACCTTTTCCCATGTAGAAAACTTGAACTCTATTTGATTGATTCTTTCCCTTGTTATTTTTTTTGGATGGTAAATCCATCAGATGGATGTGAATATTTCCTTTCTTCATGGAGACCTATCTGAAGAAATTTTCATGGAACAATTACCTAGTTTTATGACATATTCCAATTTGGTTTATCGACTCAAAAATTCACTTTATGGTTTGAAGCAGGCTCCCCGAGCTTGGTATGATAAGATAATCAGTTTCTTTCTTTGATTTGGTTTCAAATGTTTTTAATTTGATCGCAAATTTTATGTACTCCATACCAATGGAGACACCTTGATTGTTGTTGTATATGTAGATGACTTACTCATTACTAGCAATAATAATGATCTCATCCTTATATTGAAGAAACAACTTGTTGACTCCTTTGAAATGACAAATCTTGGTACTCTGCTTTATTTTTTGGGTCTTCAAGTATTACCACTTTGTGATGGATATTTTTACACTTTTTAAGGTGGTTTATTGCAAGACTTGTGCTACTCCTTTTCAGTCTAGAGTAAATCTTACCAAAACCTATCAAACACCCGCATTTGATGCTACACTTTATCGACAACTGATCAACATTCTTATTTATCTTACTCATATTTGACCTAACATCTCCTTTGTTGTTAAAGTGGTTTCTTAGTTTATGCAGGATGCCAAAGAAAGGCACTGGAAAAAAATCAAACAAATTGTTTTCTATCTCAAAGGTACCACTCATTTTAGTATCAAGTATTGTCGAATTTCAGATTCTTTGGTCATCTTCACCGACTCCAACCAGGCTGGAGAAATTGACGATCAGAAGTCCACTTTTGGCTATGTGTTTCACTATAACACTGGACCATTGATGTGGTCGTGCAATAAACAAAAGGTAGTCTGGTTTTCTACTGCAAAAGAAGAATATCATGGCGTTGTTCAAGAAGGTACTGAAGTAGTTTGGATTCACAAATTTTTGGGAGAACTTGGACTTCCTATTCAAATATCCACTACAATCTACTGTGATAACCAGAGTGTTATATAGGTTGCTGAAAATCTTTTTTCCCTTAGTAAGATGAAGCATGTTGAGCTCCATGCTCACCATTTAAGAAAATTGGTCCATGAGAATGTTGTCTCTCTTTAATATTGTAGAATAGATGATCAAGTTGTTGATATATTCACCAAAACTTTAGCTAAATCTATATTTATCAAGCTCCAAATGATGTTTGGGCTTCAGGAAGATGTAATTATGGAGGGGTGTCACAATGATGTAATTTCACCTCCTAAATCTCTAGACACATGTGTTGATGGGGAGGTGTTGGAACATCAAGCATTGATAGTTCATCACACATCTCCTAGCTTCATTCAATCAAGAGGTTGAGAAACATATGGATATAGTCGGTCAGGCAATTGACCTGCAAACTACATCATTCAAGAGAGTAGTTGATGTGCTTGTTGGTTGGACATTTTAACAACAATCGAAGATAGTCAGGTGACGGATCAACCGACCCAACAATCGAATACAATTTGGATGCGTAGGCGGTTGGGTCAAGCATTCTTGTCGAGCTGAATTGACAACATGGATTTTCTAGAGTCAAATCTAACATTCGACAGTTGCATGTGGAAAATATCTTCTGGATTCTATGGAAGATAATTAGATCTTAAAGATATAAAAAGAAAACCCGTTGGGTCATTATTATCATGGATATTATGCAATATTTCATGCATATCAAGATGTGAAACATGCACTGTGATGTTCTGATCATAATGCACTCTGCTTAAGTTCTGTAACGATGTCTTTAGACACCACTCTTTATCTTCAAAAAAAATTATTCCTCTTCGATTATCTGCAGTATTGTGTTTTTATTTCATGTTGTGTTCCACCCTATTCCCAAACAACTCCTTCCTCTATAATATGGGAATTGGTGCATGAAAGAATGATTAGATGAGACAATCCCCTTACCAAATATATTACATATATTCTTCACCTGTATGGAGAACATGTGCCCTCCCAAGAAGCTTAGAAAAAAATCAAGGGACACACAAAATAAAAGCGGAGTAAGACTTGGGAGAAAGACACTTGGTAGGAACAAGAAAAATCTTTTTCTAGTGGGGATTACCCTATAGTTCCATTTTTGTTGGTTCATTACCCCCATGTTGCTCCTAGGAAGTATTACCCCCAAGTGTAGCTTATTAAATTATTTACCCATGTTTAACATTTCCAATATAAATCAAATGGTAGTATACTTACCATACTTACCACATTCTTTCCTTTATTACTTTTCCAGGCTACACCATCACACATACTCTATGTATTTCCATCTTGTAAATGGGACTTGGTATTCTCTTGTGCACTTGAATCACTAATACACACATCATATCTAGGGTTCATATGGAGGTGTCACATCCCCCCTAGAATAACATCGTTCTTGGTGTATTTTTTCCCAATAATATAAATCATGTTACCTCTCTTCCTAGCCATCCACAACACTTGGGAAATTCCCTTCTCTGCAAACTTAGTTCCTTGAGAAATTCATGCCCCCATGTTGAAATGTAATCAGGAAGAGTTTAGGCCTCCATAGTTCTCTTTCTAGTACCATTGGCAACTCAAGCCAATCATAATCTGCCCCACTTGACAGATTCACCATCTCACTTATGTCATATATATATATATATATATATATATATATATATAACTATCATAAGCGAGCCTTTTATCTTTCAATTGGAATTTGAATAAGTATTACAATAATTATATTCAAAAATATATATAAGAAATTGTATATAATACTTAGTTTTTGAACTTGTATGTGATAATCATGGTCTTCATTATGGGATTATTCTCATCGCCCATGTTTGGGACAATTCTAAATGTTTTATTAATGTCCTTGACATCAAGAGGTTAGATCATGTAATCCACCATGTCAAGTAAGGTATCTTATCCAATTCCTAGACACATCATCCAACCACTTCATCACTCTAATTTGACCATCTAGACATCTTCCTCTTTATCCAAAAATAACACAAAGGAAGTATTTTCCTTAATTCTCTACTCAATAGTCCCTCAAGAACCCTAGCCTTGTAATACTTTTTAGTGTTGGAAAGAAGGTTACAATACAATACATTGATACAAGTGGGGAGACCATTGGATAATCATATGATAGTACATGTTTTCCCAATTCCAACAACAACGTGATGTCACACATGCTTCCTCACACAACATTATTTTTCCAATTATGAATGCATTAAAATATTTTAAATATATTTACATGTAAAGGGAATCTGACCTTTACCATTTCCTTAGTTAGGTATCAATCACATATATGCATTTATATATGATCAATATATCAACTATGATATTTAAGAATGATTGAAGGAATTGTTACCCAAATTCCCATTAACACACATGTAATATTGGCATGACCCAATTCATCATACATGTATGGTTTCCTCTTGGAGAACATCCCTTCACCAAATTCTTGGAAAACATCCTCTTGTCCTTATTCTTTCCTGATTACATGACCCAAAACAACCATAATTAGTCATAATGCCACATTTGTTACCTATGTAGTGGCATACCATATTTAGCTAATATGCCTATGCATATATATGCACTCTATTACATATTATTCCTCAATATGTTTACTTTTGCATACTCATTCTAACTATTTTATTCTCTTGCATTTATCAACATTTCTATCCGTTTATTTGCACATAACAATCTTCTCATTCTAGAGAATTATAACAACACAACAATAGATGAGTTAAGGAATTATTCCTTCCAATTCAATTGCATAACATGGATTGGAAAAACATATGTGATATACTCCATGGACTCACTACCAATCACACATTAGTTGATCCTTAGTTGTGATTTTCTCACCCAAGTAGAAATTCTTAGTTCATACACTTGAAACTATGATTGTTACTTTGAAAAAATACAACTCTACTATACAAACAAAAGCGATTTTAGGGTGAGATGATCTTCCTCAATATCATAGATGCATTCCTGGTAAATCCCATCCTTGGGTGTTACCTCACTTTTCCAATTTTGTAGCTCCAAAACTATCCCAGTTACCTACAAAATCATGCATCCTTACACTTATCTCAAATTGTCTTTAAGCCTTTCCCAACTCTAGAACTTTGCTTGTCATTCTTTGGAAAATTCCCAGCCAAGATGCACTTTGTATTACAAGATAGTATCACATAGTAGAGTGTTTCATTATACTACTAATAGATCTCAAATGAATTGAATCTTCATCACTTCATGTTATCTTGGGATGTTTTTTTATGACTTTTGAGTCTTAATAAATACTTTCCCTTTCCTTAGGTAGTCCAAAACCAAGCATAACCGAGTCCTTAATATCAACTACTTCCTATGTAATCTGAATTTTTTCATTCCTTCACATTCTTTACATAGTAGTCACTGGTTCAAATACTGCAAATCTTCTATGCATACATATAATTTTCCCACTATGATGGTTCACCCATTACATGTATGATGTACATGTTATCTTTTTCTTGGAGGGTTTCCTCTACCATACCAGGCTTTCAATGACTTCTTCCTATGCAACTATCATGTTTCAAAACCTTCATTCCTTGTTTTATTTCCCTTAACTCAAGTGTTAATAAATTACATCCTTAATTTATGCACAAGGTTTCCATTCTCTATTTGTTGGTATATTCCATGTTACTTATACCTGTCAATTATTTTGTTGCATACATTAACCAACTACAATGACAAGAGATCCCACAACTCTTCTCTATAATTCACATTGCATACGTTGATCATAATCATTGCCTTACATGAATTCTTCCTAAGGAACTAAAAAAATTGGTTCCTTCTCTTCTCCCAACCTTAATTCAATTTGCAAGAAACACCACCCTTCTTATTCATGGAATTTATTCATGTTGTTACCAAGTGTCACCATTAAGTTTCTTAGTGTGAATGTATTTATTCATTTAAGGTCACTTTCATATTTATAGGTACTCCTAAACATTCTCGATTCGACATTCAACCTTCTAGTTGATGAGTACCTTAGAATACCATGATTTCATTCCATCCCCTTTGCATCCAAATTTATATGTGAGAACTATTAGTAAATACATGCAATCACCCTTGGACATTTTCATATTGATAATCACCTTGTCAAATTTGGTTTAGAGGCTCTATTCTGCTAATTTCTTAGAGTAACCAAAGGTACATTTCAAAAATTGATCTATATGTTATTTTCCCCTTTGAAACAATTTTCCAATGGAAATACTCATGCTCAGTTATGAGCTTAGAGTCATAAGTTACATCCACTAGAAAGTTTTGCAATTCTGACCCAATTTGTAATATTTTTGTTGACATGCTTTATGTGTCACATACTTGTCTAGAAAGTTATGTGGTGTCAACTAGAGTCCACATGTCCTTACATGGACTCTCCATGTCAACCTTTATCATGTTTATATATTTCACTTGCATAGGGTAGGCATGATCTAACAACCTTTTAATTCCCCTCATGGGTTGCAGCCCTTTTTCATACTTTCAACAAATACACACACACACATCTTTAAGTGATGCCTTTAAGCCATATTATTTCATGAACCCTTTCCACATTTTACTTCTAATTGATTGACTTATGGGTGTGACCCATTTTTCTTCCTTTTCTCTGCTCTTATCCATGGTTGTGATGGTGCACAAAAATTGCACCTATCCTACCCTTGTTGGTTAGACCCCTTTATTACTTGAGTCAATACCCTCACATAATATTTTCTTATGTACTATCATGTTATCCATAGTGGTATTTGGACAACATTTTAATGCCTTTTATATTGAGTTTAGGCCTTCTTGTGCCTATGGGATCCTCTACATAGAAATATTGGATTGGATGATGAGATGGATACTTTATGTTAAGCCCCACTACAAAACCATATTGGGTGTTGTTGGCATAGGGAAAGACCTAGGGTTCAACGCTACAACAACACACCAACAAAACCCTAACTACCGACCCTTTCGACAACACCTACGAAGTAGATGAAGTCTCACCCAAGGTAGAGGCAGGGGTGGTTGTAGGACTCAGATGTCTGCAACCTTAGCTAGGACATAGATATGTGATTCTAATCACTTAACAAAGTACTCAACAGTTAACATTCATCAATATTTGGTTCTTATTTACAACGCAATTAAACCCTAATTACAACACAATGCAGTATTCATTCAGATATACTATATTCAAGAACTTAAGCACCTCCACATAGGCCAGATCTAGTACTTATCCATACTATTAAGCACATAGAATTAACATATATATCTATCATTCATCTATGTTAAAGCACTAAGTAATTAAACACATCAATACATTGCACAAAGCAGAGCAACACAACATGTACGTGGTTCACCCCCACCCTGGGGATACATCCACCAACTCTTCTCTTCTTTATTATCTTGGATCAAGCTTCTTACATGCACATAGCATCCAAGTCCCACTCTGTAGAGGACAGGAGATCTGCGCACCTAGCTAGATCCTCCTTCCTTGCGTTACAGCACAAAGCCTTCCACAGTCTGTTACAACCACTTGCACTTAGCCCTGAAAGTCTCACACAGTATGCACAAAACATCTACAATCCACACTTGCACCTACAAATCAACACTTAGCTCATCGACCTAAAATCACATAGATGTGACTCTAACACTTAGCACAACTTGCAACTACCTCCTCTTACATTGCCTAGCCTTCTATTTACACATTACAAAATAGGCCTAAACATGGGCAAACCCATGGACAGACATCCCCATACCCATTACATAATCCTGAACCCCAAAAAGGACCCTAAAAGGGGATGAGATCCCGTGATCTCTACTTGATAAAAAAATAGAAGGTTGACTTGTTATGCTATGCAAGCACCCTCTACTTTATTAAAATAAAATTTACAGGACCTTGCTTCATGTGTTAAAATATGCAAGATAGTTTAAGTGCCAAATTTATGTATCTTCTTGTAAATGCTTATGTGTGAGGATATGTTCTTTTAAATGGTTAAATATGTACTTTCAATAAATACACAACAACATAACTTGCAGCAAATAAACCATCAAACTCACAACAATAACAACATGATAAAGGAGTTCACCCCTCTCCGGGCTACATCTCCTCGAGCCTCCATCAATGGACTTGGCTCTCTGGGATTAATTTTTCAAAAGTTCTTTTACAAGATGCTACTCAACTTCAATGGAAAAAAAAACTATACCATTGGGATCAGAACACATAAAAACCCCAAAAATGACTAATAAAACTCTGAAAATGGATCATGGCTCATCCGGGCATGACCTCTTCTACATGTGGCCATAAGCTTCTCTGAGATTCTCTTTGGCAAAAACACTTGTAAAAGTCCTCAAAATCCTCTGAAACCTGTCCCAATGTGTTCATAACATAACAATTAGCCAAAAATAATTATTCATTCACAGAAAACAAACATAGGCTCACCAAAACATGTCCTCAATCAATGAGGGCTTCAAGCTCCCTAGAGCTTCCTAAAACTTCAATGGCTAAAAACCTGCAAATGAAGTCTTCAAATGGCCTTGATAATAGTGCCAATGGATTCAGGACGTCCAAAAACCCCTAGCTGGGCTTTTACGACACCTCAATCGGCCAAAAAATGAGAAAGATAGGCCTCCTACCATCCTCTTCCTTCAAGCTTGTTGGCTCTGGTTCGCCAAAATGCACCTCTGTGTGCTTGAACCCAGAACACACTCCAAAACGCGTGTTTAAACCCAGCATCGTGCATAACTGAAAAATGGTCCAAATTGTAGGATGGTTAGGGTGCCTCCATCCCCTAACCGCCAAAACCACGGGCATATGTGGGTCATAGAACCAACCACATATATAAAAAGGGCTTAACTTTTAAAAGCCAATAATCAAGCGCCAAGTGTTGGGTGCATGAACTATCCGTTGAAACCATTTGAACAAACTCCAATTTCAAAACCCGCGCTTCATGGCAAGGTCATATGGATTACACATAGAACCGGGGCTTTAACCATTTTATAAACCAAATGCCATGAAAAATGTGTGTGCACATGTATAATGGTCATATGGTTAAAACATATAAAACCGCGGGTTGGAGCTAAGCCCCGGCCCGACCCCGCGCTAACCATATAATAATGTAAATTTAAATATATTAAAACCAATATCCATAACAAGAACCAATGCATGGCACGCCGGTTGGGAAACCATTGCCAAAGCGCTCGGTCTATGGTAGAGGTATGGGGTTCGATTCCGGTGGACTTAACAAAATTTTAAACAAACAACCAATGCCATGGTGCCATGTGGCAGCCCACGACTGGGCCACGTGGCACCTCATAATTTACCAAAACCATGCCACGTGTCACAGCACGATTCGTCCAACTGTCAACCAATCTGAAACTGCCAACTCATCTCTGCCACATTTGCATACGGTCATGCCACGTCAGCATCCGTACGGAATGTACGGACTACACAGTCAATGTCCTTTTTTTTTTTTCCTATTTGACGATTCAAACAGATCGCGATATCTATCGTTCCCGACGTCTGTTTGAGACGAAACGAGTTGCGTTGGGTTCGCAACGACGAGGGCTATGATGTCGTTCGTTTTGAGGCAATTCCGAGAACGTTGATTTTTCGAGCTAAAATTTGACCCCTAGTCCAGGTTTTGATCACACCTTCCCTTATGATTATATGTCTGAGCTTCAATACTCTTTTTCTTTCAAGTTCTATCAACTAATTCTACTTGAAAATCCTTTTTGACAATCACCTGAATATCTTGACATGCCTTGCATTGCAACTGACTATGTCCTTCAACCACTGTTCTCTGGCTGTTGTTGACCCATTGTTCTCTTTGTGCTTGGAAAATTGCCAACCTTCCCACTGAGAATCAAGTCCCTCTTTCAAACTCTTTAACGTCAACAAAATCAGCTCTCCAATGGCTGCAAAAAATTTCCTGCGACATCTTGTCACAAGCCAAGAAAACCATCAATCTTGAAAACAAATTATACAAAACTGAAAAATGATGCCAACAAAGTTTTTTTCTCTCCAAACAATTGTCGCATCTCGTACTTCATCAAAGAACATGGTGTTTTCTTGCATCATGGTGTACTCAAAATCAACTTACAAGTCAATAAACACCATCAACTAAACACAAGTCGAAAAACACGATTGACACAAATAGTCGTTAGACAATCATTGACACCAGTTGAGACTCATTTGAAACATCTCAATCTTCCCAAAATGACAAGTTGACAAACATGATACACAATCACGTTACAATCATGAATCATTCATGATGAACCATCACCAGGTTTACTACTTACACATACATAAAAACAAATGCATGTGCATGACTCTTCAACTCTCCTTCCAGTACAAACATAAGTACATAAACCCGAAACATGTGGGTACATAAGAGTTGAAATGAAAAAAATAAATGGCTGCAACAAGTGAACATCATATCCATCTTTTACATCCTCCTGGCGAAGTGGTGCAACAACAAGAATGCCTTCAAATGAATTGCATTCACATGCAACTTGCATCATACAAGTTGTGATAAACTGCTGCAACTTGTCATACTATCAACATAAATGCATACATAAGGCTGAAATATGCATCTACAACAGAAAATGCAAGCCTTACTTTCTCAAGAAATCCAACCATTTCATACCAAGCCAACTCAACGGTGACTTTTAGTGCTGAAAATCGTCCTCTTGTGAATCATCTTGACACACATCAATGATGGAATCTCCTCTTCCATTCTTGCCAATCTCTTTATCCAACTGCTTCTTGTGCTATGGATGAGTGGTTGGATGCAATGTCCAACATTGGTCAATGAGATGACCCCGCT
>ML795087.1:43180-71735 GCA_009831015.1 Picea engelmannii
GTCTTTGCTTGTAAAGTTTCCTGAAAGCGGTTAATCTTTTCCAACATTTTGAAACATGATGGTTATATAAACCACAATATGTACATGGACTTTTTCTTCCATTTTTACATACAAATTTTTCATGCTTAACATAATCAAAAGCAGCTGAATGATAAGCAGAATTATACCTTGAACATTCACCTTTATCGCCTCTTTGAGGAGGTGAATTTGAAGAGTTACAAGGTCTCCTTTGAAGACCATCAACAGTGTTCTTTTCATCATCATTTTCACAACTCTTTCATTTCACACATTTGCATTCATCTTGAACACAAGCCTTGCATGCTGGAGGGATTGAAATTTCAACAAAAGTTCTTGAACTTTCACCTTTATAGCCTTCTTGAAGAGGTGAACTTGAAACAAAATTTGTTCTTGGAACTTTTTCCCTTGTCTTCTCAACTTTGGAATTTGCTCCATCTCTTCGTTCATATCCAAGACCACAATACTTAGGTCTCTCTTCAACAACAATAGGCTCAACAATGCCTTGTGCATGCTTGCCTAAACCTCTACCTTCATAGCCCATTTTTAACAATAACTTGGACCCTATTCCTCTTGTGTGATTTTCAAAAACACCAAAACATTCATATTGAGAGGAATTAGAAGATAAAATAACATTGCATACCTTATGTTCATGCATGTACTTGGTAAGGGTTTATTTTGCCTCATGGAGTTGAATCTCCATCTCATGCAACCTTTCAAGAAGCTGGTATTTCTCCTTCTTCATGGCCATCAACTGCTCTTCAAGGGAAATGCTCTCATTTCTGTCTTCACACATCTCTTTCATCAAATCTCTCATGGTTAGAATCTCCTTCAACATATCTTTTTCAAAGAACTTGGATTTTGAAGATGTATGAGAACTACCAATGTTTGAAGCTTCCTCCTCTTGTTGGGAAAAATACACTATGGACTAGCAAACTAGGGTCAGACTTGCATGCTGATTTTGACCGTAAAGAAATCACTTTTTAACCTACCACCCAAAACTTAAACCCCTCTTTCACAATACATGCATGGCAAGGAACTACCAACCTTTTTACTGATGTTTGGTGTAGATCCTCCGTTGTGCTTTGCCCGCTTGCTTGCGCTACTCCTTCCAAAGATAATCCTGCAATCAAGACAAACAAATACGCATGCATGCTACTTTTCTACTTGAGGGTTAGAAATTAAGCATAAATTAAACAAACCATAGATAACTCATGCCTTGGGACGGGAAAAGTATTCTTTTATTATTTGAAAAATGAATCAACTTACAATCAAAGTCGATATCGGCCACCGCTCCTTGATCCTGATCCTGGGCTCCTCCTCTTCTGTCCTCCAACTTCTTTGCATTAATTCTCCTTTGGCTTGAGGAAAGGATAAAGGGTTGGGACAATGGATTCAACAAATGGGCAGAGTTTCTTCGCTATAATTTTCCTCCTCCAAATGGCACCCCTACCCCTTCTTTTATAGGCTAGAAGGAGCTAGGGTTTTGGACGAACCCTTGGCCATGCATGGCTGGGAGTTTCAGTTAACTGACCCATATCATCTTGTTGGCAACTTTCCTTTTTTTGTGATTCTAAAGGTACACACAGGCTGTAGTGGTCCTGCTAGCGTGTACTTTTAGATACACGTGGGCTGTAGTGGGCCAGCTAGCATGTACTTTTAAAAATGGAGTTTTTAGAAGAGTTGTTCAGTAGTTTTTGGCAAAGAAGGGATATGATTTGGCCTGATTCCAGGTAAGCATGTGTGGTGTAATTTAGGGTTATAATAGATGCCCCCTAATGTGTGAGGTCAGAAGAGCATCTGATGGCCGAAATACATTACCAATCTTTTACCAATCTGTACTGATGTGCTGAATGAGTGAGCCCAAGGATCAGGAATCAGGAGGTGTCGTCTGCAAAATAACAAATGCCTCACCGAGGTGGGCATACCCATGCTCGGGATAAAATAGAACCATGGCTACCAATCAAATACACTGTAGATCCATGTCAAATAACTATAAAGAGTAGCCACGAATAATACACAACGGAGCTACATCCCGAAATCAGAAAGATATACATATAGAATATCCATCTTCCAGAAGCTGATTCGTCCCGATGGCTGTACATTAGAGCTTGAGAAACAACTTCAAAATCTTCTAAAACTTAGGTAGGAGTGTAATATGAGTGTACGACTTCACTACCCAGAGGTCTTCGACGGCTCGTCGGTTATAGACTTGATAATCTTGATGATCGGACTGAAGGCTTCAGTGATTTTGAACAAGGACTTGATTGGACGTTCATGATGGCTGGGTATGCGGACAAGAGACATATTGCAGAGGGGCCGAATCAGGATTAGTGACAAAACTTCCCTTGGACAACAGCATGACAAGTGATAAGACTCAGGCAACATATATGTTAATCATAAGTCTATGAAGCAGGAGACAACGCAAACTCTCCATATGTTTGGAAGAGTAACCAAACGGTGGAGGACACAACTCTATATAGCGAGGAAAAGCATCCTAAGGTCGTACTACATCCCATAGTCTGATGATCAAACATACATATGTACTTTATCCAAGGGCGACTCATTATGCTGCCAATAAAGAAAATACTTTTCCCATCCTCTTTTTGGGGTATATTTGATTTTTTTTGTTCTTTTTGGTAGTTTTTGAAAAAGAATAAAGGAATATTATGTTACAATGGAGGAACAAGTACTGAAAACATACGAGCTCAAGGCACAAGGACAAGACTGATGTTCTGGTGAAATGATACTCAGGAAAAATCCTCCAGTGGCCAAAGGTGTTAAGACATAGAAGCAAACTGTTACAAGGCTAATGGGTAAGGTATGCAAATGTGGTTGATAGAACACACAATGATAACGTCCTTCGATGTAAGTTTAACGAGCCTAGAGAAGGTAAGCTCGGTGGTTTTTCATATTTAGAGAGTCTGAAAAAGCATAAAAGGAGACTCCAGTGGGGTACCTTTTTCGACAGTAGTCTAGTCGGTTCGAAAAAGGGATAAACTAGCACCAATTAGACATCAATTCAAAACCATTTTAACGAGTGTGACAATGACAAGATCACTCGTCCATTTTTTCATTTTTAAGGAGTCTGAAAAAAACTTAGCTATGGACTCCATCGGGAATGTTCTTCTGGACCATTTTAACGAGTGTGAAAGAATAAGGTCACTCGGCGATCTTTTCAATTTTAGGGAGTCTGAAAAGAGATTAACTATGGACTCCGGGGGGGGGGTTTCTTTTTCGTAAATTTAGTCCCTTAGGCCCGAAAAAGGAATAAAATTATACCTGATGATACTCTTCTAAAGAATGGGAATTTGATAGAGTATACCTTTGTTCGTATAATTGACCATCCAGACCAAAAAAGGGGTAAAATACCGCCGGACATACGTGACTTCAAATTTCAGTTTAACGAGCGTGAAAGGTCACAAGATTGCTCGACAATCTTTTCATTTTTAGAGGGTCTGAAAAGGGCTTAAAAGAAGACCCATTAAAGGAACGTTCTTCTGGACCAATTTAATGAGTGTGAAGAAACAAGGTCACTCAGAAATCTTTTCATCTTTAAGGAGTCTGAAAAGGGCTTAAAGAAGACTCCCTAATGGTTACTTTTCTTAGTTAATTCGGACGAGATCGAAAATCATAAATGCAGTCTCGCGGGATGTTGCTTTCGGATCTCAAAGCGAGCTTGAAAAACAACAACGTTAGCTCATGATCGACACTTTGTGGGTCAATGCCTGGCATCTCCTCGGGGGAGCTGTATGCTCCGACGAAAACATTGTCTATGACGCCAGGGGTTCTGGAGATATTGATAGATATCGGTTCAGAAATGGTTTCCATATTACCCTCAGCATAGATCTTTTGTGTAGCTAAGGGATTAGTATGAAAAGACCTATCTCCAGTCATAGTCGCGGTGAATTCTCCTGCTTTGATTTGGCTTATCTTTGGGAGGAAATATGATCTGCGATGAAGATATTCCCAAGGTTTGTCCAGACTAGTCATTGCTTCGATTACTGCTTCATTAGAAGGCAAGACTAAGTCTAACGAATCGATGTTGGCGAGAGAACCTTGAGCCCAGATAGGCTCTAGAGGTGGATCCAATTCTTGTGCGGGAGTCGGATCAGGGTTAGCTGAAGCTTGCTGGACTAAAGAGTACTCTAATTCAGTAGCCGACAAGGGAATGGACATGCTGGAGTGCCCTGTCTCATCCATCGTGGCTGATGGGGAAGGAAGAATCCACGGATCCTCAAAGTAAGTCATGCGGAACGACGAAAATTGAAAAATCTCAGCCTTGTGGTGATTAGATATAAACTTGACATCATCATGAGGAGGTGGGTAATCGAAGGTACCCATCAAGGATGGGCACAAACCAAATTCTATGTTAATGACACAAGGGTTGAGGATTATCAATCATGGGAACTGTGGATGCCCCCAAATCCGGGTCAGGTCTAGAGAAGGACAATTGATCGATGGTCACTATCCGATCCTCATGTGAAAACAACAAGACTTAGAAAACTGTAGCAACCACAACTTGCATAGCATAAGTCCAACTCCATCCTAACAAGAGATGATAGTCGAGGGGGGCATCGACTACCTCTACTTCGACGCACACGGTCTTCCCGCCTAACTGCACAGGGAAAGAAGGGATGATGCCATGTGGTCGGAAAGAATGACCGTCGAACCCAGTGAGGAGAGTAAGTGACAGAGACAAAGCAGGCTGGCCAATGGCCTTCCAACATGCTAACGACATAAAGAATGTCGAGGCACGCTCGTCGACCACCGTGTGGAATATATTACGTGTAAAAGTTTTCGTGGGATGAGCCACGACTATCTGAAATGCTATGTGGTAAGGTAGACGAGGTTTTAAGTCAGTTGTATCTAACATGATGGTACCCAGGTTACAAGTCTCAGTAGAGCCTAAAGCAGTCAACAAGGATTTCCTCTGAGCCGGGCAGCTTTAGAGGACTTCCAAAGCAGACATCGCACAAGGGGTTTGTGATAAATCTTCCACCATAGAGTAATTCTGGGCGGCCCTTGCGTTTAGGTTGTGAGAAGCTTTCTTAAATGCACCCTTTGGAATGCGTGTCATTGTTTCTCCCAACGTCTTCTCGATCTGTAGAGGAAGAGATGGGAGTTCGGCTTCTTTACCCTTCTCAGAGGCGCTTGGTTTACTATAGTTGTGTGCTCTAGTCGTTATGAAAGCATCACCCCTAACCATATATACGTTCACGGATGAGGAATTGTTTGGAGGAGGGCAGGTTTCTTGGCTACCCCCTTTGGCACTTGTAGAGGCTTGAGTGAAATTTTGCCCATGCTGAAAGGGATTAGTCAACACTACTTGTTGTTGCTGTGTGACAAAATTTTGGGCCTCTGCAAGTCAAGGACAAAGATGGGTCGGGTGGTCTTCCGAACACAAGTTTCATGGATACCTCGCCTTCCATTTTTCCGTGGTGCCCTCACCAGCATTATCAGTGGGTTTTTTCTCCCCCTTACCCTTTTTTTGTTGTTTTTTTTCCCTTCAGGCTGTTGGGTGGCCTTTGGGTTAGTCGTCTGCACGGAGTGTACTTTCGACGTTTGGGTAGGAGGAGCAGCCAAAGCAGTAGTCTAGTTGGCCGCTGAGTGTTTTATAGATAACTGTTGCAATTGCTTTGTCAATTGCTCAGCGGGCTTGGTTTGTGCTGAGCCAACAATACCATCGGCATGTGGTCTAGCTCTCTGTCTAGTTTTATATAGTATCGATCGTGGTGCATCCGGTAGGATGTTGTATAATAAACCAGACTAAGAATAGATGAGATCAAACTGTTAAGCCCTCATGATGGCATCTTCTTCGGAGAAAACTCCTGAAGTCGCGATGTCTTTGGATAATTGTGGGACTAAAGACTTAAGGAACCACTCAAGAAGGAATGTTGGTGGGACTGGTACTTTGATTAGACTCTTTCAGTGTCTCCACTCTCGGATATAATCAGAGATATGGTCCGTTGTTGTCTATTCGAAATTGGAAAGCAACTCCGTGCCAGCGTCGTATCTCACAGGTAACTAGAAATGGTTAAGGAAGGCCATCACCAGTTCGCCAAAAGAAGAGTATCTTGAGAAATCAAGCTCGATGTACCATTTCGCGGCACTCCCGATAAGAGTGCATTGAAACAATTTCAACTTGACGGAGTCATATTTCAATGAGTTAGATGAACACCAAAGATGGAAGGTAGTCACGTGATCACCTGGATCTTCATTAGGCTTGGCCTCGAACTTTGGAATGTCTGAAGGAAACTTCATTGGCATAGGAGGCCAATGTGGATCGTGACAAATAAGATCATTTAAAAACCTTGTCAAATCTATCAAGTGTAACGTCGCTAGGAATGGTAGTTTGGGTTGCCGCTAATATCCTGGGAAAAAGGGCCCTGGAGTTTGACTAGCACCAGGTTGCCAGGAAAAGTTTGGCTGCTGGCCTGGATTCTTGTAGAAACCATGGCCCTAACCAGCGTAAGGATTTTTCATTTGTGTAGACATCATTAGTTGATTCCCCATAAAGGACATAGGATGTTGGACATACATCGTGTTTGAAGGGCTTTGGGAAGGATTACCCCATGCCGGTCCTGATGGGAGAGGCATAGAAGTCTGTCCAGGGTTCCATTGACTGTGGAAATAATTACCCCAGAATGGCATTCCAGAGGAGGAAACGGATCCTTGTCCTGAGTTCCAAGGTCCTGCTATATGTGCCCCCGGCGCAGGAATAGTACCCTGCATCGGAGTAGACTGTCCAAAAATGGGAGTGGCCCCAGATGGGAAAGTGGTGGATGCGAAAGTGTTGTTACCAAACGTCCCATTCCAAACAAATGGTGACGAACCTACCGGCATAGTGTGCACAGGTGTTCCTTGACTCCCGGCTCCAAATAAACTAGTGCGTGTAGGCTGCCCGACGGACTGCTGATGCAGACCACCAAGCGAAGGGGATGAAGGAGAGATATGACCTCCAGCATAAGGAAAAGCATTAAAAGGGATGGAAGTGCCCCCAAGTTGACCTTGCAGAGGAGCGTTAGAGATCCCTTCCCCCAGACCCAAAGTCTGTAAAGTGGAGTGAGTGAATGCGGGACTTGTACCCGAACTAGGCATACCGTATGAAAATGGAGGGCCTGTCGCACTATGTGTGAAGGGAGTTGTGGCTTCCACGATAGATGGGATTAGTCCACTGTGCGATGTAGTTGCGGCTGAGACCATGGTGGCACGGACCGCCGACGGCAAGTTAGGAGATGCTTCTCCTATGGTAGTAATGGTGGTGGGAATGGAAGAATTCCCAGAGGAAGTAACAGTGTTTGTTTCCATAGCTGTGTGAGGCACTAACAGGCGTTTGTAAAATTAGATTGGTACAATGACCAATGGCCAAGTATTAGTGGTTGGGGTTTCAACCAAGCCAAGATTGACGGTTTATTCCTCTGGGAGTTGTTCGGGCACAATGGTTTGTAACCCAGTTGCTTCGAAAGACCCTTGTTGGTCTAGCTTCCGCCTCAATGGTGGTGGGGGTGGCTCCAGTATAACCGGCGACAGGCCCAGAAGCCTTCATGACCGGCGGAGCTCAGAATCCTCCACTGTGTGAGAATATCCAAGACATGCTAAGGTATTCTACACGTGAAAATAGTAACACACACTAAAAAGGAAGCCCCTAAAAGATAAGACAAACAAACACTAAACTAGTTGGAAGAACAGTTACAACAACCAACACTAGAGAAATTTACCGGTGCAAGTGAAACTCGAACACAGAAGCACCCTCTGGGTATACTTTGCAAAGCGTAGCCTAATTTCTATCCTAGGTACCACGGTATACCCCCGCAGTCACCTGTGTATGTCCCTAAAAAGATTGGCAACTAGTTTGCCAGAACGCGAACAGTCACGAGGCGGGTAAAGTCAAAAGTCGGGTAGACCACAATGAGCAGGGTATCAAGCCCAAAACTTGTCAAGGGTATCGAGATCAAATGGTCTGGAATACAACTGAGGACCTCAAACAGATTCAAGACCCATGAAGCCCTGTGGAAAATGCAAACGACGGAATCCCAAAACAAGCCCTCGATATGTGTTCTCCACTACGCTTGGTCCGACTTTGGAGGGGTTATCTCTGCTACCTTTCCTCGCGCGACCTTGTGTTTATCCCCTGTGTTAGAGGGAGGTCCCAGATAAATTCCACGAAACTGGACTTCTACACTCCCTATCACAGACTCCAATGTTTGGTTTTGAGTGGCCTTGGAGAGTTTCCTCTCCAACCTAATCCAAGGCCCTAGTCCTGAACTAGTGTATGAACCCTACAAACAAAAAGTCTAATAGATTTTAAATTAGCGTTTCTTTTATGGGCTTTCTTATGTCACAGGGTATGAAGGTGAAACTGATGATGTGTACAGACTCAAAGCAAAAACGAATGAAAAATCTAGAAACAAAAGACTTTTACTAAATGCAAAAATCAACAACTTTTCACAAAGAAAGACTTCTTTTTCTTTTCAATTTTTCTAAGATTTCACGCAGCAAACACAAAGGAATTTCGCTCGACTGCAAGCTACTTATGATCTAAATGCACTGCAAAAAACTTATGAACAAAAAGACTTCTCCCTAGCTATTGATGCAGAAACACAATCTTCAAACAAAGAAGAAAATGATTTTTTTTTTTTTTACGGGCTAATCAAGCAACAAAGGGAAAATACCGACAAGCCTAAAACCAAGAAAAAACAAAATTCTGGCTTAAAGCACAGATCGCAAAGAATCAGAGCAAAGACACACAATGGCAATCAAGAAAGCATAGAGTCTTATGCTTGTCTAAAAACCATAAAACAAAATTTTTCTTTTTTATCTTTTCTATCAACTATCAACTAAGAAAAAACAGGCTAAGGGTAAGAGGCCCTAACCTACTGACTGTTCAACCCTAGACTCAAACACCTGAGAGGAACACTTCTCACCACAGGAGGGGATGACTGCCCCACCCTAATTGAAAAGCAGCCTGTCAAGCACACTACTATCACTGAAACAACACGCGTGCGAACGCGTGCTGAGCTAAAAAAGAACACGTGTACACGCGGGCTGACCTTGTACAAGCCGTGTGTATGTATAAACTCTAAGACAAAAATAAACACAGGCAGCCCAGACTAAGAAGAGGCCTCTGGTATTGATAACCAGAGTCTCTTGAAGGCTTGGATGCTTCTTTTAATAGAAAAGAAAAATAATTGCAAGGAATAACAAAACACAACAAGACAAACTAAGATACGACTGTGAACCAGCAAGACTCAGAAAGGATCCAGAAAACCCCCTGAGAATGTATAATTCTGACAAGGAAGAGGAGGACTGTCTCTCAAGCTCTCTAAACTCCTACACGCTACTGAAACCTCTACAGCTAGCGTTCACACGCGGGCTGTAAGAGGCTAGGGCGCGAGTACAAGCATGTTGGCCTTCTGCAGGCCACGTGTACCTCTGTGTGTCCCGACAATTTCCGTCAAGTAACAGTTAGGGAAAACTGGTATAAAGAACCAGGCTCCATGCTAGCTTAGACTTTACAGAAAAAGACAGGCAAAGAAATAGAAAATCTAATTTCTTAAACTACCCAAAAAACTCAACTAAATCCGGAAACCCTAAAGAGTATCTTCCCCAGTACGGTCCCCAACTCTGTTGTTGGGAAAAATACCCTATGGACTAGCAATCTAGGGTCAGAATTGCATGCAGATTTTGACCGTAAAGAAATCACTTTTTAACCTACCACCCAAAACTTAAGCCCCTCTTTCACAATACATGCATGGAAAGGAACTACTAACCTTTTTATTGATGTTTGGTGTAGATCCTCCGTTGTGCTTTGCCCACTTGCTTGCACTGCTCCTTCCAAAGATAATCCTGCAATCAAGACAAACAAATACGCATGCATGCTACTTTTCTACTTGAGGGTTAGAAATTAAGCATAAATTAAACAAACCATAGATAACTCATGCCTTGGAACGAGAAAAGTATTCTTTTATTATTTGAAAAATGAATCAACTTACAATCAAAGTTGAGACTGGCCACTGCTCCTTGATCCTGATCCTGGGCTCCTCCTCTTCTATCCTCCAACTGCTTTGCGTTAATTCTCCTTTGGCTTGAGGAAAGGATAAAGGGTTAGGACAATGGATTCAAAAAATGGGCAAAGTTTCTTTGCTATAATTTTCCTCCTCCAAATGGCACCCCTACCCCTTCTTTTATAGGCTAGAAGGAGCTAGGGTTTTGGACGAACCCTTGGCCATGCATGGCCGGGAGTTTCAGTTAACTGACCCATAGCTTTTGGTCTCGTCGACAACTTTCCTTTTTTTGTGATTCTGAAGGTACGCGCGGGCTGTAGTGGGCCTGCTAGTGTGTACTTTTAGATACACATAGGCTGTAGTGGGCCATCTAGCGTGTACTTTTAAAAATGGACCTTGCTTCATGTGTTAAAATATGCAAGATAGTTTAAGTGCCAAATTTATGTATCTTCTTGTAAATGCTTATGTGTGAGGATATGTTCTTTTAAATGGTTAAATATGTACTTTCAATAAATACACAACAACATAACTTGCAGCAAATAAACCATCAAACTCACAACAATAACAACATGATAAAGGAGTTCACCCCTCTCCGGGCTACATCTCCTCGAGCCTCCATCAATGGACTTGGCTCTCTAGGATTAATTTGTCAAAAGTTCTTTTATAAGCTGATGCTCAACTCCAATGGAAAAAAATACTGTACCATTGGGATTAGAACACATAAAAACTCCAAAAATGACTAATAAAACTCTGAAAACGGATCATGGCTCATCCGATCATGACCTCTTCTACATGTGGCCATAAGCTTCTCTAAGCTTCTCTTTGGCAAAAACACCTGTAAAAGTCCTCAAAATCCTCTAAAACTTGTCCCAATGTGTTCAGAGCATAACAATTAGCCAAAAATGATTATTCATTCATAGAAAAAAAACATGGGCTCACCAAAACATGTCCTCAATCAATGAGGGCTTCAAGCTCCCTAGAGCTTCCTAAAACTTCAATGGCTAAAAACCTGCAAAAGAAGTCTTCAAATGGCCTTGATAACAATTCCAATGGATTCAAGACGTCCAAAAACCCTTAGCTGGGCTTTTACGGCACCTCAGCCGGCCAAAAAATGAGAAAGATAGGCCTCCTGCCATCCTCTTCCTTCAAGCTTGCTGGCTCTGGTTTGCCAAAACACACCTCTGTGTGCTTGAACCCAGAACACGCTCCAAAACATGTGTTTAAACCCAGCATCGTGCATAACTGAAAAACAATCCAAACTGTAGGATGGTTAGGGCACCTACAGCCCCTAACCACCAAAACCACGGGCATATGTGGGTCATAGAACCAACCACATATATAAAAAGGGATTAACTTTTAAAAGCCAATAATCAAGCGTCAAGTGTCGGGCGCATGAACTATCCGTTGAAACTGTTTGAACAAACTCCAATTTCAAAACCCATGCTTCATGGCAAGGTCATATGGATTACACATAGAATCGGGGCTTTAACCGTTTTATAAACCAAATGCCATGAAAAATGCGCGCGCACATGTATAATGGTCATATGGTTAAAACATATAAAACCGCGGGTTGGGGCTAAGCCCCAGCCCGAACCTACGCCAACCATATAATAATATAAATTTAAATATATTAAAACCCATATCCATAACAAGAACCAACGCATGGCGCGTCGATTGGGCGGCCATTGCCAAAGCGCTCGGTCTATGGTAGAGGTCTGGGGTTTGATTCCGGTGGACTTAAAATTTTTTTGAACAAACAACCAATGCCATGGTGCCACGTGTCATAATTTTCCAAAACCATGCCACGTGTCACAACACGATTCATCCAACTGTTAGCCAATCTGAAACTGCCAACTCATCTCTGCCACGTCACCTCTGCCATGTCATCATACGGTCATGCCACGTCAGCATCCATATGGACTGTATGGACTGCACAGTCAGCGTCCTTTTTTTTTCCTGTTTGATGATTCGAACAGATCGTGATATCCCTCGCTCCCGATGTCCGTTTGAGACGAAACACGTTGCGTTGTGTTCGCAATGACGAGGGATATGCTCTCGTTCATTTTGAGGAAATTCCAAGAACGTTGATTTTTTGAGCTAAAATTTGACCCCTGGTCCAGGTTTTGATCACTGCTTCATCTTCTGCTCCACCTTTGACAGCCTGTCGAAGTCCCAAACATAGGTCAAACATGACCAAGAATCCTCAAAACTTGGTCAAGGGCCAATAGGCCCCCAACACTCACCTGTGACTCATCCCAAGTCACTCTGATATGATTAGTTCTGCTTCAAAATCCTTGATCTTGGCTTGCACTGCTTCAACTTGTTGTTGTGCTACAACCTCCTGTTCAATGAACTCTTGGATGACTGCTTCGTTGACATGTCCCTCTAGGCATTGTTCTACTATAGTGACGACTTGCTCCAGTTCCACTCCTCTGCCTTCGATCTCTGTGAAAAATTGGTAAGCCTCGTTCTGTACAAGTTGGAGCCTCCGAGTTACTTCCATAACTATGCTCTTAAAAGTATGGACCTTCTACTGGGCAGTGCGCTGCTCTTGGGATTACTTCATTATTTCTACAACTGAGAAGGGTTTCAGCTGCGCCTGTATTGTTTCTGCCTGATACTTCACTTCCTGGAGTTGTGACTCCAGTGCCTTCAATTATGGGTTCTCAGTGAGTTTCTCATACATCTAGGCACTGCGATCCCTAGGTTTCTTGCATTCCAGGACAAGGACTTTTATTCTTTCAACTGTTCTTCAAGAAATTGCTTCCCTTTGATCCCTTACATCCTACAGGGTGTCAGGTACGGTGTGGAGCTCTAAATATGTTATTCATTGTTGTAGCTATTGGATAGCTTCTACAAGCTTCAATACTCAATGCATTATTCGGTCTTCAGCCTGTAGTTCTAATCTTGTCACGGAGCAGAGGGATTTGTTTACTACTTCTTTCACTTCGAGTTGCTCTAAGTGCAAGTGTTCTTTTTATTGTTTCATTTGTGCTTCCTCTTCTTCAAACTTGGCCTGGAGAGCAACCTTCTCCTGCTCTGCAACTCTGCATTGTTCTACAATTTTGCCTTGTACTTGCTTCAAGGCCTGGGTGGCTTGTTTTGTTTCTTATCATGTGCAACGAAGGCAAGCTTCAACCGCATTAGCTAATCGATGGAGTTGGGTTGGCTCATCTCCCAACTTTGGTTCTCCTAATGGAAGGGGTGAAATGGACACTATGTGGCTGGATTGAAGGGCCTATTGCTCCCCTCAAAACTTGACCTTAATTATGTTATACATTTCCTCCTACTTGGCTTCTTGTTTCTCCACGATTTCCAACGAAGCATCGTTGAGGGTTGCTATGATGAATTCAAAATCATTTGTGGTGATCACAGTCTCTATCTTAGTCACAGTGGCTCTCGATTTCTTCCGGGAAGAAGGTTTCAAGGGAGAAACCTTCCTCTTCTTCAGGGGATCAGTCTCATCTCTAGATGGTGTTACTTCGCCTTTCTTCTGTTCAGCTCCTGTGCCATTTATCTCTTCCTCATCACCCCCTCGGTCAGGTGATACTGAAGCAATATTTCTTGAGGCGCTTCTTAAGTCTTGGACCTCTTCAATCTTCTTCGTTCTGTTGGGTCTGGGTGTATCATGCGCAGTTTCTAGGTTGTCAGGGTTAGACATCTCTGTAGTGTCTGCTGGAATAAGGAGGTCTGTCAACTAGTCCTTAGTGATCTCCTCAAGGTCCTCTTCCATGATCTTGTAGTACGACTGAAGTTTCTCCTTATGTTTATCGGCTCGCACTGTAAGGTAGATGAAGTGTCAATCTTCACAGAACTTCATCAGGGGTAGGAACCTCTATAGGGTGTTCAAAGTCATGCGAGGTTCAGCTTCGATGGCTCTCTTCAGCTGAAGGTAATACGTGTGAAAAACAATGTTTGAATGCCACTGTTTGTTCATATCACTTGAGTACCAAAGTGTGGAAAACTTTGTAGAAAGCGTATCGAATGGTTAAATACCTGGGAAGGTTGCACCTTCTAGCATCTCCTAGGCAACAAAGGTGATAAGGATCAGGAGCTAGCTAAAGTGTAACTCGTAGCCATGATCCTCTGCTTCGCGACAATCTAGTTCCAGTTGATTAACTAATTACTTCGCCCAGCTCATCTATAGACCTTCTACACACTTCCCTGCGAGGTCAAAAATAAAGCCCCTGATCTGCATAGGTCTGTTCTTCCTTACTAAATTTCCTACAATTAATTGATAGGCTAGGCGCATTGTGCCATTCTGGATGGAGGCTACCTTGTAGCCTCATGTTCCCTTTTCAACATTTACATATGTATCCTTGATATTTTGTGCTAATGCACGATCTGTGGCTTTTCCTAGATAGAATTCCTATGGATCGGGTCCTTGCATACTCAATCCTGTGATCCTATGGATCCACATTGGGTCGACTGTGATACATCGGTCTAGCCATAAGTAGCCACCATGGTAACATGAAAGCAATAACTTGACACATACATTGACTTCTTACTGCCTTTTGAAGTGTGGGATTTTCATTACATTTAACAAAGTGGCTTGCATGAGGTTCATCGTCCAAGGCTGAGGGATTATCTTTGAGCTCTTCCCCTTCGTCCTAGTCAGGTATTTATATGGGGTGAGCATACTGTATTTCTTGTGATCTCTGAGGTTAGATTCACTGAACTTCAACGCTACGATCTTATCCTGATGTGCTTGAACTACACGTATCCCCTTCGAGAGGTACACAGTAACCATGGTGTACTCGAATTATCGCGACTCACCGTGCCGACCAAAGGCAAGATGTAGTCAGGTAATATGGTCAGAAACATCTTTGCATTTTCTAGGTCATCTCTATTTTTGGTTCTCTTTTCCGCTGATGGTCGGGATGGTTCGGCTCCGTGAGTAGTCAATAGAGAGGCTTGCACTCCTCTCGTTGAGGATGCTTGTACACCTACAAACATCACTCCTTCATACATGACTCTCTAAGTCATGAGGTCAACGAGTACTTATTTCATAGAATCTTTGACTGTGCTAAGTTCTTCAGACATACGCTCGTGGTGGAAAATATCGGGTTCGAAGAATAACTTCTTAATGCAACGGGATGGATGTCACTAACGAGTGATCACTGTGAGAAATCAACTATGTTGCGAGCTCAGAGAGTTATGATTGGAAAAATTGTTCTCGTTTCTTGGAACAACAAAATAAATAGATAACTTGGCAATGAATCTCTTGCAATGGTTGAGAAGCCTTCATTAACTCAGTCCTGTCTATTATGGCGCGATCCCAATGGTCTGGTGGCGAACTTTCTAACCATAAATTTATTTCTACTCGTTCAGGATGTTCGTCTAACGGTTATGTTGTTCCTAATGACTATATTTATTCGCCATGGAGAAGTGCCATAGTTCCAATATTGCAAATTTTCCTTCTGTGAAGTTCCCTCAGGAACCTTATATAACTTTTCAATATTATCTATCTTCTTACTTAGCTTTATACCCTTCTTTCCAATGAGCTTCATCTCAAAATTCCTTTTTCCATTTGGATTCTTATCTTCTTTTGGCATAGTAACTTCATTCTGTTGAAATTCTTTCCTAGAAATCTGAGGTAATACTTCATCTGTATATGGAATAGGCACTTCATAATTCTGTGGGTCTTCTAGTGTTTTTCCCACTTCAACATCCAAGTCTCTGGTTTGAAATAGCTTCACTCGGTTCTCTTGTTCTTCAATCAAGTGTGTGATCCTCCTAGTAATGAAATCTTTCAACTCTTGCTTCTTCTATTCTAAGACTTCTTCTTTCCTTCTGGTCTGATATTTTTCAATCCACAATTTCCCTAGTAACATAGAAAATGGAGCACGATTCTCAATAAATTTAACATCTTCAAATTCTTCCTCTGTCGAAGTTCCATGAGCACTCATAGATATATGGATAAGTCTTCCGCATAGGGTTATCATATTTCATCTGATTAATCCTATTCCTCCCAATGAAGATGATCCAGGTGGATATCAATGGCCACCCACCTTTTCCGACTGGCTCAAAACAGTTTTCTGGCAATTTTGGCAATTTACTATTTTTAGCAGGTTTCAACTTCCAGGGCCATTTTGAGGGCCTAAATGAAGGTTTTTTGAGATAGAGGTTCTCAATTATATCCAAAGGCATGATTTATCCCCCAAAATTAATCTCCTCGATGATACCTTTCCAACTAGCTATCACACGCCTAAAATGGAGATCGTATGCAAAAGTTATGACCCCGGGAAGTTGATGTCCTAACTTACCCAAACGGGGCCCACATGACTTTTGGCGCTTCATCTCCTAGGGTTAGGTTTTTGGATGTCTATGACTTTTGGCATTCTCTTCTATTGTAAAAAGGCCTTCAGAGCCTCATTGTAACCGTCTTCTTGCGAATGCGAGTAGCCGTCACATCTCTTCTCAGAGATAAGCTGCCACCATTCTAGCGAATCTTTCACTCTGTATTTTTACAATCTCTGTACATTTATTTGATTAATAGAAATCGTGTATTACTGTATATTTGTGTTTATGGTTGCATCTCTGATACATTTCTATTATATTATTGAATATCTGCAATATCTCTATGCATTTCTTTATTATATCTCCGCTCTCATTTCCTGCCAAAAATAATCTAGATCAGTGGTATCAGAGCAGGCTGCTCTTGATTGTTTTTTTCAGTGCATGTCCCCGACGAGGTTCGAGTATAGAAATTTGGGTCTCGAGCTTTTCTCTCTTGAAGACAATCACTCTCACACACCCAAGAAACCCTCAATGGCGGAAGAAAATAAAATCAACGGAGCAGACGATCCTATCAATCTGTTGCTTGAGCAAGCTCTCACGCGACAAAGGGATGAAATGATGGAGAATTTTGCCTACATCCTTCAATGCTTGCCGATAAAAGCAAGTGCATATTCATCAAGCAGCCACTTTGGAGGCACCTCACCTTTCAAGGTATAGGTTAATTTTGAATTTCCTATATTTGAAGGTCAAATAGATGCAGATGCCCTAGATAAATGGTTAAATCTGCTAGAAGGTTATTTCTCTGTTCATAATTTTTCAGACAAGGAAAAGATCACCTTCGCACTCCTTAAGGCTCTCCCCCATGTCAAACATTGGTGGGAAACTTATTGGGAGCAGAGTTCCACAGACGATTCTAGAATATATGGGGCCAAGCCCACTTGGGATTTTTTTGTGGATGCGATAAAGGAACAATACTACCCTGTTGGCAACTATGAGGACCAGTACATGAGATGGACCACACTGCGGCAAGAGAGGGGTCAATCAGTTCCAGAGTTCACCAATAGCTTCCATACCTTGCACACCAAGCTGGGTATCAAAGACTCTGAACGACATTTGGTTCTGAAATACGGTGGGGCTCTACATAGATACATCCAAACTGAAATGGATTTTCTGGACATCTCATCACTCAGTGCTGCTTACTGATATGCTGTTAAAATTGAGAAGAAATTTAAGCACCAGAACAAATGGGAATTCGGGTCTGCAAATCCGCAACAACCAAACTATGACAAAGACGGCCCAAACAAACAGTCTCCCGAAAACCAATCCAAGACACAGGAAAAGAAGGGTCACGGGAAGACAAAGAAGGACATCGGAAAATGGTGTGAGTTCCACAAAATCCCTTGGCACAACACCGATGAATGTTGCTCAAAATAGTCATTGGTGGCCGAGATCAAAGACAAGGAGCCAAACCTTGATTCAGAATATGATTCTGAAAATAATGGTAAAATACAAATCATCGACACAGACCCCACTGCTATTGTCGCGACCGCAGCAATTCAACCAGCAGAACCAACAAATCCTGAAGAAGGGGAGTGCCTTTTTCATTCACATATGTGGGTGAAGGGGACCCCGCTACATTTTATTGTTGATAAAGGAATCCAAAAGAACCTCATCTCAGCAGAGGTTGTCAAACAGTTGGGATTGTCGACAACACCACACCCGCAACCATACAACATTGGGTGGCTTCGCCAAGGACGAGATCTTCGTGTCAGCTAGCAGTGTCGATTTTCATATGGCATCCAACCCTTCAAGGATGAGGTATTATGTGATGTTTCCCCACTGGATGTCTGTGATGTTCTCTTGGGCCAACCATATATGTGGAAACGCCATGCTATCTATGAGTCTCAACCTTGTAGTGTCATTATTACTCTGGGGGGTCATCTCTACAGGATACCAGAGGTAATTCCAACTACTGCCCCACTTAAACCGTGCCACAAGGTATTATCTCATACTACAAAATTCATCTTCTCCACAATCTGTTCAAAGGGTGAACAGAAAGATACTGCAATCACCACAGCTTCGGCCCAAGCACCTTCTATCCAATAGAAGCAGGTCGACAAGGTTGCAACAAAGCACAAAAATTCCTTCTGCACACCTTACTCTTGTGTAGCTCAACTTTTTGAACAACCTCAACGTCAACAGGTTCATGACAGACTTCCACAAACCAAGCAGCGCGACGTCTCCAACAATACAAGTAGCTCACCCAGATGCAGATCCAGTAAACACTTTGCCCTCTCCCCCGGGAACTCAATGCAATGGAGGCCATTTCTTCCTAAGGAGGGAGGATTGATCCAGGTGGATATCGGTGGCCACCCACCTTTTCCGACTGGCTCAAAATAGTTTTCTGGCAATTTTGGCAATTTACTATTTTTAGCAGGTTTTAACTTCCGGGGTCATTTTGAGGGCCTAAATGAAGGTTTTTTGAGATTGAGGTTCTCAATGATAGCCAAAGGCATGATTGAGCCCCCAAAATGAATCTCCTCGATGATACCTTTCCAACGAGCTATCACACGCCTAAAACGGAGATCGTATGCAAAAGTTACGATCCTGGGAAGATGTCCTAACTTACCCAAACGGGGCCCACATGACTTTTGGCGCTTCATCTCCTAGGGTTAGGTTTTTGGATGTCGATGACTTTTTGCATTCTCGTCTATTGTAAAAAGGCCTTCAAATCCTTATTGTAACCATCTTCTTGCGAATGCGAGTAGCCGTCGCATCTCTTCTCAGAGATAAGCTGCCACCATTCTAGCGAGTCTTTCACTCTGTATTTTTACAGTCTCTGTACACTTATTTGATTAATAGAAATCGTGTATTACTGTATATTTGTGTTTATGGTTGCATCTCTGATACATTTCTATTATATTATTGAATATCTGCAATATCTCTATGCATTTCTTTATTATATCTCCGCTCTCATTTCGTGCCGAAAATAATCCGGATCAGAAGAAGTCATAGCAGGCTCCCCTAAAAGCTCCCAAGTTCTTTATGTCATGATATTCACATGTGTTTCTTCATCCAGAACATAGTCAATGTCAAAGTCTCCTATTCTTGTTTCAATGCACTCCTTTTCTTTGAAGATCTCTGATAATCTGATATGCCGGTGGTCATTCAGGGTTCCATGCATCTGTAGCAATACTTTTTCTGATTCTTTTTGGGGTTCTGTCATAATCTCAATTTCTTAACCTTTCTCATGATCTTCTTGTCTCATATTCATCCTTTCAACTTTAGCAATCATTCTAGGTCAATCCAATACTTTAAGGTCAATAGCTTTGCAATAGAGGCAACTAGGTCTTCTACCAGGGAATTCCTTAGTCAGATGTCTCGATCTTCTGCAACTATAACAAAGGGTTAATCCTCTCTTTCTTTTAAATGATCCCCAACCTCTCCTGTACTGCACGCTAGGATCATGGTAGCTAACCTATACCAAATTCTTTCTAGGGTCCTACATCCATTCGTTAGTCCAAACATTATTTCTATGCATAGGTATAACATATCTTTCATTATTCTTATGAGATCTATTCATACCAAATCTTCTTTCTTCTATCAATGCCCTAGTTTTCAAGCTATGAAAAATCTTGTCAAACATACCTAGATTCATACTTTAGAAACAAAAATTTCCACTAATCTTATCTTCAACAGAGCACAAAGCTTCTAGATCTAAAAGTTTTCACTATTCTTACCTCTATCAGAGCACAAAACATCCAGATCTTACCTCTTTTCTTCAAATCAGACTTCTTTTCTTAGCACAAAGCTTCACGGATCAAGTAGAATACTATGCACTAGAGCGAAAGATCTACGCACAAAGCTCTCATGATTTCAGGTTATATCTTTGCACAAAGCTTCTTTTTCCTCAGTTCCCAACAATCACAGCTTCAGGGTCCCGACAGCGGAACCATTTGTTGGCATAGGGTCATCATGAGGTTGGAAAGAAGGATGAGGCTGTGAGGGTCATCATGACCTATAACTTGTGGGAAATTTGTTTTCACCTCAGAGAAATTGATTTCCCTCATCAAGTGTGGAAGAATTTGAAGTCAATGTTTGACAGAGACGATGAAATCCACATAATGTAATTGGAGAAAGAGTTGATCTCTCTTGATCCTTATTCTTTTGACATTATAGAGGACTATTCAGAGGATGTAAAGGAAATCCAGTTGAAATTGGGTGAATGAGGAAAGAATTATCAGAAGAAATATGGACAACTCATCGAGCTAGTCCTGATGAATTGGAGAACACCATATAACACATTCATCTCGATTTTATACACCAACTAGAAGGCACACAAGGGAGATGGTAAGGACTACACAATTGAATATTTCTATGAAATTTTGATTATTGATAAACACATATTGGTTGAAGAATGAAATCTTGGTGGTAAACATCAATTTCACTTGATTAAGGGAAAGAGAAAGTTGAATCATAGGGAAAGAGGATGGTTTGATACCCCTACATAGAGACCTCGATACCACAAACATAAACCTAAATGGAAAATAGATGCACCCCATCAAATTTGAAAGAAGAAGACATGCTAGTACCATGGAAAAAATGGACATGTGGAGAAGGTTTTCTACAAGAAGAGAGACAATTTAGAGGAAATTGTTAAATTTCTTGAAGGAGACTCGTTTATTGTTCACCAATCCTCTGATAATTTCACCTTCCAAGGTAGAACTTCTCATGCCTTGTTGTCTCATTCTACACACAAAAAATGGGTAGTCGACTCTTGGTGCACTCATCATATGGCCAAGGATGCTTCGATGTTCATGTCCTTGAATAAATTCAAGGAGATGAAGAGTTATATTTTCGATTATTTTTCTCTCCATATTGCTGGTTAGGGTGATGTTTCTTTTCGACATATATCATGTGCCAAACCTAAGTGTCAATCTATTGTATGTTACATAGTTAACATTGATAGGTAATATTATGGAATTTTGTTCAAATCAATTCTTTGTTAGAGATTTGAAGAAAGGTCATTAGATCATCGTTGGAGCGTTTCTTGATCCGAAGGAGAGTCTGTACTAATTTTTTGACACAAATCGACCTGAAAATGAAATGACTACTCTTGTTTCTCACACTGATGAGTGAATTCGAACTTGGAATGACTGACTCAGACACCTAAAGTTTTGAAGTCAAACTTGGCATGAATGACTCAGACACCTAAATTTTCAAAGTCTATAGTTGATGGAAACTCAGAACATGGTTGTTGATCTAATTAAAGTGTTTCCCCATGAAGGAGTCTGTAAAGGTTGTGCGCTTGGAAAGAATCAATAGGCACGTTTTGAATATGGAAAAGTGTGGCAAGCGCATAACCTTCTAGAGCTAGTTCACAGTGATGAGTGTTGCATCAATATACCTTCCCTGGCAGGCGCAAGGTATATTTTGACTTTCATTGATGATCTCTCTCTTTTCACTTGGGTCTATTTTTTGAAAAATAAGAATATTGTCTTTGAAAAGTTCAAAGAATTTAGAGCCTTTGCTAAGATTAAATATGATCGACCCATCAAGTTCCTAAAATCAGACAATGGTGGTGAGTATGTAAATCAATGTTTTGAAGAATACCTAGTTCGATCTAGATTCACTGGTAGTGGTTGGTTCCTCACACACCTTAGTATAATGGTTTCGTCGAATGCAAGAATAAAATGTTAGTCAAAGTGGCTAGATGTATTTTGCAGGCCAAAGGTCTTTCTCCTCATTTCTGGGTTGAAGTGGTATATTGTGAAAACTATTTTCTCAGTCACATATTGACTTGAGTTGTTCCTTCCATGAATTTAGTCAAACGATGGTGTGGAAAGAATCCTTCAGTAGGGCACCTCCGTGTGTTTGGATGTATTTCCTGGGATCATATTTTCGACGATTGCATAAATATGTTGGATGAAAATATTCATGTTTGCTTCATGATGGGATACACTGAAGAGTATAAGGCCTATCAATTGTTTGATCCTCTCAAATGACAAATCATTATTAGAAGAAATGTATGGTTTGATGAGAACTCTTCTGGAATCAAATTGTTGAAGGCCTCCTCTCAATTGTTGAAGGATGATCCCTTTGATGTTTTATTCGACGCTATCTCTTTTGTTCCATTTTTCAATCCCTCAACTGGACAATAAAACTCTATTCATGTCTCAACTAGACTATCAAACTTCGAGTTGATTAGTTTGTCAATATTTGTTTCGAATGGTATGCCATCTCCATCGACTGAAATTGTTCCAACTTCTAATCAACCTTTTGCAGTGAACAAAAAATCATCTATTTCTTGTCTACCTAGATGGGATTCCAAGACAATTGAAGTTGTTGGACCTAATTTCAGTGATGTTTCCTCTAGATGAAAAAATTGAAGTCAAAATAAACATGCCAGCATTGCATTGATGACTCATGTTCTTAAAACTTATGATCCTTTTTCCTACTCGGATTCTCAAGGATGACCTGAATGGGAACAAACTATGTAGAAAAAATGATTCTTTGTTGAAGAATCACTTTTGGGACTTAGTTCCCTGACCTTTAAAGCTATTGTTGAGCGACATAAAGAACACTTCGTAGAAAAAAGATTTTTCTGAACAAGAAGGTATCGAATAAATTGAGACCTTTACCGTTGTTGCAAACATGAACTCTGTTCAATTGATTCTTTCCCTTGCTGCTCGTTTTGGATGGAAAATCCATTAGATGGATGTGAAGAGTGCCTTTATTCATAGAGACATATCTGAAGAAATTTTCATGGAAAACCACCTGGTTTTGTGACAGATTCTAACTTGATTTGTCGACTCAAGAAGTCGCTTTATGGTTTGAAGCAAGCTCCTCGAGCTCGGTATGCTAAGATCGACAATTTCTTTCTTTGACTTGGTTTCAAATGTTGTGAATATGATCACAACTTGTATGTACTCCATACCAATGGAGACACTTTGATTGTTGTTGTATATCTTGATGACCTTGTCATTACTGAAAATAATATTGATCCCATTCTTAGATTTAAGAACAACTTGCTAACTCCTTTGATATGACATACCTTGGTACTCTCCATTAATTTTTGGTTCTTCAAGTATTACAATTGTGTGATGGTTTTTTCATTTCTAAATATAAATATGTAATGGATATTCTGGCACATTTTAAGATGGTTGATTGTAAACCATGTGCTACTCTCTTTTGATCTAGAGTAAAGCTCACCAAAACTTGACAAACTCCCAAAGTCGATGCTACACTTTATCGATAATTTATTGACAGTCTTATTTATCATACTCATAGTCAACCTAACATTTCCTTTATTGTCTGTGTGGTTTCTTGGTTTATGCAGGACCCTAGAGAAAGCCACTAGAAAGAAATCAAATGAATTTTCCTCTATCTAAAGGGTACCACTCATTTTGGTATCAAGTATTGTTGAAGTTCATATTTGTTGGTCAGCTTCATCGATTTTGACTAGGATGGTGACAATGATGATCGAAATTCCACTTCTATCCATGAGTTTTGCTTTAGCACTAGACCATTGGTGTGGGCGTGTAAGAAATAGAATGTAATCTCCTTTTTTACTACAAAATCATAATATCATGGCATCGTTCATGTAGGTACTGAAGCAGTATGGATCTGCCAACTTCTGGGTGAACTTGGATTTCTTGTTCAGACCTTAACTACAATCTATTGTGACAATCAGAGTGTAATGCATGTTGATGGAAATCATATTGCCCATGGTAAGATGAAGCATGTTGAGCTCCATGCTCATTATTTGAGATATTTAGTTCATGAGAATGTTGTATCTCTTTAATATTGCAGAACATATGATTAGGTTGTTGATATATTCACTATTCCTTTATTTGAATCTATATTTATCAAGCTTCATACAATGCTTGGGATTTAAGAAGATACAATTATGGGGGGGGGTGTAATGCTGACATAATTTCACCTCCTGAACCTCTAGAGACGTGTGTTGGGGGGTTTTTGGAACATCAAGTCATGATAGTTCATCACACTTCTCCTGAAATCAATCAATCAAGTGGTCGACCTACATCTAGAAATAGTCAATCAGGCGATCGATCATATCTCTACATTAGTCGGTCGAGTAGTTGACAATTCGGTCAGTCAGATAGTCGAACAATAGTCAAATATAGTTGGTTGGAGGATCGAATATTTGAGCAATAAACTACAAGTTAGTTGCGTGGAGGGTCGAGTCGAGAATTATTTTCAAATTGAATAGATAGTACAGATTTGACAGAGAAAATTCTAACAACCGAAGATTATATGTTGTTATGACCCAAGGGGGGAATATATATGATTAAATGTATATGATATGACCCCAAGGGGGCACATATAGGAGCATAACATCAATATAGATAAGTTACACAATAACTTCTTAAATAATAGGGGAACTCCCTCCAAATAACCCAATACCATTCATACTTCACAATTCACATCCAAATAATGAATACATGATCTCTTATATATAGTTATTCACACTTGCACATGAGGCCCCTTTATCACTAGTCTGAACCTATTACATATGTATTTACACATTACATGTACATTTAGGCCCCTATATGCCCTCCCTTGGGATCATATCATATACATTTAGCCATCTATATGCCCCCCTTGGGTCATAACATATGTGGACAAGATCCTCTCAATTTCATGGAAGTTGGTTAGATCTTGAGGCTATAAATAGCAGACCCCGTGGGTCATTATCATTATGGTGATATTGATGTCTAATATGCATTGTGATGTTCTGATCACAATCCATTTTTCTTAAGTGTTGTAACAATGTCTTTAGACACCACCTTTGTCTTCGAAATTGTTATTCCCTCTTTGATTATCTACATAATTGTTTATTTGTTTCATAATAGGTTCCACCCTATTCCCCAACACAGGGATGTCTATATTACTTGTGCATTTAATATATCAACTAGGTTTCTAAGTGCTTTGCAAGATTCCATGCACCATATACCCATGCCACAAGGAGTCACTCTATCACTAGTTATCTAGTATGTTTCTATTAAGAAGAAGAAATTAGAACCAAGAAACTACTTTAATTGAATCTACAAATCCTATACTTATAACATACAATGAAAATTATTATGTTGAAAAAAAAACTTTCATAATTGAGATATGACTGTATAAGACTACCTCGTATAGAAAGTATGTGTAATTTGCGCAAGTAAAATCAAATTCAAAGAGATAAGCTACATGAATATTGAATTCTAAATATCAAGCTTAAGCTATAGGGATTGTAAGTAATTTAATTAATTTACTATTTACTATTCTATCACAAACTACAAAGGAAATAATCAAGCTACAATACCCAATTGCAAATATTAAAATGGACATGAAAAGTTACCTAAATTATATAGCACATGTTCCTTTAGATTGGGCCCTATCTATATAGAACATGGTGTTGGAATGGTACAAAAGCAACTGTGTTCTAGTTCAACAACTTAACCATCCACACTATCACTTAGAACTCATTGAATTTAACTTAGATAACGAAATAGAGATAAATAATCAGAACAACTCTTATTATTATGCATTTTCTATCCTCCCTCCAAATTCAGAGGCAATTTCTATATCTTATACATGCTTGACATAACAAACTAATAAAAAATATTTAATAAAAACGTTCTTGAGAATTAGATATTCTCAACATATTTCAAAATAGGGTTTGGAATCAAATTAAAATGAAAATAAGGTCCTAGAATATAGACATGAAAAGATGTAGATATAACTACATAACTAGTGAATATGCCAATATCTTGGCAAAAAGAATTAAAGAAACATCTATATGGTATTTGCAACATTTTGATTTGGAACGAGCCCCTCCATATAAGTTGTAGATACCAAGGTTGTCTTTCAAATTCGTGGTCGTATAGCCATGGACTTGTACCAAACAGACCTGCAACAATGGACATGTAGAATGTGGACCGGTAGCATGTGGACTTATAGTAAATGGATATGTAACAACTCCCAACTTAATTCATTATTCAAAAGATAAATACGGAGCATGATATCCTTTATCTAAGGTTCAATCAGAAAATCAAATGAAAACTTAGAATTCATAATGAATATTACCTTGAACCTCAAAGTCTTGGATTTAATCATCAAAATGGTAGCAACAAGGTATAAAGGATATGAAAAAGGACAATTATAGAAAAATAGGCTGACCAAAGGATGGAAAAAATAGATCCCATCATCTCTCCCCAACTCAAGGTGTTGTATGTCCTCATGCAACCTAATCATCAAAATTAGAATCACATGAAACTAGGTAAGAAATTTTATGATGGATGCTACTCCAACGATCAAGGGATGACCTACTTCCCCCATCTCATAGTAACCATATTTCCCGACAATGTACTCTCGAAAGGGTTCCTCTTCCTTTGGCTTCTAAGAAAAAATATGTTGATATTTTTTTGAGGGACACCAAATGAGTGGGAAATTAAATTTTAAACCAATCCACTAGGTCCCACATATTTTCAAGAAGTTTCTATATCTCTTAGTCTTGTTCAATGCTATGCTAAATCTAAAGCTGGGTTTTTTTATTTAATTATCCCTAGTTCCACATTTTCATATTTTTCATATTTTTCCTCCTTTTTAGGGGAATAATCATTTCTAGCTTTGAAATTTTTCTCATTTGACTTTCCATTAACAAGACTTTTACTTCCTTCTATAGTGGGTTCTGTAGAAAATTTTGAACTAACACCTATAACACTCTCATCACCCAAAAGCATAGGATCAATGGTAAGTTTTATACAGTTATTTGACACTGTAATGGGCATCATCTAGAGGTTAGAAATCTGAGACACTGAATTATTCCATTTTCCCCTTGAGTATACACCACCTTTCTACCCAGTCACATGTTATTCCTTTACAACATGTGACCAAAATTGATGGTTGCTTCTTGTCCTTTTGCAAGGAGCGACCGATCTCACCTTGCAACAATGCAAAGCACAATAGGGTCTGTTACTCCTCAATTATCATTATTTACCAAGGGATGAGATGAAATCTCATATTTTTCAGAATTCAACCTCGAGAATATTTCTATCTCAAGTGCCTAAGACTTATCCCTCATCTTATTTCCATTATCCTATATATTGAGGGTCTCTCATGGAAAAAGGGGAGGAAAGAGAAAGTAAGTTTATACTGCCATATTAATCACAGAGTTTGGGAAAGGAATTTGGATAGATATTCATAATGATATCATATTGTAAGTTGTAAATTGTTTCATTTGATCAATAAAATATGCAAGAGACTTTCCCCTTTATTTGATCGTATATGATTATCATTATCTTCAAAGAGAATTAGGATTTTCATATTATATCATTAGATATATCATAAATCTATACATGATACATTTGATCTTGTGAAAGGAGTTTGTTTTTTTCTTCATTTGTGCAGATTAAGAGAGAAGGACGTATTCATGAAAGAAAACAACAAAGGAGCATGCAGGGACAACTGTCAAGTCACTAGGTAAGCCCTTTTATTCCATTCCCTTATAGGTCATTTCCATGTATGATTTAGATCTAGGAAGGTCCACCGTTTGTATCTCTATCATGTCTTTGGTCTAGGGAGATCCTAAGGGAGGTAACTCCTGCAGAGTGTAATTATCCTACAATAGATTAACAACCATACTTGTTGTTGATCCACCTCGACCCTTGACCATCAATCGATCTACCTTGACTAGAATTTCACTGCAAATAATATAACAATCCAACATTCTCCCACTTGTTGTCTTATTTCATGAAACATTAGTGTTAAGAACCAAACATCAATTTAGCATATAAAAACCTCAGAAAAAGTACTCAACGCCTTGAAAAAGAGATAATTTCAGATAATAAGACTCTTCGAGGGGGCAACCTCCTTTTACCCCACTTAAATGTTCAAGTACAAGATGATTCAAAATGAAAATGTCTCCTCGATATATATAGGAGACTAGGAGGTATAATTACAAATAATGGCCTAAAGCCGACATAATTAAAATAACATTACTAATCTAAATTACAACTAATGGCCTAAAGCCGACATAAATAAAATAACATTACTACTCTAATATGCCCCAATTAAGGGGTAATGAGCCAACATTAGGGCTTAACATGCCCCTCCCCTTGAGACAAGTGTTGTCCACAACGCTTGAACAACTCTGGATGCTTCTGTATAAAAGACTCATCTTCCCAAGTGGAATCTTCAGCCGGTAGTTTCCTCCATTTAATGAGATACTCTGAAATGGATCTATTCCTTAGCTGGCGAATTCTTGTGTCCGTGATGGCTTCAGG
>ML795087.1:75094-105779 GCA_009831015.1 Picea engelmannii
TGAAGTATCCATGTGATTGGGTCCTTTCCATCAAACTTCCTCATATAAATCTTAGGAACATGGTTGGTCTTCAAACCAAAGTTGGAGTTTCTCCATTCTTGATTCACCTTCCTTGTGTCCTCATCATGAATTTCATGGGATGAATTTTCACTTTTGGGTGTCTTCTCTGTTACAAAATTTTTCATTAATTCCACGATCTTAGCTTCCATTGAATCCATCTTAGTATCCAACTTATCTTCCATTGAATCCATCTTAGTATCCAACTTAGATTCCATTGAATCCATCAACTTAGCTTCCATTGAATGCATATTGGCTTCCATTGAATCCCTCATCTCTTGTAGTTCATCTTTGGTTACTGTCTTCTTTTGTAAATAATTTATGTCCCTACGCATTTATTCACCTTCATCAAGAGTCCAATTAGGATTTTATGGAGGCTTATTTGGTGTAGGAGGTCCCTTTTTGGGTGGCATGTTGGCCAAATATCACTTTTGAGTATGGATTTTGAGGTGGTTCTGCTAGACAATATTTATTCTATTATATCTCCCAAGTTTAGGCCCTTCTGGGTATGAAACTTTCCTTTAGGTAGTTCTCTGATATTTCTTCTTTGCAATGCCACAGGTCTGATCAAAATTGGATGTGCCAAGTGGAATTTACGGTAACTTCCCCACAACTTGTTGATTTTTGTCCTTTCCAGGAGATCTCACTTGTATAGAATTCCCCGCACCAAATAATTGATATCAAATTATGAAACTCGCACCCAAAATACTAAAGACTGTCCACGATCCAATGCAACCAGTCCCACTCAATTTGGATACTCTAGGAAGAAGTTATGAGTGTTTTACCTGGAACACCTTCTTGAGACTAGTCAATAGGGCTAGTCAGATACCCTATCTTACACAGGGTGTATCTACAAATTTAAGATGACCCAGAAGCTGAAATTTTTACCATAGATACACTACTAATTTCTGTAAATGGTCTCCAAAGGGTAGGGTTTGAAACGTTACAGAAAAGTTTTTATAGCGAAAATGCCTCAATGACTCATTTCAGGATGATTCCATAACCCTATATTGTATAGGTTGTATCTCCGAAAGTATAAGGCCTCAGGAGATGAATTTTGAACCCAACATACCTTGATCCGTCTGATAAATACCCTCCAAGTGGTTCCTTCTGAAACGATGTAGAAAAAAAATTTATAGCGAAAATTCCACGGTGTCTCAAATGTAGCAGTGAAACCCCAAGACCTTGAGCTCTGATACCATATGTTAAGAACCAAACATCAATTTAGCATATAAAAACATCAGAAAAAGTACTCAATGCCTTGAAAAAGAGATAATTTTAGATAATAAGCCTCTTCGAGGGGGCAACCTCCTTTTACCCCACTTAAATGTTCAAGTACAAGATGATTCAAAATGAAAATGTCTCCTCGGTATATATAGGAGACTAGGAGGTATAATTACAAATAATGGCCTAAAGCTGACATAATTAAAATAACATTACTAATATAAATTACAAATAATGGCCTAAATCCGACATAAATAAAATAACATTACTACTCTAATATGCCCCAATTGAGGGGTAATGAGCCAACATTAGGGCTTAACAATTAGATTCTTGAACTTCCATTCACAAAGCTAGGGAATACATTCCCACTTCCTCTCTCCACCAAGAGAACTTCACAATACTCACAGAATTGGTCAGCGAGTCTATTGTGTTTTCCAACGTGTCTACTTTATCCAATAGAAATTTGTTACTTTCCACCATATCTCTCATGAAATGGTATTGTACATTAATGTTCTTAGTATTTGAATGATAAGAAGATTTATTTTCCATAAATATTGCGCTTTGACAGTCACAACTCACCTTCATAGCTATATATTCAAACCCGATTCCTGAACACAACCTTTGAAGCCATACTGCTTCTTTGCTCCCATGAGCAGCCTCCATGTTTTCAACTTCTGTTGTTGACAAGGATATAATCGTCTGTCACTTACTCATCCAACTTATTTCTCCATCGAACATCTTGAATACATATCCATTGGTCGACCTCTGTCGATCTAGATCTCCAACCCAGTCGACGTCGACAAAGCCATGTACATATACTTTACCACTGTCACCTCCAATTTTTCCTTGGTAACATGTAACATAGTCCTTCATTCCACACAAATACATGAATATTCTCTTGATAAATTTCTAGTGCTCCTTTCCAGGTGTCGACATGTACCAAATCAACACTCCCACTGCATGGGTAATTTCTGGTCGAGTGTAGACCATCACATACATTAGACGACCAAAAACACTTGCATAGGGAACACATGCCATTTCCTCTATTTCTTCTTGTGTCTTTGGAAATTGTTCAAAAGTAATCCTTGCTCCCATAGGAATAAGAATCTTCACCAATTTGCACTACTCCATGTTGAATCATTTAATAAATTTTTCAATATACTTCCTCTTATTCAACCAATTCTTTATAGCGGATCGATCTATCTTAATATCCATTCCCATAATGAAGTTAGTTGCATCGATATCCTTCATGTCGAACTTGGAGCATAGATGCTTCTTCACCTCATTTATTGTGTCCATGTTGTTTCCAATTAGAAACATGTCATCGACATACAATGCTACATATATGAAACACCCACCTTCTTCCTTGGAATATATGCAGTGATTAAATTTTCTTCTCAAAAATCCCAAACTAAGGATGTATGTGTCAAACTTCTGGTACCAAATCCTTGGAGATTCCTTTAGACCATAAAGGGATAATTTGAGTTTTCACACCAACTCTTGCTTTCCCTTTACTAAAACTCCTTCAGGTTGTTTCATGTAGATTTCTTCTTCCAGGTCCCCATGTAGGAATTTTGTCTTCACATCCATTTGTTCTATCTCCAGATCGAATGTTGCAGCTAGAGGCATTTGTACTCTAATGGAAGTTAGCTTTGCAACAGGGGAAAAAATATCACCAAAGTCGACTCCCTCGACTTGGGAATAACCTTTCGCTACCATTCAATCTTTGAACTTCTCGACTTGTCCTGGGACGTTCATCTTCTTCTTGAACACCCACTTGCTACCAATGATATTCCTTCCACTAGGTAACTTGACTAAATCCCATGTCTCATTTTTGTACAAGGATTCCATCTCTTCGACCATAGCGTCCTTCCAGAGTTTACCCTCTTCTGAGTCGACTGCCTACCTGAATTACTTGGGCTCATCGTCGATGGAAGTTAGCACGAATGCAGAATGAAATTCATGCAGACTATACCTCTCAACTTGTTTTCTTATTCTTTATAACCTCCTTACTGCCAGAGTCAATTGTTTCACCTCTTCCTCATATTTAGTCGACTATTTTGAATCATCTTCTTAATTCATCAGTTCAAACTACACCGTATCAGGATTATTCTCAGTCTGAACAGCTTCCTCGGGCTCGCATTTATCTATGACTTCTCTAAATACCACATCTCAATTATACATTGCTCTCCTTGACGTAGTATCCCTGAGCTTATATCCTTTCATCCCTTCTTTGTATCCGATGAAAATACATTTGATTGCCTTCTTGTCCAACTTGCTCCTATTTTCCTTGGGAACATGAAAAAATGCATCACGGCCAAATACTTTGAGATGTGCCATCGAAGGCTTCTTACCAGACCATACCTCATTTGGATTTGTGTCGACCAATGCGGACAAAGAAGACATATTTACCATATATCTTGCAATCTCAAATGCCTATGCCCAGAATTCTTGTGTGAGCCTAGCACCACTGAGCATGCTCCTTTCCTCATCCATAAACATTCTGTTCATTCTCTCGGAAACTCCATTTTTTTATGATGTATATGGTGTGGTATTTTTTCATGCTATGCCATGCTTCTTACAAAACTGATCAAATTCCTTTCCACATAATTTACCACCATTGTCATACCTCAACACTTTAATCCTCTTCTTTGTCTGGTTTTCCACAAGAGATTCAAACTCCTTAAATCTCTCGAAAACCTATGAATTCTTCCTTAGGAAATATATCCATGTCTTCATGGAAAAATAATCTATGAAGGAGACATAATACAACGATCCACCAAGTGAAGGAATTGTAACCGGGACAAACACATCACTATGCACTAGTTCTAGAATCCCATTTTCCATTGTCACTCCAGATGGGAACCTCGCCCAACTTTGTTTCCCATATATGCAATGTTCACAAAAGTCGAATTCTATTATAATCATATTGCACGAATTATTCTGAAATAGAGTATGCATGCCTAAATCACTCATCTTGCTGACATATATCAGGTTTCTTGCCAAATCCATAATGTTTAGTACACCTAGAAGGGTTCTTTTCCTCCCATCTTATAGTGTCAGTCGGACGCTTCCCCATCCAACAATTCTGGTTGTTGATTCATCCCCCAGGAACACATCACCCCCATAATATTGTGCATATTCACATAACCATTTTTTATGTGGTTTCATATGATAGGATGCTCCTATGTTAATCAACCAAATATCTTGATCCGACTGTGTATTGGTTGACGCCATATACACATAACCTCCCTTTTTAAAGGTTATGTTTCTCTCAACCGACTGCTTCTCATCAGATCCAACATTGACTTTTGTTTCCTTCGACGTACAATCATTTTTATAATGCCTAGATTTATCACATTTCCAACATCTTCACACCGATTGAAACAGGGATTTAGATCTACCCTTTAACTTAAAATTTCTACCAAAGAATATTTCTTTATCTCTATCTATCGGTCAACCTCTCACTACTAGAGCATCTTTGGTTGATCCTTCCATGTTTTTCCTTCTCATTTCTTCTGATAACAGAGAAGCAACCATGTCCTCTAGTGCTAGGGTGGTTGTATTACTCCCAATATCCATGACCAAGTTGTCTCATGAGTCTGGCAAAGAACATAATAGGTTGATATACTTCTCCTCATCAATGATCTTAATATCTGTAGTAGATAACTGGCTTAACACGGTATTAAAATTATTTAAATTCAAAGTCACCGAATTGCCATCACTCATCCTCAAAAGATACAATTCCTTTCTAAGAAACAAATTATTTACCATGTATTTCAACCAGTATAAGCTTCCCAACTTGTCCCACGGTTTCTTGGCTGAATGTTCACCCGAGCCATTTAGCAGTACCGAAACTGCAAGACAAAGTCAAATCATACATTTTTCTCTTCTTTCGAGTTTCTCCCATTCTTCCGTCGACATGCATGTCATTTGGGTACCTGGACAAACCATTTTCCATTATTCTTGGTCCACAAGATCTTCCATTTTAAGCTTCCAAAGCTCAAAATTCTGGCCATTGAATTTTTCTATCTTTGTTCTAGAATTGTTCGCCATTCTTTAACACAAATTTATGACTTATGACTCTTAATTTACCTAGGGTTTAGTTCTTAGATTCAATATTGGAAAATCAAGATCTGATATACTCGCCAAAGCATAGCACTGCTCTGATCACTCACTTTTCAAGAAAAACCTAAGCTCTGATACCACATTTCAAGAAATGAAAGTCACTTCCACACTAATCCTAGTAGAAGAGAAGAATAATTTAATCAAGAATGTAAATGAAACAAGCAATCACACAATACATTGAGATTTTACCCTGGAACCCTTAAACAAGAGAAACCAACATTCCTTTGAACATTTTTCTCTCTTGTTCTCTTATTCTTGATCAAAATAAAAGGTTACATGCCTAACCTTGGTCCACACCTAAGACACAATTGACATCATACCCTCTTACCTGCGCAAGAACATCCCTGTAGCCAAATCGACTTACATATGCATGACCAACAACCTATGATTTACCATGCATTAACATTACAATATTTTCCATTCTCGCATTAGACTTTACGACCTTACAACACACCTCTTTATAGGCTTTACAATAGGCAAAACCCTAAATCTTGGCACCAAAAAAGGATTACATATCCATGCATATCATTGGCTACAAATCCTTCTAATCCTAGGATTTTGTTATAGTCGATTTCCAAGTCGGGTTACTAGTCGACTACCAGTTGGTCCTTCATTCAGTCTTTAGTCAGTCATCTCATGCTCACACTTCGACCTCTTTTCTATTGAATTTTATTTGATATATTCAACTTTGAATTTTCATGGTCGACTTCCTCAACCTTTGACTTGTTTTCGATCCACCAAGACCCTCGACTTTCATTTGATCTATCTCGACTAGAATTTCACTGCAAAGAATAACAACCCAACATGGGCAAGAAATTTGGATAGAGTTTCATCAGGTTATCAAATTGTAAGTTGTAAACTATTTCATTTGATCAATAGAAGATGCACGATACTTTCCCCTTCATTTGATTGTATATGATTATCATGACCTTTGAAGAGAATTAGGATTTTCATATTATATCATTAGATATATAATAAATCTATACATGATATGTTTGATCTCATGAGGGGACTTTTTTTGTGTGTGCAGATTCATGTTGACAAGAGCGAAGGACATCTTCGAGAAAACAAACAACAAAGGAGCGTGCAGGGACAACTGTTAGGTGACTAGGGTAAGCCCTTTTATTCCATTCACTTATAGGTCATTTCCATGTATGATTTATATTTAGGAAGGTACATTGTTTGTATCTCTATTATGTCTTAGGTCTAGGGAGAGCCTAAGGGAGGTAACTCATGCAGGGTGTAATTATCCTACAAAAGTAAGGTCTTCCATTTGAACAACATTATTAGTAATGTGTTCTATTCCATCATCCCTACCACCTTAACATAAAGAGTAATGTGTTTTTCATATGCATCAATGGCCTTAATCAGAGTGTCTAATACCAACACAGTCCTTAGACTTCTCAATTTTTATTTATTACTATCTAATTTTGTATACAAAACCTTATTTATCCTACAAAACCTCTGATTCATTTTCAACAATGTAAAGATTTGTTATGAAACAAGGGATTATTAATTATTTTTCTAGTTCATTTGATTTTTTCATATTGGGTGAGTGTCTTCAATACTTCCTTCCACAACATCAACCTACTCTGTATTCTTTGGAGTTGTTATAACTTTGTTGGTTCTACTTCTTTTTCTTCCCTGAGATGTTGCAACAGTACGAGTTTCCTCAACCAAAGTTTACCTTATTCAATATCACTTTAAACCCTTCTTTAAAGCCTCTCACAAGGGAGGATATTCGTATGTGCTTTGTTTCTTTCTCACAAAGGAAGGATATCCTATACAGATTCATCGAAATCTTCAATTTATTGATGAGTAGTTCTAGCTTCGTCAACTATTGGTGGGTCTACCTCCATTGCTTGGTCTCTTCTTCATTTTATGCATGTTTTTCCCTTGCTACTATTTGGGGTTCTTGTCTCGAAACAAAATATTTTTAGGTCTAGTCTCTTTGTATGAGAGCATATTTTACAAGTAATTTAATCATACCCTAATGAGCTAGGATTTTTTTAGGAATTTGTTTTTATCCTTCACCACAGTAGCCATAGTTTTCAAGGAACAAAGTAGAAACAAGGGAACATTGATGTGGTATTTATGTCTTGAATGTGTGAGGAAATTGAAATGATAGAGATACGGTAGAATAAACCATCCTTAATAAGTGATATACCTTTGAATGAATTAAGGTACTTCCTCCCATCGATGGCACAATGATGAGAATTTTAATCCTCTCCCTATACATTGTAGAGTTTCATCCTCTCTTAATAATTTGAGGTGAGAATTATTAACCATGGTTCATCTTTCGAACTAACGCTCTCTATCCATGTCAAACAAGTAATTTGAGTAGTATTTTCTTCAATGACTCCAACTTCAACTCATAGCACCACAATTGTTGAAAGACATAAATATTGAGAAAATTTTGATGCTACACAAGTATCAAACCCTTGTAATTTATAAAAATATGTAAACCATCTTGCTTACTAGAAAATACACATAACTTCCAGGTTGGAATGTAGAAGATTGATCCCTATGGGCTCATGGAAAACTATAGAGCCCCTCATTTCAATAAAAAATAAAATGGTTCCATAGCATTGAATATAATTCAAATGGTTTGATCATTTGGGGGAAGGTGATGGGAAAATTTAGAAAGAAGTGTCATAGAATCAGGTAATAAAGTATGACTATTGTGGAAGAATTTTCCATTATGACAAGGTAATGCAGGTACAATGAAGTGACACATTGGAAGGATACATAATCATGAAAATCGCCCTTCAATAGTTTTAAGTTGTGGGGTGTATGTGTGTAATTATTTAATTGGAACAACCAAGAGTGACATGGATGATCCCATCCCTAAGAGAAACATTTTTCGACCTAGGAAAATGGGTATTGAAGTAGATAAGGAGGAGGAATGCTCCAAGGAATTTCCAAAATAAATTTGAAAAAACATTGATACTAAAGAACCAATAGAAAAAGGAAACATACGTATACTTACCTTAGGCATGTGATTGGTATATAGAAAATAGGTAGTGGAGAACTGTCACATAGACCTAGATCCAAATCAATTGTAAGTGATAAGACTATGTAGTAGTGATAAATAATGTGAACCATGAGTTGTAACTCATGTATAATGCATAATAATATAAAAAAGAATCAACTAAAAATTGGTAAAGGAATCCTCTAATTGGACATGTAGTGGACTAGGTTGCAAGATCAATAGAATTCCCATGGATCAATAACACATAAAAATGGGGGATTTAGGATCCATATAAATGGAAAAAGTATATTAAACAAAAATACTATAGATTGTTGGATCCATAGTGTGCTTCTAGAGTTGTGGTGTTATTCCTGTAGCGATACATAGAATAGTTTCAAATTTGGCGCTACGGGAATGTCTTAAGAGGCTTATTATTGGTTTACAAAATTTGTTGGGATAGGTCACTGGGCCCTACCATTCAAGAAAATAACCAAAATCCAGAGTAATATTTCAAGATCAATCTCCAAGTCTACAATGCTAACAATAAGTCACCATCCCGAGGATCGAGGATAAGAAATCAAAACCAAGCGCCAAGGAGGGAGTCCACAAGGGATCACCATTTGTGCACAATGCGTAGGAAATATTACCATATCCCACCAGTTATAAACTCTTTTAAATCCTTTTTTCATCATCCATGTGGGATATACTTTGCAGGATTTTGTGAAAAACATTGTTGGTAAAGGAAACTAGCTCTTAAAGTGATTTTGTTGGCTTCATTCTCTCACATTATGCCTATGTGTCAAAGGGTTCTCATCCAAATACACATAGGTATTGATGGGAAGCGCTGAAAATCCAAATACAAGTGTGAAGGAAGTGGTCACACCAGGCACTAAAGGAGAGAGAGCACTCATCAAATTCCATGAGGAGAACCAACGACCCTTACACTAACACAGTACAAGTTGAGTAGATCATATGAATATTTGTTGAGGATATGTGAATCACCAGGAACACTAAAACTTTCAAATTGAGTTCTATCTCATAAAAACTAACCAGGGAAATCATATCACTATCAATTCATTGCAAAGATTGATACTTGGTATTGCACGTAGTTTCAATGACAAAAAATAATTGCATATTCACATAATAGAAATATTGAATGGTGATAGATTTATGTATGCCAACATAACTTGGTGATATTTTAAGCCATATTCCATCAAATCGTTCAGCTGAGAAAGGGATTAAAGCACCACAATTGCGCCATCAAATTTTGAGGATATCAAACTCCGTTAAAATTTATTTCTTAAATCTCTATCTCAACAAATCTAGATCCTTAGGCATTGGACCAACAATTGAATGATCATCTAGCAGTTGAACAAATCCTTACCAGACATTTTTTGATAAAACAAAGATCTAACCTATTTTTAGACGGACTCGATTCCCAAAGCTTGCAACATTTGGTTTATTGCTTTTTATCTATAAAAGATTATCATTTTCAATGTAAAAAAGGGGGGTTGAGGCCAGAGAGAGGCTAGGATATGCCTATTTCAACATTACAACTATATGAAGGAATTTTTATCAGTCTGGGTTTTTTGTCATGTTTTCTTATCATTTTTCCTCCTATCTAAATAGAAATCATGTGCTACAAACTTCCTGTTCATTATAATTTAGTGTGCTTACTCTGTACCTGTAAATTTTATTTTAGATATCAAGTTTTCATTCTCAAAAATATTTTTCTTTTATGAATATTCTTCTTATGGACTATGCAAGTCTAAGTTGATAGTGAAGCATGCATTTTCCATATTTGTTTTTCTGCATTCTTCTATCTATCCATAATATTATCAACGTTTGATTGGTAGCAGGTTTCATTACCTCTGATCAATGAAATATGTTGAATACTCCATGCCCAATGGCGTTGATCAATGATCAGTATATGCTTTAAATCCAGATTCTTTCTCTTCTCCTTTCTCACCAGATCTACTTGGTCTATCTTCCACAATACAAACCATTGCAATAACTAAGATGTGTTAGGCTTGGATCTATAGTGGTCTAGGGAAACCTTCTAGTGCTAACATGTGGCATTAGAAACTGTAATATTCTAGATATAAAAAGTATGCAGAATAGAAATAAAATGATAGAAATGGAAGATGAACAACAATATAACCAGACCAACACCACAATAATACCAAAATGATACCAGAAGAACACCACAAAGAGCAATTTTATTACTGAGAGAAATGTTCACTTGCCTCTTCGAGGGGGAAACCTCCAACAGAGCAGAGCTCTATTACAATAATATCCAAGACAAAATTTCTCATACCCTCGACTCCTATTTATACTAAATATGTCTATCAAAAGAAACATCTAGAGGAAGATCCTTCTAGAATGGGGAGCTTCTATTAGGTCTTCTTACATTCGACTTATTCTTCCTTATTGCTAGGCCTTATTTATATTGACCTTTATTATATCGAAATATAGTATTCTACCTATGTGAGGGGTTAGGTCCCTAACATGTCCTCCCCCTTAAAAAAAACCTTGTCCTCAAGGCTTGAGATGTGGAAATTGCTGCAGAATGGTAGGTTGTTCTCAAGTGGCATCAACTGGGGTTGTATCTTTCCATTGGACTAACACTTCCTTGATGGTTTTATGACTCATAAGATGCTCATGTTAGTCCAAAAATGCTTGTGGTTGTAGCCAAATGGAGCCTTCTTCGTCCAACTCGGGAAGGTTGGTTTGATTTTGGAACTTAGTTCCAATCACCTTCTTTAAGAAGGAAACATGAAAAACAGGATGTAGCTTAGAATGACTGGGAAAATATTATTGATAGGCCATCTGTCCCACATGCTTGAGAACCATATAAGGACCATAAAATTTGGGTGTCGGTTTCTGACAATGGTCATCCTTGAGGGAATTTTTATTGTAAGGTTGCAATCGAAGAAACACCTGATCACCTTCTACAAATTGACGTTCAAAGTGACCTTGATATGCTTGTTGCTTCATGCGATTCTGGGCCATGAACAAATTCTCTTTGAGGGTATGGAGAATAGCCTCTCAAACTATAAGCGTTTGGTCAACCACCTGGACCTTCGAGACACCTGGAAAATATGAGATAAATGAAGGTGGCTTTTTTCCATATACTGCTTCAAAATGAGTCATGCGGGTAGTTGTATGGTATGAAGTGTTGTACCACCATTTAGCTAGTGGTAACCATTGAGCCCACTATTTTTTCTTTTCCGAGGCAAAACACCTAAAATATGTTTCCAAACACTTGTTGACAACTTCATTTTGACCATCAGTCTAGGGATGATAAGTTGTGCTGAGATGCAATTGGGTGCCTTATAGCTTAAAAATTTCTTGCTAAAAATTGTTGGTGAAAGTTGGATCGCGATCATAAATAATAGAATGTGGCATGCCATGAATCTTGAAGACCTGATCCATGAAAAGTTGAGCCACATTGGATGTTGTAAATGGATGTTGAAGAGCACAGAAATGAGCATACTTGGAAATATGATCAACTACCATCATGATTATTGATTTATTGCCTGATTTTGGTAAGCCTACAATAAAATCCATAGAGATATCCCGCCAAATAGAAGGTGGAATCGGAAGCGGTTGTAGTGTGCCAGGAGATTTGACTATTTCTCCCTTGTTTCATTGACACACATCACATTCAGCCACAAAATTGTGAACGTCCCGTTTCATACCATCCTAGAAAAAAGAATGTTTGACCCTATCATAGGTTTTGGTAAACCTGGAGTGCCCAACTATGGGTGTAGCATGAAGCTCATAATGTACCGTGGATTTAAGTTTTGATTGTTTACTTAAATACAAATGGCCTTTGTATAGAATCTCATCATGGAGCCATGAGTACCCTGGGGAAACTGGAGAATTGGACTGCAATTGTTTTATTGGATGTGAACTTTTGGTATTGTGTAGCCATTCCTGGCGAATAGCTTGGAGCCAATCTAGTATAATGAAGGAGAGAGAAAAAAGGGACCCTTCATATTCATGTTTTTGGGAAAGTGCATCTACAACCACATTGTCTTTTCCTTTCTTGCAAATGATCTCATAATAATATACAAAGAGATTAGTCACCCATTTTTGTTGCTTTGAGGAGGAAATGTGTTGTTCCAGAAAATACTTGAGGCTTTGAAGATCTGTCTTAATTTGGAAGCATTGCCCCAATAGATAAGGGTGCCAAAGATCAAACACATGCATAATAACCAACATTTCCTTTTCATAGATTGATTTTCCCAAATTTCATTCAGACAATTGTTTGTTGGTAAAGGCCAAAGGCCGACCCTCTTGCATAAGGGAAATGACAATTCCTTTCCCTGAAGCATCACATTCCAGGACAAAGTTCTTTGTGAAATCAGGAAGGGCCAGGATCGGATTGGTGCACATGGCCATATTCAATGTTTGAAAAGCCTGAGCAGTTATTGGAGTCCAAGTGAAAGAATTCTTTTTAAGGAGTGCAGTGCGAGGTGCCGCAATCTTTCCATAATTATTAACAAACTTGTGATAATAACTTGTTAAGCCCAGAAATCCACGCAATATTTTGAGAGTCTTTGGGTGAGTCTATTGGATCATGTTGTCATTGATGCCAATGGTTTGGATGTTGTCATTGATGCCAATGGTTTGGATGTTGTCATTGATGCCAATGGTTTGATTGATTGATGTCATTGATTGATGTCAAGTGATGGATGTATTGTTAGGCTTGATTGGTTGTTGATTTGTCATTGTATATGATGAATTGTCCTCGATGAGAATGATAGATGTCAAGTGGAAACCAATTGATAAAGATGAACCAGTGAGTTGTCATAATGCATAGTTGATGTATATGATGCAGCGGTGGATTGATGAAAAGATGAATCATTATAGTCTTATCATGGTTGATAAGGTAAACAAATGGATGAACTCCAAAGTGGTCCTCTTATGGTGAAATCCCTCACGGGAAGATGCTTTGTGGATTGAGTTATCCTAGAAGAATGGTTGGAGGACCCATGCTTGTATGTGGAATAATGAGATGAAGATCAATAAATTTGTTTGTGAAACTATCCTGGATGGATAGTGTTTGTCATGCCATTTCCGGCGGTATGTGGAATGTCACATAACTCCTCACAGTTTGAGAGTTATGGCCTTACAAAGATGAAGGACCCCTTATGTTGGCTTGAAGCCCACAAGGTCAAAGAATTCAAAGTGACCTAAAAGAAGAAATCATTATTTAAATAATAAAATCAAGTGACAAAGTCAAGGTGGAATAAAGTAAGGTGACAAAATCAAGAAGGAATATTTAAATGATAAAGTATTGGAAAACTTTCTATTCGTGGAAAGTGGTTAACCCTAAAATAAGGAAAATGGGTTAAGTGACCTGAAAATGGGTTAAGTGACCTAGAGGATGAAAGTATAAATAAGATAGCTATGGTCTCTTGTAGATCATCCTTTTGGAGGATCAATGGAGAGTTTCTTGTGAAAACATCTTGTGGAGTATTGATGGAGAGTTTCTTGTGAGAGCATATTTGATGTGGATCTCTTGAGTATGATTGAAGATCTATTCCAAGAAAGAAAGCGAGAGGAAGATCTCATGGATGCATCAAAGTTTCAACAATGTCAGAGATCTTGACGAAAAAATTCTCAAAGCTTCAGAAACATACAGGAGCTGTAATGGGCCAAGGCACGTACACACGTGGGTTGTATGAGGACAGGGCACATACAGTGGATGGAATGATGAAGACTTGGATTTGAGCTGGTGCCAAGCTCTTAATGATGAGGCAGGTTCCAGATCTGCATTCTACTGGCTCAGATCTATCACCGAGACATTGGTATGGTTACATTATCGTCTTGATGGATACTATTGATTGATGTGTTGTGAATGCTTAGGGAATTCTTGATATGGCTTCTATGATATGGTTCATTTTGGTTGATTTGGTTGATGGAGTAAGCAATACTCTTTTGATTCAATGGTGACATGATTGTTATGCTATACTAGTTGTTTATACATGTTTGAGATAGCATTCATATTGATTTGTTGTGGAGCATGAGAAAGCTATTGGAGAGCTTGTATGTGTTGTGACTGGCCGGTGGTCAGTTTGGACAGTCAGAGACAGAGGATAATGATATATTGATTGCAGATAATTTGAGATGATCTTGAAGGACAAGCCTTAACAACTCAAGAAGATATACACATGTTGTTGTATACACTGGGCGCGTACACATGTGGGTTGTAGTGAGCCAGGGCGATTACTCATGCTGGATGCACTACTGATAGGTCGCGTAACTGTTGACAGATTGATATTTGTTGAGGATTGTTGCCTCATCTCAGTTGGTGCTAAGTATGTAAGCTGAGTCTTGCATAATGGAGTTGGTGCTCTGGAAGAGTTGTACTCTATTCAGTTGTTGCTGAAAAACCCCCGGATTGTTGTCCATAATAAAAAGAAAAAATTGTACATACATCTTGTGTTCTTTGTGTTCCTTGTGATGATGACTTGTTGATGATATTTTGTTGATATATGTTCACATCTAATTGGTTATAAATGACAGCAAAGGCTAATGAATAAATGTTGAATGTTAACTAAGGTTTTTTGTGTAAGAGGGAAGTTTTTGGGAAAAAGAGCCCCACACTCATTCACCCCCCCCCCTCTAAGTGTGGTAGGTGTGTCCAAAAGAGTACAGTCTTTCATAGATTCAATCTTTTTAGGATCCACCCTGACGTTGACCTTTCCAACAAGATGACCCAAGTACTGGACTTCTGAGGCGCCAAAAGCACATATAGATTGTTTCAGGAAAAGTTGGTGCTGAGAGAGTAGATGGAGAACTAGATCCATGTGAGCAAGATGGTTTGTCCAGGTTTTGTTATAGGCAAGGATATCATCAAATAAAACTAAGAAAAAATGACGAAGAAAAGGACGAAATACATGATTCACGAGGCTTTGGAAAGTGGAGGGAGCATTACATAAGCCAAAGGGCATGACCAAAAAATCATAGTGGCCCTCATGAGTTCTAAAGGAATTCGTAGGAATTTCTGCCTTTTTCATATGAATATAGTGGTAGCCATAACGAAGATCAAGTTTAGTAAAGAATTGGGCACTGCTCAATTCATTCAAGAAGCCATCAATGACAGGAATGTGAAATTTGTCTTTAATGGTGAGTTTGTTAAGGGTGTGGAAGTTAGGACACATGCACCAAGAACCTTCTTTCTTAAGGACCATGACCATAGGAGAAGAGTAGGGGCTCATACTAGGGAAGATAACACCTATGTTAAGCAGTTCTTGAACCATTTTCTCAATTTCATTTTTTTGGGAAAAGGGGTGATGATAGAGACAAATATTGGGAGGAAGGATTCCTGGGAAAAGGGGAATGGAATGATCATGAACACCACGAGAAGGAGGGAGTCCCTGGGGAGTGGAAAAGACCACTTGATATTTAGAGAGGATGGATTGGAGGTCTTGCGGCACAGAGGGTGTCTTAGTTGCTTGTATGGCATGGATTTGGGCAATAACACCAGAATGACCTTTTTTTAGCAGCTTTTCCATGTGGTGGGAACTAATGATCTCAGGGGAACCGACCGTGATTCCTTGGAACTTATAATGTTGGCCCTCCTGGTCGAATTGTATGGTTAATTCCTTAAAATCCATGAGAATGGGACCCAAAGTCCTTATCCATTCTACACCCATCACAATGTCACAACTGCCCACATTGATAGAAAACATATGAGGATTCAGGTGGTAGTCACCAATTTGGAGACGCAAATTTTCACAATGCCCTCCACATTTCATGGACTCGCCATTGGCAATCATGATTTGAAAATTATTGACTGAATAGATATAGCAATTAGTTTCTTGGGAAATGCAGCGATGAATAAAATTATGGATGCTTCCACTATCAAAAATAATGACGACCTTCCTATGCTTGATGTAGCCAATTATCTTGAGGGTTTGGGGAGAAGAGAATCCAGTGATAGAATTTAGGGAAGTGACTAGTTCTAATTCGAGAGGGTCTGAGGGAGGGGTTATGTAAGTGGGTTCAGGTGACACAGACACAAGGGGAGCTTCAAGATCCTCTTCTGAAACATCCTCTGAGATGGACATAAAAATATTTTGTTCCTTACACTTTTGTCCCGAAAAATATTTGTCATCACAATTATAAAAAACGCTTTGAGTTGGCATTTAGCCATTTCAGCCCTACTCGATTTTTGTATCTTTAGTGGAGTAGAAGGAGGAGTGGGATTTATTTCTTTAGTGTGAGGAATAAAGGGGGGTTTCTGATTTTGAGAAGAGACAACATGTTGTTATTCCTTAGCTATTTTAGTAGCCTCCACCCAACTCTGAGGCCGAGCCATGAGGACATGGGAATGAATCTCATCCTTGAGGCCATTGATAAAACATTCTTGGAAAAAAGCATCAAACATGCCCTTTATACAAAAATCCAGTCACTCAAAAGAAGCTATAAAGTCTTTCACTGTGTCAGATTGTTTCATCTTTGTCAAACATCCTAAATGGTTGGTGTTAGTGTTAAAGAGTTCATAAATCTCTGCCACAAAGTGTGTCCAAGAAACATACCCTTGATGGGCAGTTTTTCTCCATTGCCACCATTTCCAATGTTCTTGATCTAGATGGAGAACATCATATCGGAGTTTGGCCAAATCATCTGTAGTGTCGTACAAAGAGAAATAATGTTCCATTTGAGTTACCCAACTAGTGGGATTTGAGCCATCAAATTTGGTCACATCCACATGTGGAAGGTGTTGGTCACACTGAAAGTGATGGGGCTGAAAATTATGGGAATGAGAGGAAGTTTCAGCTTTGGTATGCAAAGGTGGTTCAGATAAAGGGGGATCTGTAGGGATATGCATCTTGGTGCAGATCATCAAAGAAACATATTGAAGATGGATAGTAATCTCTTGTTTGAGGTCTTCTTTGAGTTCCTCGATTGAAGCAGCAATGGAGGAATGCATGTTTTTATTGATGGTGGCAATATTGGCATTGAGTTGTCTCACTTCTTGTTGGGTCTCTATGAAATTAGATTGCAAGGCATTGAAGCAAGCTTCCAAGTCATGGCTACGGGCATGGGCCATGATGATGAGGGAACCAAAAAGGGGCGAGTGGGGTCAAAACATTTGCTGAAAAATGATAGGTATGAATGTGATAAGGGAGAAGATATAAATCCAATGGAATATGTCTCAAATAATGGTGCAACAAAATCCAGACTTTTATTTTTTTACACCTGTGGAGTTATACTCTGGTCTAAAGAATACTGCAGTGATGAACTGCCCAAATGATTAATCAGGAAGAAATTTGTATTGATTTGGAAACTCGAATGTAGGAGACATAGTTGCGCGACAATAGATCTTGTCTATTTTGTTTTGTTTTCTTTTTTTGTTTTTTTTTCATCCCCAAAGGTTAGGTATTCAAGGGTTCTATAGACAAGGGTTTGACCTATGCTATATCTCTCCAATATATGTGTGAGGTCCAATAGTATTACTCGACCCAATATCTCAGGGAACCAACTAAGGAGGCTAGATTGTGCCCTTAGTCGTACTACCCCACTACCCAGGTATTAGAGAGTATATTCTCGAGTGTTTTTCTCGGTGGCACTATAGTAGTCAGGCGGATAATCGGTTTATCTAAAGAGGGCTTCAGGAAATCTAGGTCGATCCATATACAGGTGATGTCTAATGCGCTACCACTCGAATGGGTACCAACAGGGGTTACAAGGGTGGCCAACAAATGTGTGCTTCAGTACCACTTGTATTTCCTACGTATATGAATCCCCAACCGTAGGTTTATGTGCGTAACGATAGGTCTTTGTAGCTTAAATACATCGGAATACGTATCTACCCTGAAAAAAAATTAACCCACAATTTTCTACCGAGGAAAGTGCTCTGATACCACTTGTAATATTCCAGTTATAAAAAGTATGTAGAACAGAAATAAAATGCTAGAAATAGCAGATGAACAACAATAAAACCATAACAACACCACAATAATACCAAAATGATACCAAAAGAACACTAGAAAGAGCAATTTGATTACTGAGACCAATGTTCACTTGCCTCTTCGAGGGGGAAACCTACAGCAGAGCATAGCTCTATTACAATAATATCTAAGAAAAAAGTTATCATACCCTCGACTCTTATTTATACTAAATATGTCTATCAAAAGAACCATCTAGAGGAAGATCCTTCTAGAAGAGGAATCTTCTATTAGGTATTCTTACATTTGACTTATTCTTCCTTATTGCTAGGCCTTATTAATATTGACCTTTATTACATCGAAATATATTATCCTACCTACATGAGGGGTTAGGTCCCTAACAGAAACAATGGTCAAAACAGGATCTATAGTAGGAAAGAGGGTGTAAAACTTGAAAAACTTGTCAACAACAAGTAAAAAAGAACAATTCCTAGATGTTTCTCTTTTGTTCTCTCTCTTTTGTTTCATTTTTTTTTATACAAATCTTCGTTTTCAACAAGCTAATTTTCAAACAATATTTGTATAGCTACGCCCTAGTGTTTTAAACAGTAAGATTTTATTTAAGCCATGGAATGTTGGCCAAAAAATAGTTTTCCAACTTCCCACAATCTAATGATCATTGTAACAATTTTTCGTGCCTTTATATTTATTCACTTTTTTTCAATATTTTTAGTATAAATAAAGTGGTTATAGGTATTAATGGTATGGTCATAGCACCAACAACCTCTAAATCATGTTTATTGGAAATTTACCTAATTAAGGCCTCTTTAGACACTAGTTTATGATAAAATATCAAGCAATGGACATTGACCATGAGAGGGATTATATTGTTCTCATTGGTGTCCAACTCATGATTAAGGATGAAACTTCTCTAATACCTTGTGATCCATAAATGAGGGAATTATATCCCACTCGCTTCACCAACACAAATTCTTTATGGAATTTATGTTTCTAATCTTTATTTTAGACTTGTACAAAGAACTTTGTAGGTAGAAAGGCCACTAGACCTCTGTTCCTATTGCCTTGTACAATTATATTTGTTCTTCTGATGGATGCAAGGATTATGTTATTTTTGCAACCACTTCTCCTGATTGACTGGTTATCTCCTTTCTCTGTGTAACATGCATATCATAAACCAAATTTTAATGCAATTAAAAGTCTATGTTCTCAAATATCCAACCAATGTCAGGTCTCTAAGTTTGTTGTAATTTGAGTACTTTGTTCTCATAATTGATCTCCATATCTTGTTTTTATTTTTAATTCTTTGTGATTCCAAGGAAATTACCAATCAATGTTGATGATGAAAGGATTCAAAGCTTGGTTCTAGAAGAGAATTACCAGTCAATTGTGTCTTTATTGGTTAGAAAATGATCGATAGTATCTTTCTAGAGCATGTACCAAAGAATATTTCCAATCATCTGCAAGAGTTACATCCTAGACTATGGAATCCAGATTATTTACATAATATTTGAGGCTATAACTTAGCAAATACGTTCACATTCATTGGTAACATCATATCTATGCTCCAAATTTGACTTTTGATTTTATTGTATCATCAATAACATCATAGAAGATAGAATTATGGGATACTAAGCTTAAGACTAAGACCTACATTTAATTTCTTATCTAAATCAAAATTGAATAAAACTGAATACCCATCTACAATGCACATCTGTTGAAGGCTCATCTTTCTTATCATCCAGTGAATCAATAATCTACTATATTGTTTTTGGGTCTAAAGTGTTGAATGTCTCATTGATTCCAAAAATAGCAACATTTCAATTAGAACCATTTTTTTTCCCTCTACCAATGCTTCCCTATCGGAAATATTATCATCATGAATAAGTACATCACGTGAGAACTATGGGATTGTATCAAACATACTTTCCAAACACGTTTTAGTTGCTTGGAGTGAGCACCAATGGAATATGCTTTATACTCAACTTAATTTTGAGATGGGAAATTTAGATAAATATGAGACTCATTTTTCATCTAATCCAACCACAAGTAAACACACACCATATGGTTGCATCCAAGACGTTTGTGTGTAGAGGCCAAAAAAAAAAAAAAGGAGAAGTCTCACAACTCAATTCTAATGGTGTTGTAGGGATAGAGCGACGATGGAGAGTTGTGCAAGTAAGAAAACTAACTAATGACACATATGATGAGTTGAGAGAGAGGGAGAGAGAGAGAGCATACAAAAACAAAATGAGCAATTTTCTCAAGCAAAGAGGAAATCGAATAGAGGTAATAAATAGACCAAGCTATGTAACAAGTCAACCAACTTGAAGACTAAGGCATGATCCAAAAATGTTGTGTACAACCTATGGAAAGAAAATAAGGGTTCCAACAAGAGGTAAATGAACCCAAGTTGATGAGAAGTTGACTAGAGGAGGAAAGAAATCACTCTAGGAAATTGAATTATAGTCCAATGTGGAAGGAATTTTCCTAGTAATTAAGAATTTGACTCAGAGACAATGCCAATGGCTTGAATAGATAGAGGATTGATGGTTTCAAGGGAAGGGAAATAGAAAAAATGGCCAACAATTTTTTTTTTATCCACCCTTGATTTCATTTGAGCTCCAGATGGACGACAATATTTCCATATATGTTGACATTCATTAAAATTCCAATGGGAAACAAAATTCTAAGTGAAACTAATAGTATTATTGTGTGGAATTATTCATTAAAACAATGGATGAAATTACCAGCAGTGATTAAACATGAATAAGAAACAAGAATCTCACAAGAAAAATTGAACACCAAAAACATAGAGAAATCACAACACAATATAATACATAATCGACACGATGTTTACCCTAGAAACCCAAATGGGAAAACCAATTTTGAATGGGAGCTTAGTGATTCATTAAAAAATATATGATTACAATACTATTCATCCTCCTCTTCTTTTCCAAAAATACCCATTGAGAATGAAGCAGAAGGAAGAAATATGGAGAGAAGGGGTAAGGGGAAGGCCAACAACCATGACCCTTCATTTTCCCTTTCTCAACATTCTCTCTTATTATATTATTTTCTTTTCATATAATTTTTTTTCCTCACACTTTTGTCTCATTCAACTTGTACATTTGTTTTTTTTACCATGTTTGCTAACCTTCATGAATTGTGTTACTAATCTTGTAGGTATTAAGTCTTACACCCATTTGTCGGTTCATATCCATTTCGGATCACTAAGGTAGCCAACATAGTGACTATGATAGCCTCCTTTGTTTCTGTTAATCAAAGGGGTGAAGGTCATGAGAAAAATTGTTGGAGGAAAGGGGAAACAATATTCAAGTTAGCCTTAAATATTTACCTCAAATTGTATTATTTAGTTTGTTACACATGCAATGCACAATTTCTCATAAAAGTAGCACATTCCTAGTTGAAAAATTAAAGTCAATATGAGGGGTTCCACACTCTTGTTGCAAGTATTTTTCCCATGAAGACCTTTTCCATACAAAATGGAACAATGTTAAGGTCCATGATAATCAAAATGTCAATAAATAATTGTTACAATTATTGGTAACTTGTCTTCATATCAATTAGGATAAAACATCCACATTGTTGGAAATACTGAGAGGGGGGGGTGAATCAGTATTACCTTTTTAAACAATTAGTAATTACTTTGTTATTTTATTAATCATAACAATAGATCAACAATGGAATTGTATTTATAAAATCAATTATATAAATACACTTGACAAGAATTACAAAGTTTATAAAGAATAATTTGTTGCTGTGAAGGACACCAATCCTCTTTAGAGCACCAACTCTTGGAGAGACAAATCCCCTTCTTCACAACACCAACCCTAAGAAGCACCAACTCCCTTGCTTTAGGGAACCAACCCTAGTAAGCACCAACTCCCTTGTTTTGGGTCACCAACCCTAAGAAGCACCAGCTCCCTTTTTTTAGGGCACCAACCCTAGGAAGCACCAACTCAATTGTTTTATCACTTTACCTAGTAAAGGATATGAATCCTTCCTTGATCCTCCCTTCCACCTGTTAGCGACAATTTTTGTATTGGCATAAAAGTACTCAGGTCTGCAGGTTGCACGGGAAGCGCCCAAGTGCAGCGTGGGAGAATCTCTTTTTCGGTTACAAGTCAAGCGAGTGGGCGAAGTTTTTTTGTCAGCAGCTGAGATTCATCTACAAAGCTGATCGACGGTCATCGAGATTTCAGGGGTGCCAAGTTGTTTGAGATTTAGCGCAAAAGATAGCTCCCATATTTCAAAACAAATCTGGGTCGTCCTATCCAATTGGGACAGGTGGCAGTCAGTCGGCGTATCGGGGATCGGTGTTTTGGGAGACAAGGAACCTCCCATTCATTACAACTGAAATTGCCAATCGGCGAAATGCCGAAAGCACCTTTGGAGCCAAGCCCACGGTCCCAGTGCCAGGTCACGTCAAGAGAGCCTGTGAATGAAGACGACCTCCTTTTAAATAACGAATGCTACCTCGACCATTCATCTTAAGGACACGCGACACACATCTGTGCCATGTCGGCATTTGGGAGTTTGAGAGGTAAGTGCTCCCCGTCATTACACATCTCAAAACCTCGAATCCTAAAGTGTCGAAAGCGCCCAGAATCGGGCCCATGGTTTTGGTGCCTGGTTGTAAAGGAGTAGGCCTGAAGGAGAGGTGCTAATGTTATCATTTGGCAAGACAGGTCCCAAAGCGCCGAGAGAGATCTTAGCCATTCATTTCGGAGGGACGTGTGGCGTTTGTTAGGCCCTCCCGACATTTCGCCCATCGCGATTTTAAAGAGGAAATACTTACTCCTTCCTATCCACAAACCCCAAAACGCCGAAAGCACTCTGGAAGATAGGCGTAGGGTCACGACCCGTGGTCGCTTGATGGAGTAGAAGGGGCTGTACAAAAGGGGCCAGAAGCGCCGAGTTAAATTTTAGAAGGGGGGCATTGTGTTCTCCAGATGTTGGTTCGACGTGATCTAAATCTCGATACCTGCCTGAAACAAATGAAGGAGAGAGAGGGTAGTTGAAACCTCGCCTCACGCATTTATTGTAAGGTATGGATGTCCCAGCTAAAGGTCTACCCGAGATGGTCCTCTGTACTGGTTCTTTCAAAGAAATCCATGCCGAGTCCTCGACTCACCAAGGAAGCCTGTGTACGCTAATTCAACATTTAAAGGCTCATCTACCCTCTGGCGCGATCCATGCAGAGTTAAGGTGGTGTATGACAGAGAAGTGCAGGCTAGATTTGATTGAAGAGACTCCTCATCCTGAAAGTATAGTAGGCCTCTGTTGGGCCAGTGTTAGGAGTATATATACTTAGTTTTGATATTTTTCAAGGTATCGATGGTAGAGCGAAGCTCCCGATTGTAAAGTTTTAACAGACACTCTAGTTCTCTGGTTATGCATCTATATGTAAGATTTCTTGTTTTAATGACAGATAGTTTTTCTGCCTCATCTTGTTTTCATCTCATACTGAGGGAGTTCATGATTGACTGATTCACAGAATTATTGCAATTATGTTAAAGGATTTATTGTGGCATTATTGCATTCTCTGGTTTTCTGTGTTTGAATGTAAGAAGATCTTGCGTTTAGATGCCTTCTCCTATAGTCTGTTAGAAACCTGATGTTTACGACAGACCATTGCATTCCTCTGATACAAGTCTTCCCCCTACTCACCCTTACTACATCTCATTGTCTGAAGTTTATCTAAGACCTCACTTACCCATGCATGCTCGGCCTAGTTTCGGAGTTGAAACAATATTGTTTTGAGTTAACTTCCATTCGATCACCTCTTTTATAAACAAATCGTGACATAAACTGATGGGCGTTGGGCTCTGATCCTGCTGCAATCTAGGAGTGACTTCCGTCGCCAACACCACCCTCACTGCATAATTATCTTTAGATTTCTTCTTGGACTCTTCTTCTGCTTTTTATCTTTTGATCTGGACTACAGAGACACCTTCTTCTTCACCATTCTTTCTTGCTTATATAGTCTCCCAACTGGTGTGATATTTGAAGCATTATGTCTCTTTGTTTTAACCAGTGCACCTCTTCATTTAAATTAACAATAATAACTTCTATTATTATTATTATTAGTTTAAAAACTTCAAATCCCTTGCAAATTGTTCATCATTTTAATCCTTTATAGATTACTTTCTTGTTCTGGATTTGAATATATGCAGAAATGTGCTTCCTTCAAACCATTATTTTCTTTGTGATCACTGAATCAAACCATGGGCTTACCTTCTAAGTATTGTCCTTAGTTCTAGTGTTGTGCCTTTGTTACCTTGAGCACTCACATGACCAATGGCATAACCTTGTCATTTGGGCTTCGGCCCTTTAGAACTTTTTCTCTTTTACCAAACTCTTGTTATCACCGAAGAGATATCTTCCAGAGTGTTACCTTCAGAAGTGGTTACATATCATGTTGGCTAATCCAATGGCTAGAATTACTCCTGAATTTCTCAAATCGACGGTCTAGTCTAATCATTGTGTAATTTGAAATGTGATGACATCTTATCTGTTGATCTCTTTCTCTTGATCTAATGGTGTGGAGTTAATATCTTGTTGAATGAATGATTCTTGCTTATCTGGAGGCTAAAACAAAATCGATGATCACGACTTAATCACGAGTTGAGATGAATGGTTGGCATGTTTAAAACAAGGTAACTTGATAGTGGCCTTCCCATTGTGTTCTTTTGGACCTCGACCATGGACCTTCCTCCTCGACGGAAGGTCAGATATTACTTTGGGGCTTTGACACTCTGGGACTTTGAGTTACTAGTAACCTGAAGTAATTCAATTCCTCTGGAGGTTTACCTACCAAATAAGTCATAACATGACGATGACCACTTGTTGTTGATTAATATCCCATGCTTAATCTATCCTTCCACTACAGTTGATATAAATATCTTGAGTGAACCTGAAGGATCTTAGATCAACAACCAGCATTAGTTTGTGACTTCTCCCTTCGGTGCTTCGGGCATTTTTGCTAGTAGGAGAAGTTGAACATCCTCGGAGGCTATAATCCCAAAGTGACGTGGCTTGTTGAGGTCACTATTGGTGTGGCATTGGCTGAGTGGTTGCCACATGTCACCTTTATTCATGAATTTCATATACCTAATGTGCCAACTAGACCTTGACACTTGTCACCAACCGATTGGGCCATGCATCATCTTTGTCTTCTGCCACATGTCCTCCTCTTCGATCATGGATTTGCACTTCGTGGCTTTGGTACTTTGTGGATTTGGGAGTTTTAGTTTTTGGGACTCTTCATAATCTCGGAGTGGTCAACATCAGGATAAATATGCCTTCCCTCACATGATCGAACGGTCCAGGGGAATCTTCATTATCCAAAGATCATTCTTGATCGGATGATTAGTGGGATTTTGGTGATTCCTGGACTTCGGGATATTATGGCTCCTTTCTGTATCCATTTATCGTTGAAATGCCTAATAGATTTTTCCACCATTTGATATTTCCTTGTATTGATCTGACGACCTATGTTTACTACGGGACTTTTTGCCTTTGGCCCCACTTATATTATCCTTCAACTTTATGTCGATCAATGGTCGATGGGATTTTCCATCTCTTCCTACAATCTAATGGTCGACATGAGTTTGTTACTTCAGGGATTTGGACTTCAAGTATTCCTACATGATTCAGAATTCCTTTCTCCAGAGTGGTTAGTGTCGGAGTTGACTACTTGATACAATGGTTGAGAGATCACTCATAGGGATCTTAGATCGAAGTTTTGCATGAGTTCGGTTACTCCAGGACTCTGGGATATTATGGCTTACCCCATCCTTCCACTAAAATTGATTGGATGGTTGAGATTTCACCCGAAGTCCCTCCTTGATCTAACGACTAGTGGGATTTCGTGACTTTGTGATCCTTCCTTGTCTCCAATGTTTCTCGAAGTGGCAAAGTGGCGAAGTGACAAAGTTCTTTTGTCTACTACTTGATCCAATGGTCCATATTTATACTGCTTTAGATCTAATGGTTGAGATTTAATCCTTCCCAACCTCTGACTTCACCTCAATTTAACGATATTGGATTGTCCTGAACTGAGAATGAACAACTCGTGTAACTCTATCCTTTGTGAGATATTGTTCTTTGTAGGCTATGGATTTTGTGTGATCTAACGGTCCAGGATTGTCCCGACAACTACATCAATGGACAAGAGTCATCCTTGATTCTTTTTTATTTTACTATGGGGATTTCAATCCTGATAACACTTCTGTAATGAACTCTCCCTTCTGAGCTTTCCTTCATCCTTTCCATGCTCTGACTTTTTGTGTGTATTCTTTGTAGAATCTCCCTGCTAACTCTCCTGATATTTAGGAACATAGGATCATTTGTTGATCCTATCATGATAAACAATGGTCACAAATTGATTCTACCTCAAGGCGATCTTCCTTTCTCTCTGATCATGTTTGATTCACATTTCCATCAATGACAACACAAAATCAATAATGCCAACAATCTCCCCCTTTGGCATTAAGGGAAATATATATGTAAAACAAATGAGTTTATAAACTTGGGGGACTAATCTCATCTTTAAATTTGGGAATTGAATTTGTTTTACTTATTTTTCTTCCCCTTTGACATCAATGAAAAAAATGAATGTTTCATTTCTCCATTTAGGGTGACACTCCCCATGAGGTGATTGTTGGGTATGTGTTATATTCTTTGCATGAGTAGTAGTGTATGAGCGCCTGTGTTGGGTGCGTAGGGGGGGTGCAGGGGGGCGGAGCCCCCCGCGCGGGGGTTCGGGGGCAGCGCCCCCGAAAAAAAAAATTTTGGCCGACATATTTTTGCCAGTTTCGGGCCAACATATTTTCGCAGGGCCGACATATTTCCGGGACGACATATTTCTAGGACCACATGATATTAGGTGGTTTTTTGGCACATGGTTTTTTGTCGATGGTTTTCTATTTTCGGTTAAGGAATTAGGGTTTTGGACTAATCCAGGTCATTGGGTTAGGGTTTTGGATGCCGCTGGCTCCTATATGTATATTGTATTGTAAACAATGTAACACAATGTATCAATATAATATATGCTGGTTTTCCCGGTTTGGGTTTCCAGGTGAAAAATCTCTATGTAATGTTTGTATTTGCCATTGTATCTTTTCTGTTCTTTTCTAAATATCAGTTTGCAGTAGATATTGTACAAGGTTAGAATTTACAGTGATGCTCCCCATGTTTATGAATATCTCCCCCTTTGGAAAAGGGATATCACTTTGAGGCAATGCTAGTGGCATGACTTCCAATCATTTCTCCACCTAGAATCATGTTGTTGCAACCAATCATGGGAAGAAGAATAACTCCCCCTATATTCTAAGATGAACAATATGCTACAACTGCAATCAGCTTTCGGTTCAAATACTACTGCTCAAACGGAACATAGATCAATTCCTCAAGAATGATATGTTCTTCCTATAATGATCATTGGACCTATTCATGCATCAATACTCATGCCACACCATACATCAAGTGTATTCCAATCATACATACTATCTCATGTATCAACCATGAAACAAAATATATGTCAAGAATATGTGCCAAAAGTGAACCAAGGATATTTCGAGATCATCAACAAGTTCCTCAAACAAGTGTCCTATCACACATGATATGCCTCTATCATAATATATATCAATGGATATCACATATGTACCATCCATGTACCATGACAGATTTTCCTCGGAAACCATTCACATAACTTCATTGAGAGAATACATAACCAACAATGTTCCTTGGCAGATGAAGACCTACAACAAACCATGTCAGATCCTGCACAATAGAGTTATACCATCAAACCATGTTGCTTTCAATGATGCTACTTATCTATTCATTCATGTGTAACCCAAGAGCCTCTTCATTCTTTTGTGCTTCAATACTCATAGGGGTATCAACATGAACAATCTTAAGTCTTTCCTAATTACTCGTTCATTTATTTTGTTTATATTTTTGTTGAGGAGGAGTTTTAGTAGATCATCAAAATAGTGTTCGGAAATTTCTAAGATCATCATCACTTAATTCTTCTGGTCGATCTCCTATTGAAAGTCCATCATCATCATCATCATTGTTTTGTGCAACAAAAACATCTTTATATTTTTCTTGATAATTTCCTTTTTGCATTTTCCATTTGTTAGGTAATGGATAATTTATTTTCAAGACATTATCAAGTTCTGTAATTGTGTCACATTTTTCTTTAGGAGTTTTCTTTTCTTGAGCTTGATCCACTTTATATTCATAACTTTGATTTCCATATATCTTATCAGACACTTCACCCATCATTATCCTATTGTCAATTTTATTGATTTCAGGTGCAATATCTTCATCATTTTTCTTCCTTGTACTATAATGTTTCTTCTCCATATCTTCTTATCATTTTCCTTAATGATGGAGATACGTGTCTTCATGGAATACTTTGGAAATCTACATTCATTGGCCTTATGACCATAATTGTTTCATTTTGGCATTCAATATCGAAGTTTTGTAAGGGTGAGAATGAGTTATAATTTCTTATTTCTATATTATTCTTATTGTTTTCATATCTTTGAACAGTTCTTGGATTGCATTTTCTATAAGCTTTACAATGTATTGCTTTATGTCCAAAATTATTGCAGGAATAACAATATCCAAGGAAGATATGTTGATTTTTGTTAGAGGGATTCCTTCTAATGATTATATTCTTCTTATCATCCTTTTCTTTAGTAGGGAGTGCAGATTTTTGTTTATTTGGGACAATTTTCAATGGTATTATCCTTGTCTTATTTTCTTCTCTTCTTATGGAGTTCTTAAGAGCATATGCATAGTTGATTGGTTGTTTGTCATTCTTTTGTTTTGTAGAAGTATCATATCCCAGTCTTGTTTTATCATTTGATAATCTATGACTACTAAGAATGTTGTTCAGGATTTTTGAGTTGTTTTCAAACTTAAGATTGAATGTCTTATTTTTCTAGTTTCCTTTTTAGTTGAATTATTTCATCTTCCAATATCTTACATGTTTGTTATTTTTCATTGAGTTCCTTGTTCAAGATTTCTTGTTTTCTTTTGGTTTCTTGGAGTTGGGTTTTTAACTCAATAATCAATTTTTTTGAATCACTAATGGTTTTGGAAACCTCCTATTCTCTTGATTTTATAAATTCTTCAAACTTTAGAAGTTGTTCCCTTAGTAACATGTTTTGATTTTTAGATTTTCTTAGTTCTTCAATTGCACAGATAAATTATTCCTCAAGTTTTAATTCTTCTTCATCTTCCGAATTATTATCATCTTGATTTTTCATTCCCATAAATAGAAGCTTTGACTCATCTTCTTCACTTTCTTCAGATGAGCTACTATCTTCTTGAGTAAAGAAAGTTTTATTCTTGTTGTAGAAATTCCTTTTATCTTTAGTTTTTCTCTTCTTGTGATATTTGAAGTTTCGTTCATTGTCACTTTCCTCTTTCTTAGGATAGGGAAATTTATTGGCAAAGTAGAAAATTTTACCACAGTTGAAACATATTAGAGGAAACTTTCATTTGTATTTTCCAGTCTCTCTTTTGAGTTTCTTCATGAAGTTGGCAACTTCTTCATCAGATATCTTTGATAACTCTTCACTGGTATTTTTCTCTTGCTTCTTCTTTGTTTTAGAAGCCTTAAAATTTGTTTCCCCTTTTGATGGTTTTTCATGTCCTGTCCTCATCTCATATGTTGTAAGAATTCCATGGAGCTCATCTACTATGAGTTTTTCAAGGTCTGGGCTATCTTCAATTGTAGAAATCTTAGCATCATACCTCATAGGTAATGATCTTAAGATCTTTTTTACAATGGTTTGTCTTTGAATTATTCTTTGGCTACTCTAATGGAGCTAACTAACTCATCTACCCTTTGAAGACATTCAACAATGTTCTCTTCTTCTTTCATCTTCAAATTTTCAAACTGAGCTCTGTAGGTTTGTAGTTTGTCCTCCTTGACCTTGATGTCTCCTTCATATATAACCTCCATTTTGTCCCATATCTACTTAGCTTAATTACAATGCATTACCTTCACAAATATAGGATTTTCTAATCCTCCTAGAATGGCATTGACTGTTCTTGAGTTGTCATTGTAAATCTTCTTTCCTGCAGTATCTGTGGGTGGAGTGGTTGGTGCAGTGTAGCCATTTTCTACAAATTTCCAAACATCAAAACCAAGATCCATGAGGTAGATTTTCATTATTATTTCCAAAGAGCATAATCGTCTCCTTTAAACAATGGTGTTTTTTTGGAAGACATTCCCTCTTGCTGATCCATTTCTTTCAGGATCTACCTTTCAGTTATTAGACTGTGTTGAAGGAACTTGCTCTAATACCAATTGTTGGAAATACTGAGAAGT
>ML795087.1:105793-126907 GCA_009831015.1 Picea engelmannii
CCTTTTTAAACAATTAGTAATTACTTTGTTATTTTATTAATCATCACAATAGATCAACAATGGACTTGTATTTATAAAATCAATTATATAAATATACTTGACAAGAATTACAAAGTTTATAAAGAATAATTTGTTATTGTGAAGGACACCAATCCTCTTTTGAGCACCAACTCTTGGAGACACAAATCCCCTTCTTCAGGGAACCAACCCTAGAAAGCACCAACTCCCTTGTTTTAGGTCACCAACCCTAGGAAGCACCAACTCCCTTGTTTTAGGGCACCAACCCTAGGAAGCACTAACTCCCTTGTTTTCTCACTTTACTTAGTAATAGATATGAATCCTTCCTTTATCCTCCCTTCCACCCTCACTGCATAAGTATCTTCATATTTATTCTTAGACTCTTCTTATGCTTTTGATCTTCATATTTGGACTGTAGAGACACCTTCTTCTTCACTGTTATTTCTTGCTTATATAGTCTCCCAAATGGTGTGAGATTTGAAGCATTGTGTCTCCTTGTTTGAACCGATGCACATCTTCATTTAAATTAACAATAATAAGTTCTATTATTATTATTATTATTGTTATTATTATCATTATTAGTTTAAATACTTCAAATCCCTTGCAAATTGTTCAACATTTTAATCCTTTACTAATTATTTTCTTATTCTAGATTTGAATATGTACAGACAAGTGCTTCCTTCAAACCATTTTTTTCTTTGTGACCACGGGCTCAAACCATAGGCTTATCTTCTAAGTATTGTCCTTAGCGCTAGTGTTGCACCTTTGTTACCTTGAGAACTCACATGACCAACGACATAACCTTGTCATCTAAGCTTCCTCCCTTCAAAACTTTTTCTCTTTTACCAAACTATTTTTATCGCTGAAGAGATATCTTCTAGAGCATTACCTTTAGGAGTGGTTACATCTCATGTTGGCTAATCCAATGGCTAGAATTACTCTCGAAGTTCTTAGATTGATGGTTTAGTCTAATCCTTGCATAATTTTCACTGTGATGAGATATTATCCCTTGATCTCTTTCTCTTGATCTAATGGTGTGGAGTTAATGTCTTGTTGAATGGACGATTCTTGCTTATCTAGAGGCTAAAACAAAATTGATGATCAGGACTTAATCAAGAGTTGAGATGAATGGTTGGTGTGTTTTGAACAAGGTAACTTGTTAGTGGCCTTCCCATTGTGCGCTTTTGGACCTCAGTCGTGGAAATTCCTCCTTGATGGACGGTCAGATATTACTTCGGAGCTTCAACACTTTGGTACTCTCAATTACTAGAAACCAGAAGTAGTTCAATTCCTCTGGAGGTTTACCTACCAAATAAGTCATAACACGACGATGATCGCCTATTGTCGATTAACATATCATGCTTACTCTATCCTTCCATTATGCTTGATCTAACAATCATTAGAGAACCTAGAGGATCTTATATAAACGACCAGCATTAATTTGTGACTTCGCCCTTTGACGCTTCGAGCATTTTTTCTAGTAGGAGAAGTTGAACATCCCTAGAGGTTGTAATCTCGGAGTGACGTGGAACTGACTAAGTGGCTACTATGTGACACCTTGATTTGTGGCTTTTGCATACCTAATGTTCCAACTAGACCTTGCCACTTGTCACCATCCGGTTGGGCCACATGTCATCTTCGTCATCTACCACATGTCTCCCTCCTAGATCATGGCTTTTCACTTTGTGGCTTTGGTACTTCATCGCTTCGGGATTTTTAGTTGTTTGGGACTCTTCATAATCCAGAGTGGTCAACATCAGGTTGACTATTCATTCCCTTGCACAATCGAATGGTCCAGGGGAATCTTCATTATATGAACCTCATTCTTGATCGGACGACTAGCGGGATTTTGGTGATTCCGGGACTCCGAGATATTATGGCTCCTTTCTACATCCATTTATCATTGAAGTGACTAATAGGTTTTTCCACCATTTGAGCTTTCCTTGTCTTGGTCCGACGACCTCTGTTTACTCTGGTACTTCGTTCCTTTGGCCCCACTTATCTTATCCTTCCACTTTATGTCGATCAATAGTTGACGATATTTTCCATCTCTTCCTCTGATTCGATGGTCGATGGGAGTTTGTTACTTCGATGCTTCATCCTTCGGGTATTCCTACATTAGTTAGACTTCTTTTCGTTGTAGTGGTCAGTGCCAGAGTTGACTACTTGATCCAACGATTGAGAGCTCACCTGTATCGATCTTAGATCGATGGTATGAATGAGTTCAATTACTCTGAGACTCTAGGATATTGTGGCTTACCCTGTCCTTCCACTAAACTCAATCAAATGGTTGATAATTTACCTGAATTCCCTCCTTGATCTAATGGCTGGAGATATTTCGTGACTTCGTTATCCTGCCTTGTCTCCAATGTTCATCGAAGTGGCGAAGTGGTGAAGTGGATAAGTTCCTTTGTCCTCTACTTAATCCAATTGTCCATATTGTTATTATTTCATATCCGATGGTTGAGATTTAATCATTCCCAACCTTTGACTTCACCTCAATCTAATGATCATGGATTGTCCCGAACTGAGAATGAACGGCTCATGTAACTCGATCCTTTACAAGAGATTCTTCTGTGTAGGCTCTGGATTCTACTAAATATCATGGTCTGGGATAGTCCTGAGAACTACGTCAACGAACATGATTATACCTTGATTCTTTTGGAGTTTACTATGGGGATTTCAATCCCTATAGCACTTCTTTAATGTGCTCTCCCTTCTGAGTTTTCCTTTATCATTTCCATGATCTAATTATGTGTGTGTATTCTTTGTAGAATATCCCTGCTATCTCTCCTGAGCTTTAGGAACATAGGATCATTTGTTGATCCTATCGTGATCAACAATGATCATGAATTGTTTCTACCCCAAGGTGATCTTCCTCTGTCCCAAGGTGATCTTCCTTTCTCTCTAATTATTGTACATGTTTGACTCATGTTTCCATCACTGACAACACACAATCAATAATTCCAACACTCATTAAACAAAATCTTTGATTTTTACGTATAAATAATCCAAAATATCAAACTTACAACATTCAATTATATTGATCATTGTTCACTGATTCAATTGTTGTCATTACTTGAGCTACTTGCATGCCTCATTTCTTCATAACTTGTAGGGAATATTGTACTTGGTTTATTTACAATGTCTTATTGATTATCTTGATTTTGTTTTTCCTCTTCATGTTCCATGTACAAACATAAAAATAAAGTGTAATGACTATATCTGTATTTATAGTAAAGCACACACAATTGCATACATTTAAAAGCATACCATAGCAATGAGTGTTTCATAAACAATACATATTCTTTCAAAGAAATTTCTTGTGCTATTTCTCAACATATTTTTTGGTAGCTCGACTCCATAATTTGTTTCCTATGAAATTTTTATGCCATGACTAATCAAAAATATAATTAAAGGTTTCTTGTTCTTCCATTAGTTAAAAAACAAGTGTTGCATGGTAGCGTAGTCCCTGCCTAAAAGTAAGTGATTGATTATATATATATATATATATATATATATATATATATCATTTATTTAATAGTAAATTTGTTGAGTTAATTAAGAGTAAATTAAAAGTTAATTTACCCGCAAAGATTACTCCCAACTTATAGTTGCATAACAAGATTATCATGGGCAAGTGCAAAATATGCTCACATGTATCAATTTAATATTATTTAAACTAAATAGTTGAAATTCGTTTGTAGCAATGTCATAGCAAAAGAATACATCGCCACAACCAAATTCTATAAGTGCTTTCTTTTTATTTACTTTTCAACATTGTAGTTTCTCTTCATCCATTCTATGTCATTGTTATTTTTATTAATTAAATATATTTAAAAAAAGAGAATATTTATTATCAACTATCTAACATTATCTAAAGACATTATTTCCAAATATTGAATTATTAATATTGTACAATTTAATTACAAAAAATTATTAAAGGATGTTAAATCTCTTGTTTTAAACAAATTGCAAAACAAAGCTTTTTTAAATTTTATATTTAAAAATATTAAAATAAATAATCATTTACATTAAACATGTATTCAAGATTGTGATTGTTGACAGATGGTGATCCCTATCAACTATCTAACATTATCTAAAAACATTATTTCCAAATTTTAAATTATTAATATTGTACAATTTAATTACACAAAATTATTAAAGTATGTTAAATCTCTTATTTTAAAAAAATTGAAGTAAACAAAACAAAGTTTTTTTTAATTCTATATTTAAAAAATATTAAAATAAAAAATCTTTTACATTAAACATGTAAATTTATAAAATATAGGTATTAATTTTTAAGTGCATTATTGAATCATATATAAAACATAAATTAAGATGAAATTATAATTAGGTTTATGATTATATTTTAAAATATTAAAATAAAAGTCAAGAAATCTAAAGGATAAGTACGTTAGATATTACTAAATTGTAGATTTAAAATATTGACATAAATAATTATACTCATTAAAGATGTACTTTTATAAAGTATGGACATAGGATTTTATAAAGTATGTACGGCTTCCTCATTCCATACTTAGCCACATTTTGGATCGGGTTCTCAAGCTGGCGGGCTCGAAATTGAGCTTCTATTGTTCTGTGTCCTCCAAACAACACCCAAAGTTCCACGATATACAAATTGATAGATGGACTCCCGGGCTGGCGGGCTCGAGATTGCGATTGTTGACGAATGGTGATCCCTATCAACTATCTAACATTATCTAAAAGCATTATCTCCAAATATTAAATATTGATATTGTATAATTTAATTACATAAAATTACTAAAGGATGTTAAATCTCTTATTTAAAAAAATTGAAGTAAACAAAACAAAGCTCTATATTTAAAAATATTAAAATAAATAATCATTTACATTAAACATGTATTTTTATCCCCGGATGGGGTGCCACGCGGACATGGGGAGACAGATGGAGGCGCACTTGGCCTCGGCTTAAATGTCGAGGGCCGCCACCCACAAGCCAATATTTACGATGGGGGACGGCCTCTGCAGCAAATTTAAGTTGATGGTACCCCCCCCTCGCGCGTTCATTCACAGCGCACTCGGGACGGGAGAGGATAAGTGTTGCCAAATGATTTCGGTCTATGGTTATATGAATTCCTCCATGACAGGGAAGAGCAAGGCGGCACCTGCTTCGGCTCCAATTCTCGTTGGATTGCTATGGTGCAGCCCTGTTTCTTTAGTACTCAGACTCTTCTCATTATCAGGGGATCCTTTGACGTTTGATTTAGAACAGGGTAAGCCTGCCTGTGCCCTGCAACTCAATTCAATTGTGACTTGGCGCATCTGTCTTTTACGACACTTGTTCCACTCGCTCCCCATGGTTAGAAAAAGAGGCAGACTGCGCCGTGGCGTGGCCTGGGATGCTCGCAAGGCTCAAAGGCGGAGGAGGGAGCAACTGGAGCAGGCCTTGGCTCTGGCAACCTCCATCATCAGGAAAAGAGCAAAGGAAGAGAAGCGGGCACTCCTCGCCACCATAGTTGAACCACGCGACGGTTGCAGTAGAGACAAGTAGGATGCTGGCATGGAGGGAATTTTTCCACCCTGCATTGTGGAGGAAGACCCGACCTTGGAGGATTTGACACTCGTGGTAAGGAATGAGGCGACTCCTCAGGTGAAGTGCACCTCCACTCCGGTTCAGGACGACTACATCCCCGGCTGTCTCGTGGAAGAAATTCCATGGTCGGGTGATGACAATGTTCGCAGTCATGATTCTCAGGGGAAGGAAGATGGAGAGGTGGGCGCTACGATGGCTGAGGAGCAGTGAGAGGGAGAAGTTGGTGGGGAAGCGGCGACGTGCACGGTGGACTCGAGTGGCAGTTTGCATGGGTCTCTTCTCCGGGAGGAACACCTGGCTCTTGTTTTTGACCTTCGCGGCCACTTGTCCGATTTGGAGCTCCGGGTGTGCACCATGGGACGAAGCATGGACATGCTTCTTGACGCTTTCTCCAACACGCCAGCTAAGCGGAAATGCCCCCTCTGCGCACAAGCTTTTTCCCTCCCGGCTGGGTTCATGTGGCAGAAGGATGAGGACGGCAGACCACCTGGCACATAGGTTTTTATGCTCTTGGTTCCTAGTTTACTTTGTTACTGTTTTATGTATCTTTGGACTGTTGGCATCTGTCCTGGTTTCCTTCGGGCAGGACAGATGCTACAATGTTTATGCTCTATTTTGCTACTTGGTTCTACATATTATCATGCTACTCTATTTTACCTATGCTGGTTTCCGAATCTCGGCAGCATTTTTGGTAATTTCAGGCATACTTCTCTGTACATTTTGCAAAAGTTTTTTGCCTCTTTAATATAGCAGGGTCTACCCCTTTTTTATTTAAAAAAAAAAAACATGTATTTTTATAAAATATAGATATTAATTTTTAAGTGCATTATTGAATCATATACTAAACAATTAAGATAAAATTATAATTAGGTTTATGATTATATTTAAAAATATTAAAATAAAAGTCGAAAAATCTAAAGGATAAGTAAGTTATATAATACTAAATTTTAGATTTAAATTATTGAAATAAATTATTATACACATTAAATATGTACTTTTATAAAGTATGGACATGAGATTTTATAAAGCATGTACGAATTCCTCATTCCATACTTAGCCACTTTTTGGATTGCGGGTTCTCGAGATGGTGGGCTCAAAATTGGGCTTCTATTGTTCCATGTCCTACAAACAACACCCAGAGTTCCGTGATATACAAATTGACAGGTGGACTCCAGGGCTGGTGGGCAGTTATATTGTTCTGTGTCCTCCAAACAACATTCGGAGTTCCACGATATACAAATTGACAGACAGACTCCAGGGCTGACGGACTCAAGATTGCAATTGTTTACGAATGGTGATCCCTATCAACTATCTAACATTATCTAAAAACATTATTTCCAAATATTAAATTATTAATATTAAATATTGATATTATACAATTTAATTACATAAAATTATTAAAGGATGTTAAATATCTTATTTTAAAAAAATTGAAGTAAACAAAACAAATATTTTTTAAATTCTATATTTAAAAATATTAAAATAAATAATCATTTACATTAAACATGTATTTTTATAAATATGTAGAAATTAATTTTTAAGTGCATTATTGAGTCATATATAAAACATAAATTAGGATGAAATTATAATTAGGTTTATGATTATATTTAAAAATATTAAAATAAAAGTCAAGAAATCTGAAAGACAAGTACGTTTGATGTTACTAAATTTTAGATTTAAAATATTGAAATAAATAATTATACTCATTAAATATGTACTTTTATAAAGTATGGACAAGGGATTTTATAAAGTATGTATGACTTCCTCATTCCATACTTAGTCACATTTTGGATGGCAGGCTCAAAATTGAGCTTCTATTGTTCTGTGTCCTCCAAACAACACCCAAACTTCCGAGATATACAAATTGACAAGCAGACTCTGGGTTGGCTAGCTCAAGATTGTGATTGTTGACGAATGGTGATCTATATCAACTATCTAACATTATCTAAAAACATTATTTTCAAATATTAAATATTGATATTGTAAAATTTAATTACATAAAATTATTGAAGGATGTTAAATCTCTTATTTAAAAAAAAATTGAAGTAAACAAAACATAGTTTTTTTATTTCTATATTTAAAAATACTAAAGTAAATAATCATTTACATTAAACATGTATTTTTATAAAATATAGATATTAATTTTTAAGTGCATTATTGAATCATATATACTAAATATAAATTAAGATGAAATTATAATTAGGTTTATGATTATATTTTAAAATATTAAAATAAAAGTCAAGAAATCTAAAAGATAAGTAAGTTATATATTACTAAATTTTAGATTTAAAATATTGAAATAAATAATTATACACATTAAATATGTACTTTTATAAAGTATGGACATGAGATTTTATAAAGTGTGTACAATTTCTTCATTCCATACTTAGCCACATTTTGGATCTCTCCTCATTCCATACTTAGCCACATTTTGGATCGTGGATTCTCCGGCTGGCGGGCTCAAAATTGAGCTTTTGTTGTTCTGTGTCCTCTAAACAATACTAGAAGTTCCGCGATATACAAATTGACAAGCGGAGTCCCGAGATGGCGGGCTCAAGATTGTGATTGTTGACAAATGGTGATCCCTATCAACTATCTAACATTATTTCCAAATATTAAATTATTAATATTAAATATTGATATTGTAAAATTTAATTACATAAAATTATTGAAGGATGTTAAATCTCTTATTTTAAAAAATTGAAGTAAACAAAACATTAAACATGTATTTTTATAAAATATAGATATTACTTTTTAAGTGCATTATTGAATCATATATTAAACATAAATTAAGATAAAATTGTAATTAGGTTTATGATTATATTTAGAAATATTAAAACAAAAGTTAAGAAATCTAAAGGATAAATAAGTTATATATTACTAAATTTTAGATTTAAAATATTGAAATAAATAATTATACACATTAAATATGTACTTTTATAAAGTATGGACATGAGATTTTATAAAGTATGTACAGATTCCTCATTCAATACTTAGCCACTTTTTTTATCGCGGTTTCTCGGGCCGGTGGGCTCAAAATTGGGCTTCTATTGTTTTATGTCCTACAAACAGCACCCAAAATTCTACGATATACAAATTGACAGGCAGACTTGCTAGCTGGCGGGCTCAAAAGTTTTTAAGTGCATTATTGAATCATATATAAAACATAAATTAAGATGAAATTATAATTAGGTTTATGATTATATTTAAAAATATTAAAATAAAAGTAAAGAAATCTAAAGGATAAGTACGTTAGATATTACTAAATTTTAGATTTAAAATATTGAAATAAATCATTATATTCATTAAATTTGTACTTTTATAAGGTATGGACGTGGGATTTTATAAAGTATGTACGACTTCCTCATTCCATACTTAGCCACATTTTGGATCGCGGGTTCTCGGGCTGGCGGGCTCAAAATTGAGCTTCTATTGTTCTGTGTCCTCCAAACAGCACCCGAAGTTCCGCGATATAAAAATTGACAGGTAGACTCCTAGACTCAAGATTGTGATTGTTGACGAATGGTGATCTCTATCAACTATCTAATATTATCTAAAAACATTATTTCCAAATATTAAATTATTAATATTAAATATTTATATTATACAATTTAATTACATAAAATTATCGAAGGATGTTAAATCTCTTATTTAGAAAGAATTGAAGTAAACAAAACAGAGTTTTTTTAAATTCTATTTTTAAAAATACAAAAGTAAATAATCATTTACATTAAACATGTATTTTTATAAAATATAGATATTAATTTTTAAGTGCATTATTGAATCATATACGAAACATAAATTAAGATGAAATTATAATTAGGTTTATGATTATATTTAAAAATACTAAAATAAAAGTCAAGAAATCTAAAGCATAAGTAAGTTATATATTACTAAACTTTAGATTTAAAATATTGTTATATATTACTAAATTTTAGATTTAAAATATTGAAATAAATAATTATACACATTAAATATGTACTTTTATAAAGTATGGACATGAGATTTTATAAAACATGTACAGATTCCTCATTCCATACTTATCCACTTTTTAGATAGCAGGTTCTCAGGCTGGCAGACTCAAAGCTGAGCTTATATTGTTCTGTGTCCTACAAACATCACCTAGAGTTCTACAATATAGAAATTGACAGGCGAACTTGCAGGTTGGCGGGCTCAAAATTGCACTTCTATTGTTTTGTGTCCTCCAAACAACACTCGGAGTTCTGTGATATACAAATTGACAGACATACTCCAGGGCTGGCGGGCTCAAGATTGCTATTGTTTACGGATGGTGATCCCTATCAACTATCTAACATTATCTAAAAACATTATTTCCAAATATTAAATTATTAATATTAAATATTGATATTGAAAAATTTGATTGCATAAAATTATTAAAGGATGTTAAATCTCTTATTTAAAAAAAAATTGAAGTAAACAAAACAAAGCTTTTTTAAATTCTATATTTAAAAATATTTTTTTTATAAATAAAGATAGATCCTTGTATTATATCATCATGAGTGTACACCTATTCATCGTTTGGTAGCCACATGTTCCACCACAGAAGGGAAACCAAAACAAGTGGCTCCAAGCGGTGATATGCCTCAAATGGCAGATGTTCTGTTTTACAAAATTTACAAAAATTGAGCAAAAGTTAAGAGTTTCAGCTGGGACTTTGATCCCATTAGCTAGCCTAAGGCAGACTGCATTTAGAGCCGCCGTTACTAAGATGCTAATACAACTATAAAAAAGAGTAAACAGATAATCACTATTCATTTTGAAAATTGAAATTGATAAAAACTAGAGTCAGGGGTGGGTCGCGTCAAGCCTTTGGGGAACCTGGTTGTCCCTAGGCAGTGTAGACCGGTACAAACTTCTACTTGCAGGTGGGGCATTGTGCTTGTTGTAGGGCGTCTGAGAAGGCCTCGAACAAGAGATCCAGTCACTGGTGGATTGTTCGTTGGCCATGCACTTGCTCTTCCTGCCAATGTCAGATATCAAAGAGGAGCTCCAAGTGCTCCGCTGCTAGATGATAGATAATTAGGTTCTCCTTATCGCTTGTCAGTTGCCAACTTGGGGGGATTTCCTCCTCCACTATGCAGCCTCCTTCCCACGAGCGAGGCTAAAAGTCTTGAGAGGTGAAGGGCCTTGGGCCTTCCATTGTCACCAGGCTCGGGCCTAGTTGAGGAGCTGGATTTGGCTTAGCGTCACTCAACTTCGAGCCAGAATGTTTAATTTAGGGTGGAGCCTCCTCTTTGGCTATCTTGTGGATGTCCTGTGAGGGTTGGGGTGGCGGAGGAGAGTGCTCAGTGAGGGATGAGGCTTCCAATTTTGGAATGCAAAGGGGAGTCTAAGCTTGAGTCTGGGGTGGAGGAGAGTACTCATTGAGGGACGGGGTATCCATCTTGGGGATGCGAAGGGGAGACTGAGCTTGAGTCTAGGGTGAGGGAGGCGGGTTCTCCTCTTTAGGCATGCGCAGAGTGGATTGTGTGTTGCTTGAAGGTCTATGGGAGCGGCTGAAATGGGCAATCAAGGCTCGCTGAGAGGCAGTGAGTTGGTTGACTCGGGTGTAGGTGTTCTTGTTCCTAGGGGAACACCTGGTCTTGCCACGGTCCCGTGGCATGATGAGAATTAGGGAGGTAGGGAAATTGTGGTTGAGAGAGATACAAAGGATGCGCAAGAGGCAAGCAAAGAGGCCAGGAGGGCCAAGTAGCACTGCGCAGAGGAGGAAGCTTGCAAAAGACGAGTGAAAGTGCGTGCCTTGGCTAGGAGGGTCAGTTATAGCGCTGATGGGAGCCATGGAAACCATTGAGGGCTGACGGGACTGGTTCAGTCTCCAAGTACCAGTGGCCTGGCTGGAACACGCATCTGTGAGCTCCTCTAGGCGCACTGAATTAATCTCCCTTACAGTGAACACCATGGGGAATTAATAGCGTCAGGGGTGGCAACTTGGGGTATTAATTCTCCCCACTAGTGATGCCTGCCACATGTTTCCCTCCTTTTGCCAGATGTCACCCCACCAGTCTATATTTAAAAATATTAAAGTAAATAATCATTTACATTAAACATGTATTTTTATAAAATATAGATATTAATTTTTAAGTGCATTATTGAATCATATAGTAAACATAAATTAAAATGAAATTATAATTAGGTTTATGATTATATTTAAAAATATTAAAATAAAAGTCAAGAAATCTAAAGGATAAGTACGTTAGATATTACTAAAATTTAGATTTAAAATATTGAAATAAATAATTATACACATTAAATATGTACTTTTATAAAGTATGGACATGGGATTTTATAAAGCATGTACAGATTCCTCATTCCATCTCAACCCTACAAAGTGCAAGAACAAGTCTAACTACCCAAATTCACTACTGACAAGATTGTATCCAAAAATCGGAAGAAAATGTATTGTAACACACGTGTTAAGTAAACATTTAAGGTTGTGAGGTCTATTAGGTAAACATTTAAGGCTGTCATAACTATCCAAGGGCCTCGCGTTGTGTAAACATTTAAGAAAGAATGAGTGTGGCAGACCTGTTTATGTACATTAAGTACTTAATAATAATAATAAATAATATTAATAATAATAACAATAGTACAACAAACACAAAAATATTTATAATTAACGAAACTTAGGATAAATTTAGTTAGTAGAAAATGCTAAGACAAACATTCAAATTAATGCTAGCATTAATCCACCTTCGAGCAATGCATAAAAAAATATATGCATGTTGATCTTGGATTAAAGCATGAATTAAAACATTGAGAATAGAGAAGTCGGCAATAAGACTTTGAATCTATTCTCCAATGAGATGATGACATATAACGTTATTTTTATTATATACAAAATAATGATTTTAGTTCTATAGTACGAACAATAGAAATGGTGCGAAAATTTATAGTCAAAGAGCATATGAATATAAAGTCAACGAATTATCGATTGCTATAGTCCCTCTACGCCTTTGACGAGGACTAGTAAAGGAAATAAAACAACTTCTCTACTTACAAATTGTTCAATTAACCCTTAATACTATGAGATATATTCACAACCCATATGCAATCCAATGTCAATAAAATATTTGGATGGCTCTTCTTTATATGTTAACACTTGGTATAAAACATCCATGGATAAGTGTAAATTAATTAAAATATAAACATCACATCAAATATGAAATGTTAAGTAAGGGAAAGACAAGTACTCACAAAATTTGTGATCAACCCTTTCTACCTTGTCGCCCCATCTTATGTGTTGAATGGGATTTATTTTGTTTTCTTTTCCACAACAACAAAACAATTGAAAATTAGCATTGCATGTGATAATTAAATTCTATGATTGCACATAAAAGAATTAATGATCACATATGTTTGATGCATGTGTTGTTGAGATAGCTCCTCTCGCAATTCAATTATTCTTATTTATTTGGCCACCTCCTTGTGCACTTTTTTAGAGATCCCTACTGGAATGTTTAGGATATTATGTCAATTGTTGGGGTTAATTTTCTTAATCTTCTTGAATAATGAAAAGCACAATACAAAATTGATTAATATTTATATGAAAGTAAATGTAGCAAAAATACAAATTTGGTATTTTTTTAGACTATTATATACATATTATAGAAAAAAATGTTTAGAAATAACACACACACACACATTTGTTATTGTATGATTTTTGTATTGCATGTCTCACAGGTCTTATTGACCATTGCTTCGAAAACACTTGTTGTGGTTTAAATACAACATTAGTATTGGGTTCATTGGATTTTTGTTTTTGTATTGTAAGTGAAAAAAACATGTATATATTATTTCCACTATATTCCTCATAGTTTTATAAAAACAATTCGCACTATCATTTACTTCCAACACCACTTTAGATTAACTAAGGACCAATTCATTACTACTTACATCCTTCATAAAACAATTCTTCTTAGAATGGTCATATGGATTCATAATACTAAATATGATCTAGACTATCACTAGACGTTGAGTGGGTTGGTCCTTATTTCTTGACATGTTTGTAGTGGAAAAAATCATGCAACCAAGTAACAAACAAAATTTAGGAAGAATCAAGACCCACTCCTTATGTCTTTAGATACCCAATTAGATATAGAGGTGGAATCACATATGATAGGTGTCTAGGTTATAAATTACCATGAACCCAACTCAGGCCTTCTAAAACCTACAATAATCCTAGTCATTGATATTATTCATGATCAACAATGTAGATTTACTTGCGGTGAAATCACTAACAATATCATCTCTAGACCAAAACAAAGTGGGGTGTGTTTCTTCTAATAAGAACCCACAAACTTAGCCCTTTGAAACATACATCAACCCTATGGTTCATCCATTTGAAGACTTGTGTTGTGGGTTTAACCTGCGCTAGAGATGCTAACACTTAATGAATCAACCATTGCATAGAGACTTAGGATGAAAATCCTTTGGGTAAAATATTTTCATGAAGAATGAAATCCCAGCCACACCCTTGCAAGGTTTTACTAGGGAGAAAATTTCACACCGACCCCCTTGATGATGAGAACAATATGCTTTGAAGAGTAATTCTAGGAAGACAAAGACCTAACCAAGGGAAATTGTAGGTAACAAAAATTTCAAGTAGGTAGGACAATTTTGGACATGACAGTTTGCATATGGGTACTCATCCACGATGAAAAATTGATACTCCCACCAGAAAAAAGAACTCATGGTTGAACACATGCCTAACTTCCCCTCCCTCAAGGTAGAGCATCAATTATTCCCACCATTCCATTGTGACTCCTGGTCTTATCTTTTCTTGGCAACATAGTGGTGTTGAATAGATGATACACTCTCAAGTAAAAACATGTAAATCACCGCCCCTAAGTAAAAATCACTTTACTATCTCTAATGTCAGTATGTTAATTGGGCCTAGAACCCCCCCAACAATATCATGTCCCACATAAACATGTACCCATTGATGCACTCCTCAAACAACCTCATTTATATTCTAGAGATCCTATGGATTGTAAAATACCCTCCCACTTTTTAAATCATATGGACAACCACCCTCATGCCCAAAGACCTGATCTGATCTACCATAATATTTTCATCCACTTTGCCCATCCTAGGCAAGTAATAGCCAACATCCAATGCATCCATTATGGTTGTCCCTCGTAACAAAATCCTTGGCTCCACCTCTTTCCCTATAAATGGTAACCATATCCAAAAAAAATGTCATGGATCATCAATTATAGTTGCTTCCCTCATACCTCAAAGTACCCCTAAGGATGCCACATCTTGATAATCCTCTCTAGTATCCCATACCTAGTCCACGTGAGAGGGTAGTTAAAATATTTCAAACAACACCAAGATAGGGTTCAATGGACCATAGCATCCCTATAGACCAACATATTGAGCTCCTTGTACTCGTGTTCCCTTAAATTTCTCACCATGTATCTTACACCTTGCAAACACCAAAAATTAGCCTCATTAAATTGTGCAGAGTTTCTAACCTTTTGTTCATGAATCACATTCCTTTCAAGGAAACATTCTAGCATTATCATGATGATGTTCTTAGTATTCCCATGTGAATCATCTAAACCCCAATTAGGTTTCCTTCTAGGCTTAAAATATGAAAATAAAAAATAAATAGATAAAAGAAAAATCGGGAGGGAGATGAGGGCCTACTTGGAATTTATAGATTTGAAAAATATTGATCCAATCCCTCATAATCAACAACTAAATTTTGAGGAAGAGCATCCTACTCCAAAATTATGATCAAAAAATGATTTTTAAATTACCTTTTATTCTGTTTATAGGTTTTTGACTTAATTATTCACTGGACCAACACACAAGCATCCAAGCTCCAATTTTTATGGCATTTACACCATCATATTCAACTTTTCAAGCACTTTAATGACATGATTGTTATTTCTTATGTGTAGTATATTGTTATGGGATCCATTTTTTTGACCTTTTTTATCCATAAATTTCAGCACCCTATTTAGTTGTATTCTCTCAACTAGAACATATTAGTAGGGTGAATGCTCTACGACATTGCCTCATCAACCTATTTGTCCCTAAATCACCCTTAGGCTTTTCCCTATCTAGATGAGTTAGCTCACTATTTATGCATTCCACATCACACTCCTTTGAGGGTAGAATTACACCTCAATGTTTTCCTTGGTTTATAGCCATTTACATTCTGGCACCATTTCCAATCATTCCCCTTAAGCAAAGGAGTCTTTTTAGTCTGGATTTATATCAAAGTCCCCCATGCTTCATTCTTCTTATATGTTTTCCTTCCCATGGACTCCCAAATTGTTACTATTGGTTTATGTTTGGATTTTTATGTTTGGCTTCTCAATATGTGGTTGAACCTGTGATTTTCACCTCATCCATGTGGTGAAGCTCCCATATGTATTCAAAACCCCTCCATCATTTTTTCAAGAGGACCCACTCAAGGTGCCTACTCTTGTTGCATCCATTTGTTATCACTTTCCCGACACATCATTTGAAATTTCTTACTCGTAATTGGAACATATATCCTTGTTGTAACATAATTGATTATTTTATTCTTTATACAATAGAAAAGAAAAAATACTTAACAGAAAACCATAAAATATAAAAAAATCAAAAAACTTGAAAAAGGGAAAGAAACTCAATTATGTTTAGTACCGCCATTTTGTACAAGTAGTTCCCTCATTAGTAGTTTGGGATTCCATCGACATCTCCCTTGTTCAAAGAATTTGTATTCCATCATTCATGCTTGTGCATTGCTGCAAAATCCATTGGTAATTTTCATTTGACTTCTTCCATCCAATTCCTCGATTTGGACATGTCGTATTTTTAACTTTGTCACCTTGATCCTAAATTCTTGCTCATGTCATCAACCTCACTTTTTCATGGTCCCTAGTAATCCCTCAACATTATTCCTCCTCCCACCCCATGTTGAAAATGGTTTATTTATTCCGTTGAGTTTTATGGTCATTTACTAGGTCAACCTCTTTTTATGCTCTAATCAAGGGAAGTCCCAAGTCTCCTACTCATTTTTTGGTGTATACCATTGTGTCAATTCCATACCTCATGCTATTTTAAGGGATCCATCAATGTCCTTTATCCATTAGATCTATCCCTATTGACACACAATCATTGACTCCAAGGGTTTAATTTAGAGGTACGGTCCCCTTGTTTTCCATTCCTATCACTGACAATTTTCCTCACAATACATAGTGGATATTCACCATTGATCCGTGAAAGCATAGTTCCTTCCATTGTTCAACTTCAACACATTGGTTTACACCATGTTGATTTATACTCATATATTATATTGGTACACATTTTCATTATTAGTGTGATACCTCACATCTCATAGTAGCTTACCTCATTGTTTTTTAAATAGATAGTTTCCTACATGCTCGACTACAGCTCATAATCACATTGTGGAGAGTCATGCTTTATGGTATCAACATTTTAGATATAGATATTAGGGACATGTATGGATCTTACTCAACATTTTTTATGAGCCTATAAGCTTACCAAAGTTGACTCTCTACATGTTTTAGGCCCTATTCTAGTGGGCCTCCTTTGATGTAGTTATATGCCCCAAGGGCAACATTGTTCCATCACATGTTCATATGCAAGAAACATTCATTTTTAAATGTTGCATGAACTAGCTTGATTTATAAATTCATGGTCCCATGTTGTACTTGATTTTACTATTATATGATCATGTGGATGCCCATCTCATTCTAAGAAGTACTATCGTATGTTATCACCTTGTTAGTTGTTTTTCATGTGGTCAAATGCCTTCATCGCTATAGTTCTTTGTCTAATTCTACATCTCTCTCTTTATAGGCCTTAGGAAAGAAACACGTGATGTTTTTCAGATATACAATGTTGTCCTAACCTTATACATCAGGGGGCATTTGTTATAAGCCTAATTTTGTTCACCAATGACACTTAAGTTATTTTAGTTGGAGACATTCAAAATCAACATTAACCACACCTACTACTTTCACAAGCGTCGATTTTAGGCCAATTTCATACCTCAATCCAATTCAAACTTTATGTTAACCATCAAAGAAATTATAGGGTTGTGCCTTAATTAGCCAAGCAACCCATGCAGGAATTCCCCTTATATCTATATGATACTTATAGTGGTGTGATTTAAACAATTGTGTGGATCATTAATGCCATAGGTTGCATAAAGAACTTGGTGGGTGAATGCATGACAATATTGGTCAACCTTCTTCATTTAATAGGAGGGTACTTGGCCATCCCTTTGGTCATGTCAATCACTTGGGTGGCCATACTTGAATCTTTTGCATTTGCCTTGGAAATTCTAGCATTGGCCTATAAATACAATCCTTCTCCATGCATTCAAAGTGATTTTTTTTAAATAATTGAGTAGTTTTCAAAGAGTCGGAAGCTCATAATCCTCCTCTCACACTTCTTAGTTTTCCTTGGCCTCATGCTATCCAATTCCTCTTCAAACTTATGATTTCATAAGAAGAAGTGCTATCAGATTGCTACTCAACATAGAGATATTTATCCATAAACAAAAGACTTAGAGCCCTCTTGCTTCACCAACACTGATACTTTGTGGAAAAATTGTGATCTCTATTTCTCTATCTTTTACAAATATCCATGTCCTTCTTGTAACATGCACACAAAAACTAGCTAACAATGGAAATAACAAAATGAACCCCTGCTCCATGCATTCAAAGCAATCTTTTCAAAATAACCAAGTTGTTTTCAAAGAGTGAGAAGCTCAAAATCCTCCACTCACAATTCTTACTTTGCTTTGGCCTCATGTTATCCAAATTCTTCTTCAAACTTATGATTTCATAAGAATAAGCACTATCACATTGCTACTTCGACAAAGAGACCCTGATTTATAAATGAGGGACTTATAGCCCACTTTCTTCACTAACACAGATACTTTGAGGAAAACTTTTGATCTCTATTTCTCAACTTGTACAAAGATCTATGTCCTTAGTGTAGCCTGCACACAAAAACCAACTAACAATGGTAATAACAAAATGAACCCTTGTTGTTCAATATGCCAATCAATTCTCTAACTCAATAAATGCAATTAAAAATCATCTTCATGTACTCAAGCCCTTTGGGAACAATACACCTGCTCAAAGTTTGCACATATATTTGGTGTCATTGTGCTTGTTTTACTTCCAATTGTTTATGTTTTGTGTGGCAATTTTTGAGCCAATGCCCAATTGTTGAATCCCTCTCACTATGGTACTCAGGCCCTTTGGGAACAATACACCTGCTCAAAGTTTGCACATATATGTGGTGTCATTGTGCTTCTTTTACTACCAATTAATTGTTTATGTTTTGTGTGGCAATTTTTTAGCCAATGCCCAATTGTTGAATTCCTCTCACTGTGGGCTAAGGACTATTTAATATAGGTTGTTTCATGTCTAACACATACTTAATGATTCCATTCGGGTTACTCAAATGAGGAAACAGTTATGTATACTGTGCAAATAGCCAACAAAATTGCAAAGAGCTCTCACCTTCAACTCATCAACTTACTCTAGAATTTTATTAACTAAAAAAAATGAGCCAACATACATAAGAATGCTTGCTTATTCTCAACCCTGGTTTCCTAATCACCCAATATTATGCTTGCTTATTCTCAACCCTGGTTTCCTAATCACCCAATATTATCCATGCAGAAAGTCAAATCTAACCATCCTTTTATTATCAATAGTCCAACAACAAAGATATATAATGCTCTAATATGAATAGTGAGTGAGGTTCAATGCAACAACCAATAGACATCATAGAACGCTCCCTTATGAACAACATTACTCCAACAATAATATAACAATTGTTAAAACACTAATCATAAGTTAGTTTGTTAGTTAAGTTAACCTAACTGTTATGCAGTTACATGACATCTATGGTGTTTTGTATTATATATGTACATCTATGTACATGATCATTTATAGAAGTATTGATGAATAGAGTATGTATTTTCTGCCTTTGTTTATTTATCTCTGTTCATCATGGTTTCTTGATTGCATCAGTTATTTACATTATGTTTCTGCTCTTTTCTTCATTATGAATCTAATAGTGGTATCAGAGCTAAAGCTTGATGTTGATTGTTATGGTGATTGAATAGTTTATCATAGCCACAGTGAGGAGAAGATGATGGTTGATCGATCTCTCGGTGAGTGAAGAAGAGCCACCAAAAATCCCAAAGGCTTTATGTCTCACTGCACCAGAAAAGAATTTCTTTGAACTTAACAAGAATATAAACATAAGTTCAAGCTTGTACATGACAATTTTCAGACGCAAACCCTAATCTGAGCCTGAGAAGCAGAGAACTTGCGATCCGATTGGAACGAGATTTAATAAAGCCTCTTTCCTCAATGAGTGATCTACATTGCGCAACAGAAAAAGTAGGACAAAATTGGTTGTTTTACATAGAAGAAGAATGGAAGATCTTTGCAGAAAAAGACGTCATAGATTGAAGTTAAGTCGGGGGCTTATTGTTTGCTTAATAAAGGTGCCCCATGGAAATGACAACATATTTTAATTTGTCGTTGGGAGAGAAGATTTATTCGTTGAACGCGTTGAGTGAGGGACGAAATTCACAGTGCTGGAGGTAACACAGCCATCGTGGAGGTTCGTTGTTGTTTGCCTGGATTTTTGCACTGCAGAAATATTATCTCTCTACACGGCGAAGATAAATCAGAGCAGCCTTCGGTCTGTGCATGTGATGTAATCCAGAAATTGGAACAGCCTTCACACCGCCTGATCGTTCAATTCTCTGAAATTGTTGAGGATGTTGATATGCAGATTAACGGTTCTTGAAACAGATTCCCACATAACCCTGCAGAATTCATGAAAAAGAATTGTCAACAGATTAGTTGTCCAACTACTTGCCGAGAGTTTAGTTTAGAATCCGAATTTATCCAGCGGCTCATTCAACATTGGAGTTTTTGGTAAAGGGTCAAGCTTGCACAGAATATGGGTAGAACGGAGTCTTGAATGAATGATTGTTTGGCTGGAAATGAATGATACATCAAAGAAGTTGAGGTAATACTTTCATGTGACTTTTTATATTTAAAAGTGATTACTTTATATATCAAAGGAAAAGGACAACGCTTCCAAGAAATTCAAATCTTGGAAAGAGTGGCTATAAAGTCTCATAAAATCTCAATTTTTTAAATGGTAACATGAGAGAGCTTGGGAATTAATTTTAAAGTTAGCCATAGTTGTGGGGTAAAAGCCATTGTTGAGAGGAAGCATTGGATTGTCTTCAAAATAGTTGTTGTTTGCATAAAATATTGTTTTATGAAGGCTATAGTTTTATGCAAGATTTTAAAAGAAAAAAACTTTTGGAGTGATAAGTCATATACCTTGCAAGATCCCTTAAAATATTTTGGAGTGATAAGTCATTAAGTTTATTAAAAAAAAAAGGTGTATTTCAAGAAAACATAAGGAGTTATAAGAATGCTTGCAAATGCACAATTGTTTAATTATTTGTAATTGGAGTTATAGGG
>ML795087.1:164149-190526 GCA_009831015.1 Picea engelmannii
AATGATACCCATTGTTGTAATAATTGTTGTGCCATCATAGCCTAATTGTATGTGAGTTGTATCCCTTTCCAACCAATTTGTATAATCAATTTTCTTTGAATCATCAGGGTTGAGAAACATCACACCATCTTGCTTGACATCAATATTGATATTGAAGGATCATTTTGGTTTATTGCATTTTGTTCCAACATAAACATTGCTTTTATATTGTTTAAGTTTATACTCCTTAAGAGATTATCTTAATCTAAGATCCATGGTAGATAATCTAAAATCTATGGTAGGTGAATTATTGGTACTTTTGTATTTCACCATTCACAATGTGTCAATTTCACAATGTGTCAATTGTTGTTTGCTTGAGTACATTCCATCACCGATATTGTTTTTTATATTTTTTCATTATTCTACATCTTTTCAAAAGTTGTTCCCTATAATATTATCTATTATATTTGAATATGGTTATGTACTTTAATATGTTATCTTGTAGTTCTTTAGCTTCTTCTTATATTATCCTTGAATATGGTTATGTATTTTGATATGCTATTTTGTAGTTTTTAGGCTTTTTATAATCTTTTATTACTTTTTGTATTCTTGAAAATAACACATTTTGGAAATTTGTTCGATACCCATGACTTACAATTACCCATGGTTTACAATTTTTTTTAATTGTATCCCACAACCTAATCAAAGTTGATCACTTTGATTCTTAAACATTGATCCTATACTTCATTATGAGAAAACCATCCACTACCTAGAATAATTATTAAGTGTTACTCATTCTAACAAAAGCCACTTTACCAAACATCTAATAATCTATAAGGTATTATTTTATGTCTACAATTTGATTAATCAAATAAGGTGTAAATGTTCTATTTGATTCAATTATTCAATAGATATCCATCATTTCGGCTTTCTTCTTAAACATATATGAAAATTTTCCAAATGCGCCATCAATGTATTCATGCATGTTCCCAATTGGGAGGAATCATGTTATTGTGATGTCCAACATCCAATATCATTTCATTATTTTGATTTGTAAAATGATGTGTGGATGCTTTATTACTTTATTCAATTGATGATTTATCTTGATTGACACAACAATAGAGAACGATGGTGAAGCATTTGAGTTACAAGTGTACAACTTTTAAGGTGACTTCTCATTAGCCATGTATAATACTAATGATGTATGGAGATCAACGATGGTGAAGCATTTGAGTTACAAGTGTACAACTTTTAAGGTGACTTCTCATTAGCCATGTATAATACTAATGATGTATGGAGATCCTTTCTATTCATGAGAAAATGCAACATTTGTATTTATATTTGAAGAGTGTCTTTTCTTTTTAATCACTTTTATCTCTTACTTTTTTGGGCTTACTATTCATAGTCTATATATTCATTTGTCAAGGTTTCAATGACCATGGCTTGTATTTATATAGGTTTCAATGACTTCTCATTAACCATATATAATACTAATGAGGTATGGAGATCTTTTATATTCATGAGAAAATGCAACATTTGTATTTATATTTGAAGAGTGTTTTTTTCTTTTAATCACTTTTATTTTTTATTTTTTTGGGGTTTATTATTTATAGTCTATATATTCATTTGTCAAGGTTTTAATAAAAATTCAATTTTATGATAAAAGGTATATTTATTAGTCTGTAGTCAAAGAACCCTAAACTGAGTTTTCCTATTATCCATTATCTGTAACTTGTTTACTACAAACATCAGATATGAATGGATAAAATATGTTCAAAGTCCTTGAAAATGATTGTGATATGATTTGCTTTCAATAGGTTCAAACATATTTTCCAAGAGATCTATGAAGCCAATCGTAAAACTAAACATAAACATGAAGAAGTAGAAATCTAGTGAGTTTTATGTCTTTAAGGTAATAGATTTAAAGTAGTGAACATTTGGGTCTATGTAGAATGTATTATATTGTCTTTAAGGTAATAGATTTAAAGTAGTGAACATTTGGGTCTATGTAGAATCTATTATATTGTCTTGAATGTGACTAAAACATGAACGGATGCAGGCTTATCGATGACATGATAGCTTGTGCTTTAAAGAGTGAAGGGAGTTATTTATGGGCATGGAAAAAACCTTATAATGATGCTAGAGTGTTTTCTTAGCACAAGGTAAGTAAATCATAATAATGGAATGTTTGATGCTTTGATTTGAGTTTGGTTTTCATATTTTATCTTTATTGTTTTTCTATATTATGGAGATATCGATCATGTATTTATAAATTGTGATAATTTTGTTTTTAAATTTTTTGGATTTTGGATTTTTTGGTTCGTGGCATCTATACTAGTAAGATGATATTCTTCTTTAACTAACATATTTGTATATCTCTATTCACTTTTTTAGTAGATTACTTGTATTTTATTTCAAATTGTTATTAAAATGTTAGCTTGAAAATTAGCTTCCATGTTTGTGTTCTAAAGTATTCATAATTTGTCTAAAATTTGGGACCTAATCCCTTTCCTCTGCTAAAAGTTTTACTAACATTTATGTGTATGCATTATTTGAACCAAGGAAAATTTTAGGGGCTAAATTTCACCCATGGGATAATTTTTCATGTTTTTCCCCAAAACACAATTTCTATTTTTTTTTCTAAAATGATTCACCCAAATTCTATAGGATACAAATATTTTATTCTAAAAATCGTCAAAATTTTGTATAACCCATATAAAATCATTAGAAATTTGAATCTTTTTACACAAATATCACAAACATTGTATGTGTGACATTTAAAGAATTAGTATGATTTGCAAAAATTTCTACATTCTAAGATAAGTACGGATCCTTATAATTCTATTGATTTGCACCCATACACTTATGTAAGAATAGAAAATGGATTTCCATGTTTGTGCATGGGTGTGTTGATGGTTGTGTCTACTTGTAATTTTCAAATGTTTTATTAAAATTAAGGTTTGTGTTTGAGTATTAGAGAATAAAATATTAGAAAACCACATTGTGTAATTTGGGAGCACTTTATGTTATTTTTTAAGTTTAGATTAGATCCAAGATCTATGATTTTTTAGGTCTATTTTTAGTCATTTGTTTTTTAACCATAAATTTGGAAAACAAAAACAAAGGCATACTATAAGCCTTAACGAGGGAAAATTTTAAGTATCCATACTTATTTTAAAGTGTAGAAACCTTGATGAATCTTACTAACTTTTAAAATGTAGTATATATAATTATTGTCTAGGGATATTATACAGTTTCTACATTTTTTTGATAATTTTAAAGTAAAATAATTGTATGCTATAGAATTTGTATGAAAAGTTTAAAAAAAAATGGAAATTGTCAATTTTTTTGAGAAAAAACAAGGAAAAATAGTCTATGCATGAAATTTAATTTTATTAGTCCCTCTCAAGGGAATATAGCAATGAGTTGCTCTTTGACTTTACATTAATTTACTTTTGACTTTTAATTTGTGTATGAAAACTAAAGTTTAACATAGAAAATAAATATCTATTTTTTAATATAATAAAAAAGACTCAATTTTCTCAATTCTAATTGGATAATATATTGAAAGTATTATTACAACCTTCACGTGTCCCAATGTATAAAATTGATTAAATAATTAACCAACTTTATTTTGAGTGGCCAAAAACAATGAAACTTTAATTAACTTTGAACTTGCGTCACCTTACTAGATGTACCGTGTCCTTATCATTAATTTCCATTCTGGAATATTTGAAGGATCTCTCTGTCAAAATTTCACGGTCCTATTTCAGGGAGCTATATTTAAATTTAGCGAAGCTATATTTAAAACGAGATTGCATATTTTCTATAAATTTACGGGCTTATAATTCACAACTAGTCTAGGAATGCCTCTTATTTGTTCAGAATGTTTATTTACATAAAATCCATAGCAATTCCAAGGACTAGTGGATTCTCTAATTAACTCTTTTTTGAGTAAGCCCTTAATTTCTTCTGCACATAATCTTTGGTACTCAGTATTCATAGGAATAGCCCTACTCTTGCATGGTTTCCCTTGATAATCTTCTTTATATGGGAGAGAAAATTCATGTTTCTTTTGTTTCCAGAAAGCTGTAGGGTTTTCAAAGTAAACTGAGTCAATAAATTCTTGTTTTAGCAGAAGAATCTTTTGTTGGATTGCTTCTTTGTCTAGTTGTTCCTTTATTCTAATCCTAGTTTGGAATTCTTTTAGCTCTTTTATCTTAAGACTCTTATACCTTATGGTTTGTACCATATCAGAGGTTCTGGGAGTAGAGACAAAGGGCAATTTTACAATAATTTTTCCTTTTCCAGAAGGAACACTGATGAAATATCCTGGCCTATTTTCTGTCACCATAGTCGATCCATGAGGAGAGACAGCTGGAAGAAAAGGTGTTCCAAGGATGCAAGCTATAGGAATGTCTGCTAATAGAAATTTTAGCTTTAAACAATAATCTTTGAAGCAAAGAGTAGCTTCAGGAATCTGAAAGGAGATTTCTGTTGGAACATTTCCTAATCCGACAGCACTTGATTGGGCTTTTTGCCAAAGAGTCACAGGAATAACATCTTTGTGTAGTAGGTTTAGATCAGATCCTGTGTCTATCAATGTCTTCAATTGAAAATGGATTCCTTGGATTTTTAAGTCAATTAGAACATGGAATTTCTGATGTTGAATCTGAAGAATTTGATCCTTTTTTTGTTCAGTACTAATTTTTTGTTCTTTGATAGATTTCTTCAATCTACCTATTTCTTTTCCAAGATTTGAAATGGAGATAGTCTGAATAGAACAACATATAGGATTTACTATTTGTGGTGTTAGAATCCTTTTTGAGCTAGTTGATGGAAAAATCATTTTCTGATTTTTCCATTCATAGAAGGAAATGAATATATCTTCAATATTCATAAATTCTTTCCATTGTGTGGCTAGTTTCATCTTTTCCTTATCTGGAGTATTTCTGGCAAAGAGATCTGCTTTTGGATGAGTAAATAGATCCCAACTCAACATTTCTTTCATCCATTCAGATTTCACTTTGTTTTTATTGCATCCTTTCATAAGGGAAAGAAATTTTTGTATCTCAGGAGTAGATGGTTTCTTGATATCTTCAGGAATAAGGGCTTGGCATCTCTGATTTATTTCTGTACAAGGATTTGTTTGTATAACTAGGACATGAGAGTCATGGGGGAAAGGAAAGTCGGAACATTGTGGATGGGGACATGGTTCTTTAGATGTAGAATTTGGAGGAGGGAAATTTCTTCATGGATTATGGTTAGCATGTTCAAAATGCAATTGTTCTTCTTCTTTGAATGTTGAGAGTGTGGATAGAGTAATAAGTTTTCCACAATCTATACACTGTACTGCAAAGGGAACATGACCAACTTTATTTGCTAAGGAATGGAGTGAGGTATACAAACAAAAGGATGAAGTGGATGAAGAAGATGAGACTGGAGAATAATTTCTTGAGAGAGTTTTTTGTGGGAAGGAGATTACTGCAGAGGATGCAGATTCTCTTATCTGAGCAGAGGTAATGGATCTAGGGATTGGAGCTTTTGGTGTATCTATTACCCAATCTGTGGGAAAAGAGAGATTTTCCCATCTTATAGTTTGGTGCTCCATTTTCTAATTTAAAGGGTCTGTCAGGACTAAAGTACTGGATTGAGCATTTCTACTGGGGGTATGTAAGACAGCTGGAAAAAGAGTGTTTGTATGCTTAAAACATCCCCTTGTTTGAATATATATATTTGTTCTGGATTGGCACATGTCAAATCCAGTAGTCCTGATTTGGAGTTTTAATATATCTCCAAGGTTTTCATCAAAAGTGTAAACAAAAAAATTTGGATAGCAGACAAAATAGACAGGGCCATTAGAGAGAGGGGCAACTATTCCTCCTATGAGGGAATCAGTAAATTTATGATGTGTCATGTCTCTGACTGTGCAAAGATCATAGGCACCAATGCCTTTATGAACCAAAGGACTGATTCCAACTCGAATGCATCCAAAATGAAGATAATTTGTCCCATGTCTTTTTGCTTCATTTTGAATTTCTTTGACATTGATCAAAGAGATGGTTTGGTTGACATCAGTATTTTTTTGTATTCTCCTAACCAATTCTTTTACTATGACCCTTGAAATAGACTTCAAATGAAACATGCTTAGATCTTTATAAACTATGCTTGGAGAAATCTCAGGTAATTTCCATGCAGCTTAAGGCTGCGTTTCAACTTCTTCTATACTGGCATAATTTATACTATGTGATCTATTATTTGAAAACATAGATTCTAAACTATTTACAGAATCTCTTCCAGAAGTACTCTGGTCTTCAGCATTTTGCAATTCTCTAAAAGAGACTGATGAAGAATCCATTTGAGATATAGTAGAGAATACTATGACTGCACAGAAAAGCAGGGCGTTTAGTCTTAGTCCTCTATTCCGGAGAAAGAAGATTTCAGATAGGCTCTTGGCCGACTACTCAGGCAAAAACTAGTAACTCTGTCCGGAAGTCGCATAAGTGGAAACTCTGTCTTTCAAGAGCCCGAGACTTCTGATACGGCTTCAAAGTGAGTCGCAAGAGTGAAAATCTTGTCTTTCAAGGCCCCGAGACTCTTGATACGGCTCTAGATTCTCACAAGTAGATATATATCAACACAGAAAACTAAAACACAGAGCAAATAGCTTTTACCAGATCGAACGGTCTGATATCATAACCAGCGTGAAAATGGCTTATAATTTATAGTAGATATTACTATGACTGCACAGAAAAGCAAGGTGTTTAGTCTTAGTCCTCTGTTCCGGAGAAAGAAGATTTCAGACAGGCTCCTGGCCGACTGCTCAGGCAGAAACTAGTAACTCTGTCTGGAAGTCGCAGAAGTGGAAACTCTGTCTTTCAAGAGCCCGAGACTTCTAATACGGCTTCAAAGTGAGTCGCAAGAGTGGAAACCTTGTCTTTTAAGGACCCGAGACTCTTGATACGGCTCTGGATTCTCACAAGTAGATATATATCAACACAGAAAACTAAAACACAGAGTGAATAGATTTTATCAGATCGAAAGGTCTAATATCATACCCGGCATGAAAATGGCTTCATGGCTCTGATACCATTTGTAAGCTTGTTGCTTTTCAAAGGCTTCCTCCATCGGAGAATGAAGCTTGAAGATTTCTTTGTCTCATGCGCTTGCTTCCTTCTGCTACTTGACCTTCTGCTTCTTGCAACTCTCAGCAGAACCAATCCAGCTCTCCTAGCGAACCCCAAGCTTGGTCCTTATGTGAACCCCACCTCTCGGCCTTATGTGAACCTTCCAGTGACTCCTATCGAACCTTCAGACAACCCAACACCTACAACTTCCCTTAGCGGCCTCCTTGACTAGCGGGACTTACTACCGGTGCTATTCAGGACCTAAGAGAACCTCGGTACATCCACCTTCTGAGAACCTTATCTCCGATATGAGAGAACTTTATCTACCCTCTTGAGAGAACTTCAGCACATAATCGTTCAAGGAACACTGATTCCAATAACAGGCAAATAGAATCAAGAATCATAGCATGCGCATAATACAGAGACAATACTCAGAGATCATTACATAATTTGCTGAAGTCTTTCTTTATATTAATAATAGAGCAAATATGCCAAGGTATTACAAATGAGCAGGATGCTCTTTACTCGCTCACAACACACTTTTTACAGACTCAAAGAGAATGACTCAAAGCTCTGACAGAAGGGAGCTTAGAAGTCTTGGACTAACTTACACACACCTCCGAATGAGCTCTTCATCTCCTTATAAGCAATTTTGGAGAGAAGGGAATCGCTTTGATGAAAGGACTCGACATGACTTCAGACCCTACATGTTTTCCACAAAATCTGCTTTATGGATTTGGTGGTAGTAATCGTGCAGGATTCTCCGACCAAATCAAAGCCTTTATTATCCACTAAGTTAAAGTAGATATAATAGTAAATCCGACGGGGTAGTCGTGCAAGATTCCTCGACCAGAGGACAGACAACACATGACTTAAAGAAGAGAATCTTGGAAATGCGGGTCAAACCACGCCAAAAGTTGGAGAAGTGCTCCAAGTTTCCAAGATGCTCATTATTACAAAAGGACAAATTATTTACAAAGTGGATATTGGTTACGTCAACCCACTAAACCTGAATGGCACCACTGTCGGCCATTTAGACATGAATGTTCATGATTACACTGTGGAGGTTGGTTACGTCAACCCACGGAAACCGATATTTTACCCCTATTTTAGTCATTTTCAATATAAGTTGGAAATCTTTGAGGATAGTTTAATGTATCCCAAGATTTAGTATACACTTTTCTTGCAATGAATGGTTGGTCATTCATAACTTGAACAATGGTTTTTACTTTTATCTTCCATTGAAAATGATTTAATATGAAGAGGCATAGTAGTTCTCCCTCATTTGGATCGAATTCAAAAGGATTATGGACTGATTGTAAAGGAGATATAGAATTTAGAATTCCTGGATCAATTGCCCCTTTGTTTAGTCCAAAGTCTTTCCACCAGTCTGCCAGCCAAAGAGGTGGTCTTCCAGAAGTAGCTATATTTACATTTCCAAATTTTACCAAAGTTAGAAAATCTTCTTGCTGAACGAAGTTCCACCATAGCTCTTTATAGGACGAATAATTATAGTCTGTTTCTGGGAAGCTTATGTTTGGATTTCTTTCAGGCCACTGGTACAATAATCTTGGTCTGTTCAGACAAAAGTATTGCTGATTATTTCCAATATTGTCTCTAATATCCCAGATGAGATCAATATCATGAAATTTATAATTAAGAGCTTCTTGTGCCTCAACTGCCTTCTCAGTAGTTTTAGCAATCACTGGAGCTAGAACATTTGGAATTCTTCTCCCTCCGACTTCTGGAACCAAATTAGAATAGGCAAGTTGTGTTGTTTGAGAAAGAATTTTTGTACTTCGTAGCTCCCAATGGGGTGTTCATTCTGCTTCATATGTTTCCCAGCTTTGGGAATCAGGTATATGAACTAAAGTTTCTATATCATTTCTAAGATATACAAAAATTATTAGACAAAGATTTTGTAAATGTTCTCGGCTCAAGAAGTCAGGGATAGAGTTATCAGTCCCTTTAATATGCTCGATGGAGAAATCAAAATTCCTAAATAAAGCTTGCCATCTAGCAAATTTAGAATCACCAGGGGATTTAATATCTTTGTTCAAAACTTTATTCATGGCTGTAGCATCTGTCCTTAAAAGAATTTTTTTGTAGATCAGATAGATCTCAAATTTTTGAATAGCATTTAATGCAGCCTTAATTTCTTTATCTAAAGCAGAATAATTCTTTTATGCTGCTTGCCAGAGTCCAGAAGCAAACTGTATGATTTCTTCATTTTTCTTATTACTGCCATCTCTGACTTGTTTAAGTACTGCACCCTAGCCAATGTTACTGGCGTATGTCTCGACTATCTTAAAAAGATCATCATCAGAAATATAGAGGATAGGAAGATTTTTTGCTTTAGCTTTTATATTTCTTACTTCTTGTGAGTGTGCTTCTGTCCAGGGACTTGGGTCTTTCTTTAATCTATCATTAAGTATCTTTCTATCTTGAGCGCATCCTTTGTAGAAATGGCTTATGTAGTTCAGGCTGCCCAAGAATCTCTCTAACTGAGTTTTATCAGTTATTTTATCTGGAAACTTGTCTGCAAATTCTACAACATGTGTCTGTAGAGTTAGTCTTCCATCTTTTATTGTATGGCCTAGATATTTAATTTCGGTTTTGAAGAGTTCAAGCTTTTTCTTTGAGAAGACTAGGCCTACTTGCTTAATTATTTGTAGAAATTTCCTCAGATGCTTAAAATGTTGATCTATTGAGGAGGAAAAACATTGTACAGGGCTAATTAGTTTATGAAAATTTGTAAATGTTTTACATAAGTGAATATGTGGGACAAAGAAATCTAAGTTTTTTGAAGTTGTTCTCTAAGCTTAAAAGTTCATGTGTTATATAATATAACAAATAGTATGTGTTATACATAGTAAAATATCAAATTTTAACATTGTACACAACCACTTGATTTATGAAAATTTATAAAGATTKTATCTGAGTGAATATGTGGAACAAAATAATCTAAGTTTCTTGAAGTTGTTCTCTAAGCTTAAAAACTCACTTAATAGAGTGCTAGCTTCCAAGACAAACATTTATAAGATTTATATAAGTTTGAGTCAACTGTAGCATACATCWTGTACATAACTAAGCACATCTTTTAGCCTAAGAGTTGAACAAGTTTGATTCAATTACCATGTTTGAGTTTTATACACAAAAACACCACATATCATTTTTTTTTTTTTTTATAAAGTTTTTCAAATGTTATAAATTTATTAATTATTAAATTGATTTTTTTAAATATAAAATATAATTTTTAAAATTTTGAAATTCAATATTTTTAATTTTTAATTGAAGTATTAAGATTTGACCAATTTCGTTTGGTTTTTCCACTGGTATCATCTCCGTGTTTCAAGCAATTTCGTCACCGGAGGAAGCAGAGGAGCCATGATCGAATCTCTAGCAGGTTGCTAGAGAGTCGAATCTCCAGCAGGTTGTAAGTATCGCAAATACAACAAACTCTTTTTAACTTTTATTGCTTTCTAGAATTTTTACTACACGGTTTGGGGCATTGCGACAGCACTGCAATGACAAATTCCTTCTGAAAAGATGAATTATTTATGAAAACTAGAAAGTTGTAAATGATCAGATCAATGTACATATAAGAGTTCACAGTAAGGAGAAACTTTCACATTTTGGTGGCACCTGGAGGATAGAGCTTCACAGAAAGAACATTTTGGCGGCACTTGGAGGAGCTAGCTGCACAGTAGCAGCATATGGCAGCCATGAGAAATAAATATGTACAACTACGTCAAAAATATGAAGAGAGAGGTATTGACTTCCCAACAAACTATTTTAAAATATATTTTTATAACCTACTTTTCGTTTTCTAAGCTGACCCTTGACATAAGGCATTATGCTAGTTTTCTCTTATCAATAATGTTAAGCTTGAAAATTATTAACTAGTCATAAGGGTACTGTGGACTTCTAACGATTTGGGCAGTTTGATCATTCCAACAGGGTTAGATTCTTTAAGATATTCAAGGATCTTGATTGGTTTAATTTGAACGTGTGCCTATATATTAAACTGTAATTCTATGGTTTCTTAGGATATCTGGATTGATATATTTACTCTAAATCTTAATTATCTTAATAGTAATTAAGAATAAGCTTTAAATATTAATTATTTAAATAATAATTAACATTTATAATTCAGTTCTTTATTTTAAAGGATTAATCTTTATAATTATTTTAGGAATGATGTTTATTTCATAAAATTTATATTTATATTTTCAAAATTACATGTAGTTTTGTTGTGTTAGTCTCATAATCCTAAAGTTCTATAGTCTAAGTATTTTCTAGATTAAATGTTTTTAAGATTCTAGTTTATTCTAGTTTGTTAGGATAAAGACACCTAGCTTCTATGTAAAGGACACCTATCATACTCATGTGATTGGTTGTTCTCCTAGTTTTTAGTTTAGAGTTGAGCTATATAAACTACCTCCTTCTTCAAGTGAGGTTAACAAGTAGATTATGAGTTCTCACTTCAGATTGTAATCATTTTTTCCTTATCAATAAAATTACGTGTCTGAGGACACTTTGTCAACATGGTATCAGAGCCATGGTGAAATGGCGATGAAAGGGTGATGGATTAACGAAACAAGGAAGTCTCCACAACATCTTCCTGGATCTCTTCAAATTCAAGGACAATGATATCGAGGTATTTTAATGTTGTTAATTCAATAAGGAATTTTTTTATTTATTATTATAACAGTTTGTGTTTTTGAAAATTTTGATAAGATAAATCATTATTTTTTGTCATCGAAAAGTCTTGTATCGGATCTATTCTCTTTTTTTTAGAGATTATTTTTCTGATCAGATCTACTTTGTTTATCAAATAGATCAACTACAATCCAAGTAGATGACTCATTTTTGTAAACAATTGCGACAGATCTGCTTATAAATCTGGGAATTTCTTGTGAAGAGTTTTAATTCTTTTAGATCTACTTAAAATCTATCTCAAACTATTATTTTGTTTGAGATCTGCTTGTTTTCATTGGTGCGGTCTGCAAAATCATGGTGAAATTTGCTTGTTTTCATTGGTACTAAGATTCGAGATCTAGAGAGCTAAAATCACCCAAATTCGAAGTACAGTGCAGTACCATATCATGGAATGTATCGAGGACTGTAACGCAGATCAGATCGTAGTAATATAGTCTGCGCAACATTCTGATCTGTATTTCTTGTAGATCTGTATTCCCCTGCAGCAAATCGTGAGTTCTTTGGGCTCTATTTGTTGTTACAGATCTGGAGAGACCCTGCATGGGAGCAGATCGCCATTGACAGTGGAGGGATTGTGACCGTTCTCTATAGAAGAGTCTCATGCACACCTTCTGGAGGTGTTCGTTTTACCATTAATGGCATGAACCTCGTCGCGTTGATGTAATCGTGGGAAGTTTTTTGGTATGGTTGGATCTCATGATTTAGTGCAAATTGAATCCTTGACAGTGCCTCTTCTGCGCGATTTTGGTGGGCAGTGTTGAACTGATATTAAATTACCAAAAATCGTTGCAAAAATCTTTGATCATAACGAGGTCCATATCATTGACCGTATAGAGGACCGGAATGACGTCTACGTGCATTCTTCTTTTCATTCCAAAGCTCGATCTGCAAGCGACAGAGCTTCAAACAGTATTTCATGGTGATTAAGGATTTCCATCCCGTTAAAATGACGTGAGGATCGTCTTCCTAAGGAATGCTGCATGGATAGATGAGCCCCTCCTCCTCCATTTTTCTGACAAGTTGAAACATAGCCATCTCATGATGAAATTTGATGGGTTGATGCAGAGGCACTTCGTTTGCTGTGTAAACTTGCCTTTCACCTTTGTGGATCTCCACATAGTAGTGCCCTCCTTCTTCATTGTCTTGCGATAAGGTTGCTCGGGTCTCCTTTTGCAGCTAGCACCAGATCCTTCTCTGCGATTTGAACATTTTGTGAAAATTGAACTCATCCATAACTTGCACCAATGACTCTCTTGTGGCCTCCACTTGAATTCATCGAAAACAAGTGTGCCATCGATCTCCACCAGCACGTCCAAAGAATAGCCTACAACCTCCTCACTGTTCATCGTCTCTAGCAATAATGCATGGCTTTTCAAATACACACAATGGGCGCCTCCTCTCTGGTGACTCTTGCAAACACGTCTGCAGTCATATTATACATCGATTGTGAGTCTAGAATCCCAAAGGACTACACTTGCTACATCTTACAGATGTCCAACCATTGAGAGATAGTTTGTGGTTATTGCATTGACCTTCAACGAGCCACCATCATACCTTTTGGAAAAAGGTTCATTATAAGTTATATTTGTGCCTATTTTTTTTAACTTAGAAAAGACAACTTGAATCCTTTGTTTCCGGACAATCATTATTTTTTGTTAAAATATTGGAGGCTTTAGTTCAAGTGGGGGCACATTGTGTTATCTGTAAAAGGTGTAAAAGACTATATATATATTTTAAAAGAGGCTTCTTAATTGTAGTCTTGAACACTCTGAAGTTGAGAATATTCCCGTAAAATACTTACTCAAACTCCATTTCTAACGAGACTTTTAAAGGGTCAAGACCAAACCCTTAAAAGTGCTCTTTTTGCATGGATTATGTACACTTCCTTTTGGTGCTTTGAGTCTCACTTTTGGATTTTTGTGGATTATTCACTTGCAATATTGCAACAAACATCATGTCTAAATTAATCAATTTATTCACAGAATCAGATAAGTTAGATGGACCCAAGAATTACAAATCTTGGAGTCGACACATGAAAAACACTATGATTTATAATGAATTATGGCGTGATATTTGTGATGGTGATACTACTCCAACTAAGCCAACCGATGCTACTTCTTTAGAAAAATGGAATTTGAAAGATGAAAAAGCACTTGATTTGCTACGTTCTTCTGTAACTGAACACATGTTTGTACATATTGAGAATTCCAAAGATGCATGGTTGCTTGGAATATGTTCAAGAAGCTTTTTGATACTCTTGTTGCATCTCATAGAGTTGATATACAAATGAAATTGCTTAAACAAAGATTAGTATATAATGGTGATGTATTAGAATACATTTCAAGGATTAAGAACATTCATCAGGAAATCATCAAAGGCGGTTTCCCTAAACTTGAAGATATTTTTCTAGTCTCCATTGTAATAAATTGATTGCCTTAATCTTATAATCATTTTCTTGAGACTTTGCAAATAACTTATAAGTTATCAACTGTAACTTTTGATTCACTTAGTGAATTATTGGCTCAACATAGAAAATCTTTTGGAAAACAAAAACAATCAGGAGAAGATCTTCTTTTCACTAAAGCTGGAAGTTCTAAAGGAAGAGGAAAACCAAATTTTGGAAATTTTCAGAATCAGTCTTCTAATCGAGGTCGTGGTCAAGGTAGAGGTCGTAGAAATTTTCATCAACAAAATTTTCAAAGTAATCCTCACAATAATAATGCATAGTCAGGAAGAGGAAAAAATTTCAGTCAAGTAAGATGTAAAAGATGTTTAAAGATGGGTCATTATGCATCAAATTGTCTTACAAGCAATGATCAATTGCCAAAGTTTAAGCATACCTCAAATTCAAGACTCATATGAGTTGTTTCATCAGATTTGTCTTCTACGTTCTATGTTCTATTCTTCATCTTGTCTGAATGTAATTGTTGATTTTAAGAATTAAAATTTTCCTTTGATTGATAGATTCCTGATGCGGTAGAGGATCTGTTGTAAGCTTGCTTATTTATCTTTGTTTATTGTTCAGACACATCTAAGTTCTATTCTTCATCTTGTTTGAATGTATTGCCTGTGATTGATAGATTCCTGATGCGATAGAGGATCTGATGTAAGATTTCCTATCTATCATTGTTTATTGTTCAGACACATCTAAATTCTCTTCGCAGAGAGGATCTCTGCTTAGCGAATATTTGTCTTTATGTTATTCTCTTATTTCTTCTCTTCATCATTATACAAATATTTTTTCTGATAAGGAGCTTAAATTCCTTCATTGAGAAAACTGTTTATGACTCCATAGCCCAATGGTCCATCACTGATCTGCAGTGATATATGTTGTCTTTTCATTTCTTTAAAGTCTTGTTGATCCACCTACTCAAACCATTTCAATACATTTACATTTTGATGGGTACTAGGATTATCCTCTTGCAGTCTGAGGGTGACTCTCAGTGCTAACATGTCATGGCATCATTGTCGAGGACGGAAGTGAAGATATCTTCCCCAAGAGAATGACAATGAAGAGATTCGATTTTAGATGGTGAACTGAAGTTGGACACATTGTTCTGACTGCGCCTCATCTTTCACCAAGGCGACTCCACTTGTTTGAGACAAATTAAATGGCTATGGAGGCTATCCTGGCCAAGAGGTTTGCCCCACTCAATTTCTCATCCATAGTTGGTTATCCGCATCATGTGCCTCAAATTGATGAATGGCAAGATCTGCTGCCAAGATTTTATGAAGGTGAGAATGACATCCCTATTGAGCATGTTCTAGAATTTCATGATTTGATGCAACAACTTGACATCCAACATGAATACATGTGTATGAAGCTATTTATGTACTATCTTCAAGGAGATGCTTGTATTTGGTGTCACTCTCTTTATATTTCTAGTGTTTTTTCACTCGAAGAGTTTCATGCAACTTTCAATATTCATTGTCAAAAGTTTTATTCCTCTGAGTTAATTTGTCATAGTTGTTGTGAGGAGTATAAAGACTATGTTCAGGATATACTTGATTCTTATGAAGGCTGTAAGAATGAAGAAGATGCCTCCGATGAGGAATCGACTCTTTCTCTTCCATGTTCACCTGCATCAGATGAAAACTCTCTTTGTTGTCTCAATAAGGAAAGTGCAGAAATTGAGTCTGTTCTGGAAGCTGATAATTTTTGTAACCCTGTCTCTAAAAAACCTAGATATGAGTAGCCTATTTTTGACTCATATGGTGATGATAAGATATATCTTCCTAGATTGAATCTTGAAAGGAAGCATGTGTTTAATAATGAAGAACAATTTTCTCATGTTGGGGAGAAGATACCTCTCAGTATGTCATTCAAGACTCCTCCTTTATTTGATCATTATGGAGACAATGATGAATATGCTGAGGTGTTTTTTTGTCTTAGAAGAAAAAAGCATTAGCGTCCAACCTTCTAATGAAAATGAAAGCTTTTACCAAGAGCAACATGATAAAGAGAAAGAGTCATTCATTGATACACATGAAGAGATTTATTTCCATCAACTAGTAGATGTTATCAGAGAAAATAAAAGAGAAGTGGATCAGTAGCCCGCATCAGCCATTCACTCACATGTTCTTGCCACAAACATTCAACCATATGTGAGCAATTGTAAAGCAAAGCAGGCTTTCTGTTACCAACCCAGTAAGTTTTATCACCTATTTTATGACCATGTAGGGGAGTACATGGAGTTGCATTTCCTCAATGTATTGAAGTCTTCAAACTTTATCTTACCTTCATCATTGGGAGGTAATCTGAAGAATGTAATTAATTTGTTGTCACAATTTTATTGTCCTTTGCTGATCAATGACAGAGTAAATAATTTTTCATGTAGGAAGTTACATGAATGGCTCTGGTGGAAGTTTGTTTTCACCTAGCGCATTGTAAAAATCGGTTAGTTAGGATTGTACATAAATAAGCTCCTTCTAGAGCATGTGTTTTTGTTTTCTTTTTAAGTTGAGTAGTGTACATGTCATCATGTTGTCTTCAACAAAATGTATTTGAGCCCGACTCCACAACCCAACAACTAAGGAACTGGAACTGCTTGTTCTTGGCAGGTCACAGAGAGCATGCCATCCCTTGTGGAGCCAAATGTTATCACATAAAGTTGTCAAGGTCAAAGGACGACCAAGTCTTTTGTTTTACAGGGAAAGTCCAAGCGCAACATTCAAAATCAATCCATTTCGAGCTTAAAATACAAGCAAATGAGCGAGTTCAATTTTTAATGGTGGAGATACCATGTGGAGTTCAAAGGCTCTCGGACAGTCAGAATTCAAAAGTCGCACAAGGATTAATGACTAGACATAAACACCGAAGTCCTGAAGTCCCGAAGTGACGAGACGCTGCCATGTCAACTGGAAGAATGTGACTTCGGGATATTTCCATCAAAACATCCCGAAGTCCCGAAGAGACGAAGTCTCAAAGTCCCGAAGTGACGAGAGCTTGCCACGTCAACCGAAAGAAAGTTACTTTGGGAGATTTCCATCCAAATGTCCCGAAGTCCTGAAGTAAATATGAGCCATTGAAGGCTAAGGACACGTGTTGGCAGACCTCACACTTTGGAAATTCGACACTTTGGAGGATTGCATGAGCAAGAAGAAGAAATCTCCTTAAGCTTGAACTCCTGAAGTGAATCTCGGTCGTCCAAAACAAGAGGACACGTGGAGAGGCAGATCTCTCACTTCAGAGATACGAAACTTCGGAGGATTGTAAGAGATATGCATTGAAAAGACCCGAATCCCGAATTCCCGAAGTAATTGTGAACAATTGATCTTTGCAGCCAGAAGCAGGTACCATCCAAGAGCGGCGCGTGGCAACAAAAATCAGGATTTCCCAAATCACAAATTGCAGCAGATCGACAACCACATTTTATTGCGAGGACGAAAAATGCTCAAACGATAAATTTCTAGAGTGGTCCCGTAATCGAAGCCGTGGTATGGAGAAGGGGTTACGTGGTAGAAGGTGGTGAATTGTGGGCTCAAAAGCGATGTGGATCCAAACTACCTTTGATGGCCCCGCAATCACATGCTTATTCATGTTCGACAACACATGTATTCCAATAGAGGATGAACAAATTCAGTAACCACTCACACAACCAGATCAAAGATCAACACACAGATGTTTTGACGTGGTAAAACCCCTACAGGGAAACATCCACGACCCCAACCAACACGACCACTTGGAGTAGTTTATTAATGCAAAAGAAAAATATTACAAAGAGATTTTACAAGAGAGTTTCTCACAATCGATTATCGAAAAATGACCCTCCATGCTCTTTAAATAGATATCATGGACCAATCGGGTGTTAAGCCACAGATCAATGGTCGTTAAGATCGAGGAGAGTACGAACAGTTGGATCACTCTATGTTGAGAACATATCGTGACCATCAGATTTCCTAACTACAAATGCATACTAAAAAAGCACACTTTTACCTAACGACACATTAGACCAAGTAGATCTTAACTAACTCCTAAGTGTCTAAATATCCTAACATCCCCCCTTAAGAAAAACTTGGGATAGGATTGAAGGATTTACAATGTTGACACAATAGGAGAAGGAATGAGACATTGGAACCTATCCCCCCTTAATGACAACTTCTTGAACTCCTAACATAGATCAAAGTTTGGAAAACTTCGCTTCTGTAAGAGACTTTGTGAAAATGTCTACAACTTGATCTTCTATAGGGAAAAAGAGCACTTCAATAAATTGATCATGAATGAGCTTTCCGATGAAGTGCATGTGTAGCTCGATGTGTTTTCTACGCTAATGTTGAACTGGGTCTTTGGCGAGCTTGATGGCACTCTGATTATTGCACCAAACGCTGGTCGGATGCTGCTGCTGGAATCCAAACTCTGAAAGGATCTGTCGAAGCCACAAGGCTTCTTGACTAGAATTTACCATTGCTCGGTACTCTGCTTCTGCCGAAGAAAGTGCAATAGTCTATTGTTTTTTACAGGCCCAAGTGACAAGTCCTAAACCAAGGCTGAAAACATAACCTACAGTAGACTTTCGATCATCAAGGTCGCCAGCCCAATCTGAATCAGTGAAACCAACCAATAAAGGAGTCCCCCCTAAATTGTAATGCATCATGAATTGAATTGTACCACAGACATCAAGAAGTATCATTTTAGTTTCTTTCCAATGGCTTTCATGGGGTGTTTTCATATACCGGTAAACAAGACCAATAATAAAGGAAAGAACATGACAGATATGAGTCAAGTATAAGAGGCTACCAACTAACAAACGGTACAGGGTGGCATCAACTTCAGGAGAAGTACATGTGGCAGTAAGCTTGACTCCAGATTGGAAGGGAGAAGGGGTTGGTTTACAATCATCCATGTGAAAGAGACGAAGAAGGTCACACACATACTTAGACTGAGAAAGAAAAATTCCTTCATTGGTTTGCAAAACTTGGAGGCCAAGGAAATAGTGCAAAAATCCTAGGTTTGTCATTTCAAATTTCTTCTTAAGGTTGGTTTTCACATGGTTTACAAGTTTTGAGTCACTAACAGTAAGGATAAGGTCATCAACATACAGGACAAGGATTATGAGATGGATTCCTACATTCTTGGTATAAACATTAGGATCAGAATGGCATATAGAGAATCTGGTTTCAATAAGAAAGTGGTCCATTTTGGCATACCAAGCTCGAGGAGCTTGCTTAAGACCATAAAGAGATTTCTTAAGGCGAAAAACAAGGCTAGAGTCATTTTGGACATAGCCAGGAGGTTGTTCCATGTAGATTTCTTCTTGCAAATATCCATGCAAAAGGTAGATTTAACATCCATCTGATGGACCTCCCATTTATGTGAGGCAGCAAGGGAAAGAACAACAGATGAAATTCATTTTGGCTACAGGGGCAAAGGTTTCGTTATAGTCAATTCCTTTAACTTGGGAAAATCCTTTGGCAACTAACCGAGCCTTGTGTCTTTCAACACTTCCATTTGATGCATACTTAGTTCTATAGACCCATTTACATCTGACAATTTTTCTTCCTTTTGGAAGAGGTATAAGATCCCAAGTATCGTTTTCCATTAAAGAATGATACTCTTCATTCATTGTTGTATCCCAATCTGAATAACCTGAAGCTTCTGCAAATGTCTCTAGATCATGAGTCTCTGAAACTTGAGCCAAAAGAGAAGAGGCTCATTGGAACTGTGAACGTGTTCGAAACTGATCTGAAGGATCACCGACAAGACCACTAGTTGCTTCTCGTGTTGAACAGACCCATCTAGGAAGCGGTGGAACTGGTGCTAGTTCAGGTTCAAAGGACTCATCTGGAGGAAGGTGAACATGCGGAGGTGGATTTTCATCCTCAATGTGATCATCTGAAGAAGAAACCAGAATAGGAACATAAGAAGGCACAAACGCCAAAGATGGCTCGTAGGCCGAAGAAGGCACGATCTTCGAATTAGGCTCGCAGGCCAAGAGATTTTCATCAAATTTAACATCTCTTCTAATAATAATTTTGTTACAATGTGGTTGAAGAAGTCTATAACCTTTGACATCTTCAAAATAACAAAAAAATATACACTTCTCACTTTTAGGCTGCAATTCTTTCCTTTTCTCATCATAAATGTGAGCCCATGCTATACTGCCAAATACAGGGAAGTGACTTACATCTGGTTTAATTTTAGTCCAAGCTTCTTCTGGTGTTATATTTTTAAGAGCCTTTGTGGGAGTTTGACTGGCTATGTAATTTTCATTGTTGTTTGTTTCTGCCCAATACTTTAAACTTAATCCCTTAGATTGGATCATACAATTAGCCATTTCTTTTAATGTGCAGTTCTTTCTCTCAGCAACACCATTTTGTTGTGGTGTATATGGAACAATGTGTTGCATTTGAATGCCCTGTGTAGTGCAGTAACTTGTAAAATTATTGTTCACATATTTACCTCCATTATTTGTTCTTAACTTTTGAATTTGATGTCCAGATTGTTTTTCTACAAGGGCCATGTAGGCCAAAAACTTGTCAAAAACTTTGCTCTTAAGTTTTAAGAAGTAAACCCAAGTACGTATGGAAAAGTCATCAATGAAAGTTAAGAAATACTTGCACCCAGAAAAAGAAGGAGAAGAAAGTGGACCACACAAATCACTGTGAACAAGCTGCAAAGGGACCGAGGCGTGCTAAGAGGCACGTTTGTCAAAACTATCCCAAGAACATAACTGGCACAAACACCATCTATGCATGAAACAAGAGGAAGACCAGTCACCATCTTTTGATTATATAGTTGTTGCAATGAGTGATAGTTTAGATAACGAAACCTCTCATGCCAAAGTTTTCTCAAGTCATCGCTATGAGAAATAAAAATTGATGAAAAAGATGATGAACCAAAGTTGTCAAACTTGTACAACCTGGTAATATCATCAGTAATTCTAGTTGCAAGAACATGCTTAAGATCTTTGAGATCCTTGATTACAACTTGGTGAGGTGAAAACTCTACGGTTTTACCTTCACCTGAATGAGTGATTTGATATATTGATAGAAGGTTACAAGAAAGACTTGGAACACATAATACATCATTGAAATGACCATTATCTACTTTAAATGTTCTAGATCCTACAACACTAAAAGATCTATCATCACCAACAAATGTTTTCTTGGTGTTACATTCATTTAGAGTAGAAAATATGTCTTGATCCTTAGCAATATGATAATATGCTATAGAATCAATAAGCCACTCATCAGAAGAAGAAGTAGAAGTTGTATTGAAGGAGAAACCAGAGGCAGAAAGTGCATGTCCATGAGAAGACGAAGAAGTAGTAGAATCAATACTGATGTTGTGTTTCTTCATCGTTGCTTCTAAAGCTTCCATCTTCTTGAAACATTTGGACTCATCATGACCATCTTTATCACAAAAGTTGCAATGTTTGTCAGTCTTCTTATGTTTATATTTTTCTCATTTGTCACAATTAGGAGCTGAAGTTGTCTGGGTAGGTTTGGGACCCTTATGTTGATTGTTGTTGTAGCGAGGATGTTGCTTCTTGGGATACTTGGGTTTATCTTTCTATTGGGCAACTAAGGCTTTGTTGGAGGTACCTGCAGTGTTGATCACTCCAAGTTGTACAAGCTTATCTCCCTCTCTAATCAAAGCAGCACAAAAGGACTCAAGAGTGGGTTTTTTATAAGCTTTCCCTAGAGCCTCTCTCATGGCATAAAAGGTAGATACAAACACAGAATATGCACTACCTAGCTTAGAAAGAATAAGATAGATGCAACGCTCTTCCTCCATTTTTATCTCACATTCTTCACATAAAATTGTAAGTGTTTTAAACTTAGATAGATAGTCTCCAAGGAAAGAAAAATCACTTGGACTGAAGTTCAATACTTGATTTTCTAACTGTTGTGCTCAAATAATATTGAGTTTACCAAACACAGATTCAATATTTTCCCAAACTTTCTCGAGGTCATCAATTTCTTTAAGGTGGAACCTTAAATCAGGAGAGATGGACATTTTGATTAGTCCACGTGTTTCGTCACTCCTATTAGCCCATTTTACTTTCTTATCATCATCAGTGGGTGCTTTTTCCTTTCCCAAGGTAATCTGGTACAAACCTTTACTTCTTAATAAATCTTCCACATGAGATTTCCATTGGAAGTAGTTGGTGCTAGTAAGCAAAAGATTACTGGAAGAAGCCATATTAAATTTGTAGATAATATGTATTTAAAAATTGAAAATAATGTTCTGGATGGAAATATCTCGCAAATTTAAACAGTTTAAAAAAAACGGCATTGAAAACGAACTTCAGATGTGAGAGTTATGCCTTTTAAAAAAACAACATAAATGGTAACCAAAGGACCACGTGGTGGTGTAAGTTGTTTTATGAAGTGACCCACTGTTATAAAGAGAAGCGAGGATAAATTTTACAATGAAGTTACTTCATGCAAAATAAATAACTCTGAAATAAAATATTAAAGCTACTTATAGTGATTCACTTTTATACTTGAAGTGAAATACACTTTACAATTTTAGCATGAACTTTTTCAAAAAAAGTAACAAAAGAGAGACTTGAACTCAAGACCTCTTACTTAGTAAGACAACTTTTAACCAAATGGTCTAGCAAAACATATTGTATTGTTTCGCAAGAGGATTGGGGGTGTTGTTGTTGTTGTGGTGGTGGTGGTGGTGGAAGACGGTCTCAGAGAGTGTGCTAAAAAAACTATTTTCACACAAGAAAAAATATCGCTTCTCGATGACAACAAGTGTTAGATCTTGGCTAGCTTACCCAGAAGATGCACATTTTTATATCTATTTCTGATTTTCCGAGATCACACGGGATGTTGGGAAAAAATAATTCGCAGATATAAAAGAGTAGCAACCCAGAAACAAATAATATAAAACCAAAATAATACTCTGCAAAAATTTAAAAAAATGTGTATTTAGGTTTTATACCTCCGGATCTGACTGAAATGGTAGTATCTTGGGAAAATAGAAACCTTTTCGAGTGAAACAAAAAGTGTTCCTAACTAAAACGAGTGCTCCAGACACAATTGAACAGTCCTCTCAGCCCAAAAATGTACGAAAATGACAGAAAATGGAGATGAGGCAACTCGGCTTCACGATCTCGATCTACATCAGGAACGGGTCTTCAAACAGGCTCTGATACCATGTTCAACAACATAGGTATTCCAACAGAGGACGAACACTTTTAGTAAACACTCACACAACCAGATCAAAGATCAACACACCGATGTTTTGACATGGTAAAACCCCTACGTGGAAACACACATGGCCCCAACCAACGCAACCACTTGGAGGAGTTTATTAATGAAAAATAAAAAGCTTACAGAGAGATTTTACAAGAGAGTTTCTCACAATTGATTATCAGAAAATGACCCTCCATGCTCTTTAAATAGAGATCATGGACCAATCGGGTGTTAAGCCATGGATCAATGGTCATTAATATCGAGGAGAGTATGAACCGTTGAATCACTCTATGTCGGGAACATATCGTGATCATCAAATTTCCTAACTACAAATGCATACTAAAGAAACACACTTTTACCTAAAGACACGTTAGACCAAGTAGATCTTAACTAACTCCTAAGTGTCTAAATATCCTAACAATTCAACGTCACATCCGAGAGCATAACATAGCAGCCCCCTAGGCGTTGAGCCTCGTCCCGATCCAGAGGAGAAAGCAATTAATGAAAGAAAGAACTGATAGTTGAAACCTCGACTCACTCCATAAATAGAAAGCATGGAGGGTCTGGACGAGGAGACAAAAAAATGTTAGCCCAAAGCACCACGGAGGGTAGTTTTTCATGCACGCCCATACTGACCAGGGTTTCCTTCTAACAGAAGGAACATGACAGACAAGAGAAGACACACAACACTGGAAAGGAGGTGCCCAAGAAGCAAGACATGCAGACTGTTTTGATTATAAATACATCAGATGAATGATATGTCGAGAGGGGGGGGTTTGGCCCAAGACCGAAGGAAGTTTTGAGAAATGTTTATGACTCTATATTTCAGTTTGTAAATTGGAGGGGCATGTAGCTGTAAATGGTATTGTTATTGAAGACTCATATGAGTTGTTTCATCAGATTTGTCTTCTATGTTCTATGTTCTATTCTTCATCTTGTCTGAATGTAATTGCTGATTTTAAGGATTAAAATTTGCCTTTGATCGGTATATTCCTAATGTGGTAGAGGATCTGTTGTAAGCTTGCCTATTTATCATTGTTTACTATTCAGACACATCTAAGTTCTATTCTTCATCTTGTTTGAATGTACTTCCTTTGATTGATAGATTCCTGATGCGGTAGAGGATATGTTGTAAGATTGCCTATCTATCATTGTTTATTGTTCAGACACATCTAAATTCTCTTCGCATAGAGGATATATGCTTAGTGAATATTCATCTTTATGTTATTCACTTATTTATTCTCTTAATCATTATACAAATCTTTTGTCTGATAATGAGCTTAAATGTCTTCATTGAGCAGACTGTTTATGACTCCATAGCCCAATGGTCCATCATTGATCTGCAGTGATATTTGTTGTCTTTTCCTTTCTTTAAAGTCTTGTTGATCCACCTACTCAAACCATTTTAATACATTTACATTTTGATGGGTATTGGGCTTATCTTCTTGTTGTCTGAGGGTGACTCTCAATGTTAACACAATCATAGTTTTAGCTAAGGCTGCAACACCCCAAGGCCGAGCCTTGTTGAATTATAATTATGTTTATATGTTGGTGAGCCGAGTGGTTATAAGCTGAGAGACTTATGTGTTTATTAGGCTGGTGATCCAGATGCTAAGGCCAATGAGCCTGATTTTGTATATGTAAATACTTGCATCATTAATAAAATTACATTGTTGCGTGTAGATCGACCACGAAGAAAGAGTTATGGGGGACTAAACTCCACTAGATAGGGTAAAGGAGGGGGCTAAGCATCTAGGCCTAGGGGCTAAGCTAGAGGGCTTACCTCTAAGGGAATAATATTTGATTATTATTTACCAAAGGCTATGGTTGACATAAGTCGTGTTGTCCTAAGTTCCTGGGAAAAAAGGGAACGAGTGCTAAGTGGAACTCGTGCGACTTTAGGAAGACATGTGTCAACCTGGGCGCATGCAGTTTATAGTTGGGAAGGCCAGCTCGTTGGGGTTTCGCTTCCCATTCGGACGTTGCTCCCCATCCTTGCGTCTAGACCAGTTTCAAGTTTCCTCATGACCCTTATGATTCTTTGGAAGTCTGTCACCCTTCCCAATTGACCAGGGATTCACGCATTGAACCAGTTCTCCATCACCATCGCCTCGATATCTAGTACACACTTTTTGAATCCTTCAGTTGTACTTGAGTTATCCCGTGTGTCTCCTGTGAAGCCTGACACATTTGTATTCTCCTAAGCCGTGCTATGTCTTAGCATTAGGTTGTTTCCATTTTCGGTGCCATAACCATTTTCTGTTGATGTTGTCAGCCGTGTGTTAGCTGAATGTTGTTGTTGTATTGCTTAAGAGTTGAATTGAAGAAGCAAGTTGTCAGGCATGTAAGCAACTCTCCCAGATGAGAGAATTTGTTGGGAAGTGAGTTCTCTTGGAAGGGAGTCCCATAGAAGCTACAGTACTTTGAGACTTCTGGTCCAACCTGTTGTTGAAGCCCAAGGTAAGGGAGGTGTAGTAGTCGATGGACTTGTATTAGTGAAGGTGTACCCTCCTGGGGTGAAGCAGGCGTGTGGGGAAGGAGGGTCTGTGGGTTGTGGGCATAAGTGACTCATGGGATAAAAGATCATTCCTGTTGTTCGGTGCAACTTCCTTGTTGTCCTTGCCAAGCCTAGAATTCCCTTGCCTGGTGGAATTTAGTCCCAGCTCGGGGGTGACCCACTGTTGAGCGTGGTGAGCAGTGTGGCCTAAGGATGGGAGGTTCGTGGAAGGTCTGCATGCAGTTAGTAGTCATCTACTAAAAGATAAGTACCAATTATGTGTTCGTTGTATGTTGTGTATTTGTATTTGCATTAAAATTAATGAATAATGCCTATATATATATATATATATATTGCATGTATGTGTTAATGTTGTTTCCGCATGAACATGTGTATGAGT